>JBBBDQ010001636.1:780000-980000 GCA_037127315.1 Ascarosepion bandense
TTCCATACACACTATATACGTATATACACATACATGCGCATACACACACATATATGTACACACATATACAAAAAATCTACACACACAATATATATGTACACACACATATGTATACATATACACACACACACACACATATATACATTATACATATGCACACACACACGCATACATATAAAATATATAAAAATTTAATGAATATTATAAAAGGAGCATTTAAATAGTTAAAAAAATTTTTTTACACACATAAATACATATATGCACATACACACACAAACATACACATATACATAAAAATTATAAAAAGAAAAATTTAAAATTAAAAATTAAAAATTTAAAAATTTAAAAATTTAAAATTTAAAAATTAAAATTCAAAAATTTAAAATTTAAAATCCGCCCTATGACGGCACTTATTAATGAATTCCTTTCTAAGATTCAAAAGTAAGTCCTGATGAGGATACTTGAAAATCAGAATCTTCTCCAATAAACATAGACGTCACCTATCACGAAAATTTTTAGGGGTACAGGCTGAGCCTATTAATTTACTGTGCAAAGGTATTAGGACAAGAACTATCTTATGAGGCATATTGACAGAAAATAAACAATTTAATTAAAGTAATTTTATTTGAATTACCCAACAAATGCTTTAACAAGAAAAATATTTGTTACAAAATAAATTTAATATTTAGTATAATCGCTTTTTGCTTTGATCACAGCCTTCATTCTGTTAGGCATTGACATCACAAGCTTCTTCAATGTATCTAATGGTATCTCCTGCCAAGCAGCTTGTCTTTGTTCCCAAAGTGTGTCTTGCAAAGTAACATTAGATTTATCAGTTTTTTATTCAAAATATCTCATAGATGTTCAATATGATTGAGATCAGGGCTTTGTGGGTCCAATTCAAATTCCGAAGCCTTCCTTCCTCTTCCTATTTAGTTAAATAATATTTACAAAGTTATGCTTAATCCTTGTTCTATTAAACGTATCCCAGATGGGACACCATGGCGGATAAGAATCTGGTAGTTTGCAAAAGTGTTAGGACAGAGGTGATTTTAATCTTTATTTTGATGCCTCATAAAAGATAAAATAGTTTTTTTGCTAATTCTTTTGAACAATACTGTATATATATATATATATATATATATACGCATCGGTCATTCACTAATGAATTAGAGCACTCTGGATATTGGGCGTGTATAATGACAATATACATGCTAAAAGTCTGCCTTCTTCTGCCGAACGCCCATAGCCCAGAGCTAGAAACGCCGACTGAACCCAATTTGGTCGGGTTTCAATCCTGGGTTAAAAGCAATCGGAGTCTAACCGTACTGATGAGCTGTGATACAGCGAAACAGATCTGTCTGCGGATGACTATATATATATATATATATATATATATATATATATATATATATATATATAACGTAGAATACTTGGTATATAAGTCAGGTAAATTCCGATAGAGACGAACTCAAAAGAACTCGATGTTAGATTTATTTATTTAATTTAACATAATTAAAATTTTAGATATTCTACAATTTCATGGGTAATACGTATTACCCATGAAATTGTAGAATATCTTAATTTTTTTCTAAACTATATATATATATATATATATATATATATATATATATATATATATATATATATATATATACTGGTCATACAGTATAAAATGTATATTATGTGCCGTTATAGATTAGCTGATTAAAAACAACCATTAATATTATAATGAAATACTCAGTAGATAATAGAAACGATTGGACGTTTACAGGAAGCAGGTAACTTACCAAACCAAGTATACGATTTTCTTTTATTAAAACGGAATGTTTCACATTTTACTTTAAAAAAACATTTTACAGTTTCTCTTTGGCGTGTTTAGAATCATTATTAAGTAAATCTTATGAATGGTTTCTGAGTTTTACCTCGGAGAACGAAAACCGCGGACAATGGTACACTGTAACTATATATGCGAATCAATTGATTTATCTTAATATGTAGATCTTTATTCCTATACGTCCATTCACTTCTATGTATCTACATATTCTTATCTCTGTTTCTATCGATCTATTCCCATTCATTATCGTCTATCATTGCAGTCATCGATTACATTCTCTTTGATTCAATCTATATCAACCATCTGTCGATAGGTGGCTCTCAGCACAGCCATTAATGTTGCGGCCAGACATATAAAACCGTTTCTGGAAACATTGAAATAAAGGCTAAACTCTTAAATTTCAAATAACATTTTTCTAAATGGATTTCTTTTCCCCATAACGAACACGTAAATCTGATTGGTTCATATTGTTAATATCTTTCTTTTATTTTTTTCAATGTCCATAAAATCGCCAGGGTTTGAATTATTCTCAAATTAAATATAAACTCTAACGCAAACGACAATCAAGTTTCCGAGTCTGACATTTTTTTTTTTAATTTTTATGCAATAAGAATTTTTCTTGATGGAAGCAGAAAAAACTTCGGTTACCAAGCCAAATATTTGCGGTGCGTAAACGTCAAAAACCTGAGTTGGTGTGTCAAATATTATGAATTCTTTTTTAAAATGTCGCACTGTTGTCAAACCTTCAGACATTGGAGAGAAAAAAAAAAGGCAAAATATTTTCTCTTAAAACGCACAAAAATGTCGAGCAATTATTAATCTTTTACGTATGTTCTGTTATCGGAGCGGAAATTGGAACCAGTGGACCGAGTTCAATTCTGGCTGCATCTATTATGTTTACTTTTGCACCGACGATCTTGGGGAAAAATCTATCTCTTCTCACCCACTTTTCCATAAATTCTGTATCAAATATCAGAATAGACTGTCTGTTACGAGGCTGCATTTTATATAAAAAATATTAATAAAGTCTACAAAAAGGTTAAAATTTATAGTAAGGGATTCTACTGAGTTCTACTTGTTAATACAAAAGCATGTTTATTCATGAAGTTGTTGTAAAATAGAGAAATTAGAAATAGAATGTTTGGAAGATACTAGATTATTTCAGTATATTCGGGAAAATCTAGATGATTCGAAAAATATGCTAATTAGATGCTAGCCCCTTTAAAAGTACGTTTTTGGAAGAGAGTAGTCAGTTAGAAAAGGGGCATTTCTGGTATTATCAACTCCGGTTTTGATTCGTGGATTTTTATATCCAGTCGATAGAATCTCTATGAAAAGTTACCGAACAAAACTCAGAGGACCTCCTTGAACTAACCTGGTAAATAGAGTTTTTGAATATTTTCATTGACTAAACGAAAAATTATTACTAAATCCGCTGCTAAGAAAGTCGGTTCTCTGTGTAGAGCCAGGAAGTTTTTCTCGTCTGAAACAATCCTTCACATATACAAATCTACCATCCACCCGTGTATTGAATATTGTTGCCATATCTGGTCGAGTACTCCTGCTATCCACCTCGGTTTCCTCGACCAAATCCAACGGAGAATCTGTAATGTGATTGATCCCGACTTGACAGCTAGGATACAGTCGCTTTCTCACCGGTGCAATGTGGCTTCCCTGTGTCTCTTCTACAAATGCTTTCACGGCTTGTTCCGATGAACTTAGCTCACTGGTACCCCTTATATACAAATTTTCTCGAGCCACAAGATTAGCAACTAGGTCCCACCCTTTTACAATTTACCAATAAATTGTAAACGCAAATTCTACTCCATCAGCTTCTTTTCTCGCACTTCCCACCTGTGGAATTCCCTTCCGTATACTTGCTTTCCCGACAGCTACAATCTCTAAGAATTTAAATGTAAAGTCAATAGTCTTCTCCTGTCTCACTAACTTACATCCTCTCTCCCATGCTTTTTTCTCCGTCCACCCCACTCTCATCAGTATTCTCATCCTTCTCTTACCCACTTCCTGACACCCCCGTAACCTGTCTTTCTCATAACATTCCTCCTATGTACCCCCTGCACAACAGCGCCAGTAAGATGGCTTGCTTGGGGCCACACGATTGTAAAAATATATATATATACATATATTTGTGGATTTCCAGTAATAATACTTTCATTACTTCGTTAGCCACAACGTGTTAAAAATACTTGACCCTCACTTTTTTCTTCTCCCTCGTAACACTCCACCAGCAGATCGAATACAGACTTAAACCTCTACGTTTTCTGTTTTGAGTGCCTCAGTTGTATCATTGCACATATTTTATTTTGTGTTTTTTATAAAATTAAAAAATTGTTTGTGATTTAGCTCCGTGTTTTGCTAAATCATTTTCTTTTTTTTTTGTTTCAACTTCTAAAAAGTCAGTCAGTCAGTCAGTCAGTCAGTCAGTTAAGTGCCATATGTGATACACGCTTGGGCGATCATGTCTCGAAAGAGACATGCCTGACTAGGCAGAAGATTATCCCGCAATAGTTTGCCATTACTTTCTGTGGTAGACTGGTTGCCAGCCAAAGCTATAGAACCCAATCTGAGTAGTTATTTGACTCATGGCTACATGGAGAGGAGATGTATTATATTATTAAGTAGTAATTAGTGGAGGATTAGTTTATCACTTCAAAACAATATAAGACCGATCCCCCACTTTATGCCCAGTAGAATTTTAAAAATATTTTCATTGACTAAATTAAAAATTATTATATATATATACATATATTTGTGGCTTTCAGGTAATAACACTTACGAATATAGATTTAAACCTCTACTTTTTCTGTTATGAATGCCTCAGTTGTATCTTTGTACAGATTTTATTTTGTGTTTTTATAAAATTAAATAATTGTTTGTGATTTAGCTCCGTGTTTTAGTAAATCATTTTCTTTTCTTTTGTTACAACTTCTAAAATGTCAGTCAGTTAAGTGCCATACGTGATACACGCTTGGGCGATCATGTCTCGAAAGATTTTAAGAATATTTAGACTAATTTTACCTCCCCTTTTTTCCCTGCACTTTTATATATTTTTCCTGCACTTTTATATATATATATATATATATATATATATATATATATATATATATATATATATATATAAAAGGTTTTGTGATGATTCTTTTGCCAGGGCCCTTACATTAAATACAATAAGTATAATAAAATGTTTTCGTTCCTTTCGTACTAAACCGCCTTTAATTAATTTCTTTAAGTCTTCAAATATAATTAGAATCGAATTTAACTCATAAATTGCGAATATTCTTTAGCTTTTTAAGTAAATTACGTTCATGAATGTGTATGTGCGCATATATAAGTGTATATGTGTATGCGTGTAGGCTTTTCTACGCGTGTGGTTGGGTATGGGTATGTGTGTGTATGTCTTGCGTGTTTTATGTATATATATTTCGTATATATGTGCGTTGTGGTCCAGTGGATATCGGCTCGGAACGAGAAATCGGAGAGCGAGTTCGAATTCCAGTTGAATTCCTTGCATTCACTTATGCGCAAATACCCTTGGGAAAGGTATTAATCCGTCTCTTTCTTCCAGTTATGGGTTAAATAACAGGACAGATTGGGTTCTATAGCCTTGGCTGGTAACCAGTCTACCGCAGAAAGCAATGATAACTGCAGGATAATCTTCTGCCCAGTCAGTCATATCTCTTTCGAGACATGATCGCCCAAGCGTGTTTCATGTATGGCACTTAACTGACTGATATATATATATATATATATATATATATGTATATGTGTATGTATGTGTATATATATATATATGTGTGTGTGTGTGTGTGTGTGTGTGTGTGTGTACACTTGTAGTTTTATTAATTTTTATTAATTTTCTTAATTTTAATTTTTTAATTGAAATTTAATTTGAATATATTTAGATTTAAATTCTATGTCACATTTTCCTAAAAAAATGTTTTTTCAATATTTAGCCCATTTATTTAAACAAAAAACCGCTATGATTTATTTTTCAACATGATTCATACAACTTCCTTTGTTTCTATGGAAACAGATGTTTTTTCTTTTTCTTTTCTTTTCTAAACTTACTTCCCTGTCAACCACCCCTTCCCACCTTATACTTTCTTCCTTTTTACTTCTTCCTTTTCTTTTATTCTTCCTCCTTCCATTTCTTTCGACCAGACAAGGATAAATTTCAACTTTTAACTCTCGACTCAGTTAATAAGTGGGGGGGGGGGGGTAAAAAATCTAAAAATAAAAATAGACATAGATTTCTGTCTGCTTTCTTATTAATCCCACCCCTTTAATTTTCCATGATGAAAATTTTTTTGAACTTCCGCCATTAAAATATCTTTGTTCATTTTTTTATTTAGCATTTTGTAATAAATTCGTCACTGATAACGCAAGAAAGTTCTCGTAGAAATGGCCATTCAGCGAATTTGAACATCGGAATTTGTTTTATTATATATATATATATATATATATATATATATATATATATATATATATATTAGTCATCAAAATATTCAAAAGTTCTACAATATAATTGCATAGAACACTTTTTTATACAAATGTGTGCTGGTCTAATTTTATTATGACACAGTAATTAAACACGCAATCAATCAATCAATCAATCAATATATATATATATATATATATATATATGGATATTGAAATTGTTTATTGTGAACTTTTTATAAGCGTTTACTGGTCTGATTCTGCACTCAACAATAACTTGTTTTTACAGTGATAGATAGATAGATAGATAGATAGATAGATAGATAGATAGGAACAGACTGAGATAGATAGATAGATAGATAGATAGATAGATAGATAGATAGATAGATAGATAGATAGATGGTGTAACAAAATACTTGTACTAACTTTGGGGGCGGTTCCCTCAAACGAAAATAAGGTAAGATGTCCCTATAAACTTATGTCTAAAAAGCCATTGTTGTACCTCAACACAAAAACTAATAACAAATGTTCAAAATGTCCTCCATTTTGCTTTTACACACGCATGAATCCGTCGGATCAGTGACTGGTGGTCTCTTTCAAACACTCCTACAAGGTGCAAAATTATTTCGAAAGCGCCCATGACACGTTGATGAAGCGTCTCTCCATTATTTGTGTCTGCTGCATAAACCAATTATTTTACGTTGCCCTACAGATAAAGAATCCAAAGATTGTTATCGACGGAACGTGCACGTCAAACAATCAGTCCTTCTCTATCTAGGCATCGTTCATGGTAGATTTAAGCGAGTATATCGCGAACAATGTGACTAAAATGATCTGGATTCCCATCATGAATGGCTCACATGCGTCTTAATATTAGCAGCGATACTTCCACTCATAAGTTTTCAAAATAAAGCCTCTGTAGACAGCTCCTGTACGATGTGCTAAGAGAACACACAGACCGACCAAGACAGTGTTTTGTAGGAAGAAAGTATCGATACCGACACGTGTGGTCGATCGCTGATCTTCAAGCAACAAACGTAACCGTTGAATGAAATGTGCTACTGGGATCATGTGACCATATATATTAAGTTGTCCCAAAAGTTCGTAAACACTTGCGAAAAATTGAATTTTTATGCAATTTTGCGTTTATATTGTTATAGTAATCTTCGTCTTTGTATTCCAGATGGCAATTGATAAAATGGAGCTGTGAGTTTTGATTCATTTCTGCTGGAAGCGAGGTCTTTCAACCAGAAAATCTGCAGAAGAGATTTGTGCTGCCGAAGGTGAAGGATCAGTTGCATATGCGGCGATCTCAAAGTGGTACAAGCGTTTCGATTCTGGCAGCATGAGTCTTGAAGATAAGTCTCGTTCGGGCGGCCGTTAAAGTTGGACGATGAAAGCGAGTTGGACATTGCGCCTTCATTGAGCACTCGAGAATTGGCTGGTGAGCTTGGATTTGGCAAATCGACAATTCACCGACATTTGAAGCAACTTGATTTTATTCACAAAAAGCCGCGCCAAGATCCGCACGAAATCACCGAAGCACAAGCCAACAGACGAGTTGAAATTTGCCGTCAACTGCTCAGCAATACATTGGACGAGCGTTTTTGGAAGCGCATTGTGACATCCGACGAGAAATGGGTCTATTTGGTCCAGCACAATCGAGACAAGCGATGGGTTCAGAAAGGGCAAGAGACACCGTCGGTTCCAAAACAAGATCGATTCGGCAAGAAAGTCATGTTGTGCGTTTGGTGGAACTTTGAAGAAATCGTGCATTTTGAGTTGGTTCCGAATGGTCGTGCCATCAGTGCCGAACTTTACTGTCAGCAACTTGAGCGGGTCTACGAAAAGTTGAAGCAAAAGTACCCGGCTCTGATCAACCGAAAGCGCGCTTTGATGCAGCAGGACAATGCCAAGCCACACATTGCCAGGAAGACCAAAGACAAGTTTGAAGAGCTGGACGCCGCTGAGATTCTGCCACAGCCAGCCTACAGACCTAACTGTGCTCCATCAGATTACGGCCTTTTCCGCTCAATGCAACACTTTCTGAAGGGCTGCCGATTCGACTCGTTTGATGAAGTCGAGGAAGCGTGTCAAGAATTCTTTGATTCGAAGCAGGCTGAATGGTACTTTGACCAGATCCGAAAGCTTGCAGATCGATGGCAGAAAGTCTTGGGAAATGATGGTCTTTATTTTGAACAATATTTTTTGTTGTTTTTGCGAGTAAAATTTTAATTTTTTGCAAGTATTTTCTGGTAACCTTAGATTATTTGGCGAGTAAAATTTCAATTTTTTGCAAGTGTTTATGAACTTTTGGAACAACCTAATATTTATTGTATAAAGCACTCAGACAGAAGTCTGAGTGTGTTTTGTGTTGTACATCATTCCGGTGTTGTGTGTCATTGAAGATATTGTTTCTGAGTGAATTACTCGAAAGACATATACGGACTTATTGTGTATTATTCAAACGATTTGTTTAGTATGTTGATTTAACGCGAAAATACCGAAGTATTATAGCTCGGTAATAGCAGGTTACCAAATGGTCCCTTCAGAATTCAGTCAGTCAGTTAAGTGCCATACGTGATACACGCTTCGGCGATCATGTCTTGAAAGAGACATGACTGACTGGGCAGAAGATTATCCCGCAGTAGGTTGCCATTGCTTTCTGCGGTAGACTGGTTGCCGACCAAGGCTATAGAACCCAATCTGTCCTATTATTTAACCCATAACTGGAGGGAAGAGACGGATTAGTACCTTTCCCAAGGGTATTTGCGCGTAAGTCAATGCAATGAATTCAGCCGGAATTCGAACTCGGCTCCCCGATTTCTCGTTCCGAGCCGATATCCAGTGCACCACAACGCACATCGTTCAGAATTACGTTACAAAAAACTAACGTTATAAGAGACAGCCGGCTACAGTTCTAGCCCACACTGATGCTGGTGTCTAGCCTTTTGTGTAAACTTGTTAATCCATCTCTTTCAAATGTTGCCTTGTTCGTAAATAATACTGATAAACAACGAGTCGTCAGTTTGCACAAAAAATGTCATCGGCAAATGTGCTTTCCTGTTGAGTGGGCAGAATGTGACATATCCCTCACACGTTGAAAATTATACGGATACAGGAACTGCATTTGAAGTACCCTCGATACAGTACGATAAGATGTACAATATGCTAGGACTACTTGACGTGTTCTGATACCTGGATCGTACCCCGAAAGCCTGTAGAATGTATCCTTTGTGGTCAGCTCACTAATAAAGAACTATCCATTCAGCTAAATTCTCGTAGGAAATTGTTTTTTGTGCGAAAATATTTTGTGTGGATCTTGTGTTTGGTAAGATTCTCCTTCACTAAGATCAGTGTAGATAAACGCGCCATTTTGTAGACGTCGGATACTCTCGACTAAAAACTGAAATCGTAAATATTGGCCTGAAAACTGGTCACGAATTCACCACGGGAACAAGACGATTTCACGAGAAATAACAAATTGACATTATATCTCCACAACAACTTATTATTAATAATAACATTTTTACGCACATCAAAATCGCATTATTTAAGTTTTAAATTCATACAATATAATTTCTTGTCGTGATGAGAAGTTCAACAAAAATACTTTTAAGTGTCTCCAATACACTAATTATTTTATATTTAGCTCAAAAGAGAATGCTCAACAATTTTCTTAAATAAAAGAATCAACGATAAAAAAACTCAACTCAATGAAATCCATTACACAACCATTTTTTAAAAATCGTTTTACCCCAAGTAACGCGGTACTTCCACTGGTGCGCAGGAGGCTACATAAGAGAAGAGTGAAAGCTTATGCAGGAGTAGAGCGAAGAGAAAGACGAGTTCGAGTAAATTCTTGTGGCGGGGGCATCAGTGAGCTCAGCTCGTCGGAGCTGAAGCCATGAAAATATTTGCAGAATAGACAGAGGGAAGCCACATCCCACCGGCTGTAGTAGTCGAGCTGCCAGGTCGAGACCAATAATATTACAGATTCTTCTTTGGAGCCTGTCGAGAACTCAGAGATGATCAGCAGGGGCGTACGGCTAGATATTACAACAGTATTCTATGCACAGTCGGATGGTTGATTTGCATATTTGCATGATGGACTCAGGCGGGAAAAACCTACTGGTCCGAAACAGTGCCCCAACATTCCCAGTAGTCGATTAAACTATTGATTCAATGTAATAGTTCCACTTGAAGTCTGAAGAGAGTGTGAAAAAGAGGAGGCACAGTGTATTGCTTTCATAAAGCTCACTTGGTTCATGCTGATGAGTGGTAGGTAGGAGGAACTGCTTGTGGTGGTTGACAGATAGCAGCTTCGTTTCAGAAGCATTAAAATTTACTTACTCCAGTCTACCACAGTGTGGAGGTCTTTCTCGAGAACAGCAGAGAGATTATTTTTGGCCGCCTTGCCAGATTTCTTACGGAGGTGGGAATAAATGGTAGTGTCATCAGCGTAGACGCCTACTTGGGATTCGATCACGTCAGGGAGGTCGTTTATGAAGATCAGAAAGAGTGTCGGGCCTAGGATAGAGCCCTGGGGGACACCGGCGTTCGTGGAGTAGGATGTGAAGGCATGCCCATTTAAGATTATGCGGTTAGATAGGAAAGATTGGATCAAACAAAAGCAAGCGTCCCGTGATACCATAACCCTGTAGCTTGCTCAGAAGGCCAGCATGCCAAATCCTGTCAAAAGCTTTGGATATATCCAAGGCAACTGCTTTAGTTTCGCCGGACTTATCGAGGACTTGATATATCTACTGCCACCAACCCCAACATCAACTAAAAAGAATGTATCTAATGAAATGATTGTTGAGAGGAATATATCGGAGAGACCTTCGGGAATTTGCATAAAATTTTATATGAACACAAGTGAGATATTTTACAGAACAACACACTAAATGCAAAGTGTATAGATAGTGCTTGAATCGTCAGATCATACGTAGAAAATTAAAGTCCAGTTTCTTACAAGATTTCACTTTCCTTGACAGCTCTACTGTATTACAATGTGAGAAAAAAAAAAACAACAATAAAAAAGATAAAATCAAAAATTGAATGAGATCGGCTACATTTCATGTCTAGGCACGGGTGAAAAGAAAAAAGCAGTTATAATTAAAAAATTCAAAATTTCAGCGTTCCAATATCTCCATTTCCTGTCGATATATAATTATAATTGACTCTTGCATTTTTATATCCCTCTTACCCACTCCAGCCACTCACATACATATCTATCTATCTATCTATCTATCTATCTATCTATCTATCTATCTATCTTCATTTGTAAACTAGTTATTACTCGATCTAGGTTTCTCCCGTGCCGTGTCATCAGGCAATTTGCAATAGCTGATTTTACTACTTACCGTTGTTTTTAAGAACGTTCACGTAGCAGTTATTTTTGAACGCTCACGTAGCAAGGAATATTTAACGCGCAATTTTTAAAATTACAAGAAATTTTGACGTTTTCATCCATGATTGTATGAATCTAATAGGTATTTTTGGCATGGTTACACTTAGTCATAATTTCTGTTCTTTCATTCAATAGTTCATTTTTGTTTGAGAATAGGATAATCGCTAACTTTTCTTCCTGGCACAGTCTACATATTTTGCCACCGTTGTAAGGCTTCGATGTTTTCACTATAGCCAGTTTTGTAAAATTTTTTAGGTTTTCTATTTTAATTGTAGACTTGTGATTTAACCACCAGGTCTTATAGGTATCTTTGGTTGATCCCAAATATATTTTAAATGTAGAATTGTGATTTTACTACCTGGTCTTAAAGGTTTCTTTGTTTGATCCCAAATATATTTTGTTATCTATCTATCTATCTATCTATCTATCTATCTATCTATCTATCTATCTATCCACACACACACACACACACACACACACACACACACACACACACACACACACACACATATATATATATCGCCCATTAAGTAATAAATTAGAGCACTCTAGCTATTAACGTATAATACATCATGCGCTAAAAGTCTGCCTCTTTCTACCGAGCGCCCATAGCTCAGAGGTAGCATCGCCGACTGACGCCAATTCGGTCGGGTTTCAATCCTGGGTAAAAAGCAATCGGATATCAAACCGTACTGATACAGCAAAACAGATCTGTCTGCGGATGACTATATATATATATATATATTTATATATATTAGTCATCCACATCCGATTTGGTGTCAGTCTGAGTCGCTAAGCCATAGGTGCATGAAATATATATATATATATATATATATATATATATTGTTATCTATCTCTCTCTCTCTCTTTCTCTCTCTCTCTCTATATATATATATATATATATTACTCACATACAGGCCTGTTCAGCTATATATATATATATATATATTACTCACATATAGGCCTGTTCAGCTATATCACAGCTCTTCAGTGTGGCTAGACACATCCACTTACTTCTGGCCGAGATTGGAACTCGACCGATTTGCTGTCAATCGGAGTCGCTACCCCGTAAGCCATAGGCGCATGGGATATATATATATATATTCTTCTATGTGTCGAATCCTTCAACTCTTAAGAAAATTAAACCCGGCTTTTCCATTCATTTATTCAATCCCTTCAAGTGTTGTCTTCCATTGTTCTGCTCGCCTTTAATCTATTTTGTGAGTATCAAATTGTCCAAGCCTTCTTTTCTCATGATCTACCGAAACACTTGCAACAGTGTCTTCCTACTGTAAATTGTAATTTATTTCCATTTTTTTAAAAAACTTCATTTGTCCTGTGTATAACGATAGACTATATCCGGCAGCAAGTTCTCTGACAGGGAAATTGTAGGTTTTGAGGAGCGTGGAACTACTTCTTAATTGCTTTTGTTCTTAGGTTCATTTTGATTCTAGGTATCAGCACTTAAGGGAAAATAGTGAACCTCCAAACAGAAATCAACAGTACATTTATATAATTAAATAAACAACAATATATTCTTATAGCAGAATGACAAAAAAAGCAACACTAAAAAATATAAAAATACATTCGCATAATAAAATTACATACAGTATATTTTATGATCCACAAAATATGTCTAAAAAGACATACCTTTACTCTGAAAGTATAAAATTATGTACAAAATATTTTGATTTCGTGATTAAATGACCCATAGAGTTGTTAATATGCCGCCAAACAACCAACATGGAAGAAATTTTTCATGGCATAGTATCCTACAATTTCTTTTAAGAAATCAAACTTTATTCCCAAATATACATTCAACAAAACTACAACACCAAACACACACATATCACCACCTCTAGAAATTATAACCAATTTAACATGTATATGCACAAAATCTTGAGTATCATCTACCATGCGTTCAATTGTGAAAGCAGAATAACATATTTTTATTGCTTTAAAGCTCCTAAGAAAATTAAATTCCAGCAGTAAATGACCCATAAGGTTTTGATATGCCGGTTAAACAAGCAAATCAAATCTTCTCTACAGACATGTTCAGTCTATGATATTCTCAGCATCCTTATGTAGAACTACATTTCTGTAAATCTCAAGTCACTTCATCATGATTTAAAAAAGATGAATTAAAGAAACCTGTAGAGAGTCTTGATCGCCTACGTCATAAAGAGAACAGTCAGTTAAGTGCCATACGTGATACACGCTTTGGGCGATCGTGTCTCCAAAGAGACATGACTGACTGGGCAGAAGATTATTCCGCAGTAGGTTGCCATTGCTTTCTACGGTATACTGGTTGCCAGCCAGGGCTATAGAACCCAGTCTGTTCTATTATTTAACCCATAACTGGAAGGAAAAGGCGGATTAATACCTTTCTCAAGGATATTTGTGCGTAAGTGAATGCAAGGAATTCAACTGGAATTCGAAGTCGGCTCTCCAATTTGTCGTTCTGAGTCGATATCCATTGCACAACAACGCGCACCCTCGTAAAGAGAAACTGTACGAAAGAACTATTTAAATATATATTAGACGTGATGAAAATTACTCGGTTCGAGTAAATGAGTTCGACATTGAGTCTGCCCAGCGATTGAAGTACCATATTTTTTCTTTGAGCGGATTGAATGATGGTCGAAATTACACATTTTTCACTTGATGGATTAACAGAAACACAAATAGCAAGGATCCTGGGCATGACAATAAACTGCATCCGGCAGCAAGGCCTCTTATTGGACGGTTGTGAAAAGCATGGAATCACCTCTTAATTGCTGTTGTTCCCAGGTCCACCCTGACCCGGGATGGTAGCACCTGTTAGGGTCCCAGCTATGGGTAAATAGTTAATCCCCAAAGTGGGGTTAAAACACTATGAAAGTATAAAAACAGATTTTTTATAGATAAATACACTTTTTTGAAGGAAAAATATTACCAACAAAACATTTTTAAAGAAAAAAAAATATATTACCATAACAGATTTTGAAGGCGAAAAGAAAAAAGGAATTAGTGCCATAATACAATTTTCAAGGAAGAAAATTATACCAGCAATACATTTTTGAATACAAAACTAGAAGACATCTTCAGTTTTCTTAAAAAAAAAGTTTAATCAAAATCTGAGTAAATTAACCTTTTTGTTACTTGACCGCAGTTCTTTCCACACCGTTCTGTAGATCCTTTCCTTTCTCTCCACCTTCACAACTGTCATCACACCTGTATTCCCATCCTTCTCTTGCTTCTTTCTAACTGGTTCATCCTTCTCCTCATTCTCCTCTAATCCTTTCACTCTTATGTAGCCCCCTGCACATCAGTGGCGTTACCGCCTTGCTTGGGGTGATATGATTAAAAAAAATAACTGAATATTAAAAAAAGATCTTAAAACTCTGCCTTTCTGGCATTAAATAATCCAGAGGTTGATATGCCGTTAAACAAAACTCAAACGCCACAAATAGCAATGCTGTATAAATGGCCTAGAAATTAAACCTTTTTGACCGAGTTCAAAAGATATTATTCATTTAGCAATAACGTCTTCCCAGTTCGCATTTCCGTGTCAGATCGTCTGAGACACGAAATAGAATATTATGGAAAGTCTCGTCAGACATACTTCAATTTTACATAATGAATCTTCTTTCAAGACATATGTTTTGCCGCCGGCATGTCGATACGAAAAGCAAGCACTTGAATTGTATATTCATCAAATCGCATACGCACTCCCGACTATATATATATATATATATATATATATATATATATATATATATATATATCAAAAGCATATATATATATATATCAAAAGAATATATATGTATATATATATATATATATATCAAAAGCATATATATATATATATATATATATATATCAAACGCATATATATATATATATACAGTAATAGGTTTCCCAAAATATAATAATATATTTCCGAAAAAATCTCGATTAAATATATATGTATATACCCATGTGCGTTGTGGTGCATTGGATATCGGCCGGCTCGGAACGAGAAAACTGGAAGCCGAGTTCGAATTCCAGTTGAATCCATTGCATTCACTTACGCGCAAATACCCTTGGGGAAGGTATTAATCCGTCTCTTCCTTCCAGTTATGGGTTAAATAACAGGGCAGATTGGGTTCTATAGCCTTGGTCGGCAACCAGTCTACCGCAGAAAGCAATGGCAACCTACTGCGGGATAATCTTCTGCCCAGTCAGTCATGTCTCTTTCGAGACATTATCACCCAAACGTGTATCACGTATGGCACTTAACTGACTGATATACCCAAATGTATGTACATGAAAATGTCAGATTAAAGAGAATTACAGATATTTAGAGGTCATAGAATATAGATTTACAGTAGGCTATATTTATAGCTTAAAGTGCTCCATATCAGGGATAGAGTGTATGTAAATATAAAAGTGAACAGGAAAGAACATGTAGCGGCGATTTTCGGTTTCATGCTAAACGCAGTCGTCAGGCCATGTGCGATATCGACTATTTATTTCTACAGGTCAATGACCTGAAGAAATAAAAGATAATATGCATAAAACAGAATGTTGATCGACGCTGGGTGTTGAATTCAATGTTCACTTTTATATATATAAGATGGCCAACCAAGAAGCATTCCCCAGGATTGAACAGAGGCCAGTTATCAAGTTTTTGGTTGCTGAAGGGTGCAAACCAGTTGAAATTTATAGGAGAATGTCAACTGTGTATGGTGCCACATGTTTCATCCCAAAAAATGTCTACAAATGGGCTAACATTTAAAGAAAGACGAAGCAGTGTTGAGGATGAAGACAGTCCTGGGAGGCTTACAGACGTGAGGTCTCTTGAGGTGATCGAATCAATTACCTCAATTCAGTCTGACGGAAGGGTGACAGTGAATGACATTGCAAGGACTTTCTGCCTATCTGTTGGGACAGCACACAAAGTTGACCATGAGGACCTTGCCTACTCATCATGACAAAACAAGTCCTCACACAGCAGCCCAAACGGCACAGACCATCAAAGAGCTGGGCTGGTAACTGCTTCCTCATCCCCCTTACAGCCCAGACCTTGCCCCTTCAGACTTTCACCTGTTTGGTCACTTGAAAGCGTTCACGAGAGGCACAAAGTTTGAAAGTGACGATGAAGTCAAAAGTGCTGTGAGCGATTGGCTGAGACATCAGTCTGAATACGGAAACTTGTGCACATCACATATGGGAAAAGTATGTGACACTGTTGGGAGACTAGGTTGAAAAATAGAAAACTAAGCTTCTATCTGGATTAGAAGTCTTTATACCGAAAAATTCAACTTATTTATTGAATGACCCTCATATATATATATATATATATATATATATATATATATATATAACACATCCGCGTACAGGCCTGTTTCGTTGTATCACAGATTATCAGTGCGGCTAGATTTAGCGTTTGCCTCGAGCCGGAATTGAAACCTGATTAATTCGTCAGCAATTGGAGATCCACCCACCAAGCTATCGGCGTACGCCAGACACAGGCAGATTTTGAGTTTGAGTTTTGCATAACGGCATATCAACCTCTGTGGGTTATTTAATGCCAAAAAGGCGGGGTTTTAAGGTCTTTTTTTAGATATTTGATTATTGTGAGAAGGTTAATTTAGTCAGATCTTAATGAATTTTTTTGTTTTCATTCTTTTTTATTTTAGAAAACTGAAAATGTCTTCTAGTTTTCCCTTCCAAAATGTTTTGCTGAGAATAATTTGTTTTCCTTCAAAAATGTGCTATGGTAATAGTTTTCCTTCAGAAATATATATTTTTCTATAAAAGTTTAGTTTTATTTATATATTTCTATAAAAGTGTAGTTTTATATTTTTATAGTGTTTTGATCCCAGTTTGAGGGTTAACTATTTGCCCATAGTTGGGACCCTAACAGGTAATACCACTCTGGGTCAGGCTGGATTTCAGAATAACAGCAACTAAGAGGTGGTTCCATGCTCCTCACAACCTCCTAATCAGATGTTTTGCTGCCGGATGCTATTTACCGCCATACCCAGGACCAAAGCGTGTAATGTTTTTACAGAATGTAAATATGTAAATACAGCAACAGTTGAGTGTTCAATCTCGTAAATGGATCTAGAGCTTTGAAGCCGTTAACCAGAGAACATAGCACAAAGACGTAAATAACTGCTGTTTATATATATATATATAATTAACCGCAGACAAATCTGTCTCACTGTATCACAGCTCATGAGTACGGTTAGACATCCGATTGCTTTTAACCCATGATTGAAACCCGACCGAAATGGCGTCAGCCGGCGATTCTACCTCTGAGCTATGGGCGCTCGATAGAAGGAGACAGACTAGTGTCTTCCAGCACCCACCCTCTTGATCCAGGGCAGCATTACCACCTCAAGGCACTTTATGGAGGCTTTCGTGTTGCGTCTGAGAACCCCCATCTACAAATTCGGGATTTATTTTTTATCAGAACAATTAGAGTGAGTTTTCCGAGCTGTCGTACATTCGTAATCACCATTGGCCTCATCCAAGTCTTTCCGAATCCTCTGCACTGAATGAACACAGCATATCACAAAACTATATTTCATTACACACACACACACACACACACACACACACCCGCTCAGCTACATTTGTGTTGCATTAAACCAATAGATCCAAACAGATATTTATAAGACAACTATTTTAAAATATTTTACTATCATTTTAAGGTGTATGCAACTGAGGAGAGACTCTCATACACAGATAAATGACCAAAGTAGCTGCGGATATATGTATATATGTATATGTATATTTCGATATATTTAGACAGACGACTTCAGAATCTCCTGCATCTCTTCTAGATGGTCTCCTTTTTTTAAGTCGGTGAATACCTTCAGTTCATCTTTGGTGTGACCACGAGCTTTGTTGATCTCTCGTTCAACTACACACTACACATAATAATGTACGCGGTTCAGTTTGGGTAGTTAGGTTTCCAAATATAAGGGGCAATGTGGTAACAAAAAATGTCTGACATCCTTGACTGATTTTTCCTGCTAGTTAGGCATGGTGCAGAGTCCTGTTACTCTTGACAAACTGCAGCTCTACCCCCTCAAGGCACTTCATGTAGACTTTCGTGTGAGGCCCTGTGGGAAGATTAAAGGAATCATCAAAGCGCCAAACATTATCAGAATTACAATTAGATTCTTCCAACTCTTTCCAAATATTCTGCATTGTCAACATATTCACACCCAGACTCTCTGAAATGCCTTTATTGCAAATTCCGGCGCGAATGCCAAGCAGTACAGCATGACATTTCCAAATTTCTGATGGAGTGTATTGCGTCATAGGTGTCATTTTCTCACAGACGATGCCCAACTGACCATACTATACTGTAGAGGTATTAAAAAAGAAACAACACGCATCACGCATACTCGAAACTAAAAATATAGAATGGTGACAATTTAATCATCGCATTCTGTGTCTTAATTAAGCTACTATCAGACTTATATAAAAATAAGACTGATGCCCAAATATACTATATATATATATCTAAACTTATTTATAAATGGAACTTTGTGCGTGTGTATATATGTGTGCGTGTGTGTGTGTCCGTTACCTATATACTCCGAAAGGGCTAAACCGATTTTCTTGAAAATTTACACAGTTGTACTATAAGAGTCTGCGAGTGTTCATAGCTAGGTTTTGTGTCGAGGTACCCACGATAAATATCGAAAATTGATAATCGAAAAAATTGGGTTATAGAACGAGTGGTCCGATTTTATTCAAATTTGATACACTCATAAACAAAGACATAAGAAACGATATTCAGAAGTTTCAAGGTTGCAGTTCTTACAATAGTGCAGAAAATCGATAATATATATATATATATATATATATATATATATATATATATATATAAGGCAAGATGTTTGTGCGTGTGTCTGTTTATCTGTCTGTATGTCCTTTATACAAATCCACAATCTTTATGTGATTCTCACCAAACTTCAAAATTTGACTTACATCCATTCATTTTTCTTTCAGTCTACGGTTTCGCTTTAACTGGAAACAACTTTTGCTTTTTAGTCTTTCGTGCCAACGTCCAAAGAGTCTGAGCTCCAGGACCATGGATTAGTTTTAAAGCTTTCATTACACCCGAGCAACGCCGGGCTATACTGCTAGTATATATATATATATATATATATATATATATATATATATATAGAGAGAGAGAGAGAGAGAGAGATGAGAAATTGTAGGAGGATTTGAAATATTGAGTAAGTAATTCATCAAGTTTTATTAGACTTCAACAGAATGCAGAAAGAACTGGACGGCCGCTTCGTCCTATATTTGGGACTCATCAGTGCATCCACTAACAGGAATTGAAATCCAGACAGTTGCCTTATTAAGCGGTCGTCATACTGTACCACGGTTGTTAGCACATCAGCAGTAGACCAGATGAAGTGGAAGACATATTGTTTGTCAGCGTGAAGGTAGTGAGATGTGAGATACCTAACTATTTCAGCATTTATAATAGCTTCGAATACTATGCAAAAATGAGGTAAGAGGCTATTAGGGTAATAATTAGAGTAGTAAGAGGGCTCCCCAGAGATATTAAAAGCAGGAAGTACAATGGAATGCTTCTAAAAACAGGAAAGCAAAACATGGTAAGACCATAGTTATAGAGTTTGAAGTAGACTAGAGCCAGCTCAGGGGTATATTTCTTTAAAACGATGATTGGTTTGCCTTATGAAAACTAACCTTAGAAATTATTTCAGAGACTAGAGTCGAGGTTATATATATATATATATATATATATATATTCCTTTGTTGAGTCTCAGTTTTAGGTGAGAAATTAGGCGTGGATACTCCAGAGGAGTCAAGGGTAGAATTTAACGTGTATTTACGAGCAAAGAACTCGATCTTGTCTACTGTGGATATGAGGTTTTCGAATTGATTGAATAGAGGATCATTTAAGACAGTCTTACATTCATTAGGAGGAGAGACAAAGAAGCGCCTATTGAAATCCGGCAGGTAGCTCTGTTAAAGCAGGAAGAAGTGATTCCTGTTGGTGATGGCTGCCGAGCAAACAGGAAAAAATGAAGGAGATGAACGAGGTTTTAGTTGGAATTTCTTTTAGCTCGGACGAAAGCGTCAATGTCGACTTTCACCAAGGAAGCTCAGTCTTAAACCGGGAAACTAAAACTTTATTCCAAGAGACAGCTCAAAAGAAATAACGGAACGAGTCTCAGTTCGCTCGTTAATAGCAGTAAGATATTCTGCTGGTCGGAGGCTCCTGGATAGAGGGGGAATAGAAAGAGACACCACAGCATGATCAGAGTTGCCAAGAGGGCAGAGCTGGTTAGCATGGATTGAGTTAGGGATAGAAATAAGGAAGAAGTCTAGAAATGAAGCGTGTTTATTGTGGTTATTATTATAACACTTCTTAAATATTTAAATGAAACAAAACAAAAGGAATTTATAGGCAAATAGAACTGGTAGTGACTTGGTAGGGTTCGAATATAAAATGCTTAGGAGGAATAAGAATAAATCTTATTGATCTATGGTCCTGGGTATGACAGTAAACTGCATCCACCAGCAAGGCCTCTGATTAGGAGGTTGTGAAGAGCATGGAACCACCTCTGAATTGCTGTTGTTTCCAGGTAGCACCTGTTAGGGTCCTAGCTATGGGTAAATCGTTTATCCCCAAACTGGGGTCAAAAGTATAAAAATAGACTTTTATAGAAATATATACATAAAAATAGCTTTTTATAAAAAAATATAATTTTTTAAAAGAAAAAATATTACCAAGGAAAAAAATATTACGATAAACTATTTTTGAAGGAAAAAATATGAAAAACAATAAAATTTTGAATACAAAAATGGAAGACATCATCAGTTTTGTAAAATAAACAAATAATAAAAACAATTATTTTTATTTTAATCAAAATCTGACTAAATCAACCTACTCACTATAACTGAACATTAAAAAAATACCTTAAAACACTCCCTTTTTGGCCTTAAATAACACTCAGAGGTTGATATGCCGTTAAACAAAACTCAAACTCAAAATCTTATTGATACAAAACAAAGAAGTAAATTTAATTAGGATTTTTTTAGATTAAAAAAATTGAAGATTGTCATAAGAAAGGGAGATAACTAGTTATCACAGGGGTATATAAATTAATAAGAAAAAATCTTTATTTGGATATGGAGGATGTGCGTTGTGGTGCAGTGGATATCGGCTCGGAACGAGAAATCGGGAAGCCGAGTTCGAATTCCAGTTGAATTCATTGCATTCACTTACGCGCAAGAAAGGGAAAGGTATTAATCCGTTACTTTCCTTCAGTTATGGATTAAATAACAGGACAGATTGGGTTCTATCTGCCCAGTCAGTCATGTCTCTTTCGAGACTTGATCGCCCAAGCGTGTTTTACGTATGGCAATTAACTGACTGACACTAAGGATTAGGATGTGCGTTATGCTGCAGTAGTGGATATCGACTCAGAATGACAAATCGAAGAGCCGTGTTTGAATTCATTGCATTCACTTACGCACAAATACCTCTGGGAAAAGTATTAATCCGTTACTTTCCTTCAGTTATGGATTAAATAATATGGCAGATTGAGTTATATAGCCTTGGCTGGCAACAAGTCTACCGCAGAAAGCAATGGCAACCTACTGCGGAATAATCTTCTGTCCAATCAGACGTGTCTTTTTCCAGATATGCTCCCCACAGCGTGTATCACGTATGGCCCTTAACTGACTGACTGAATATAATAGTTGGAAACATAATTAAGGCTTCTACTGAGCATAAACTAGGGGATCAGGTTTATATTGTTACGAAGTAATAAATATCCCCCACTAATTACTACTTAATAATATATATCTTCCCTCTGTAGCTATGAGTTAAATAACAGGACAGATTGGGTTCTATAGCCTTGGCTGGCAACCAGTCTACCGCAGACAGCAATGGAAACCTACTGCGAAATAATCTTCTGCCCAGTTTGTCATGTCTCTTTTGAGACATGATCGCCCAAAGCGTGTATGACGTATGGCATTAACTGACTAATACTAAAGGAAATTTATTGGGCCTTTATCAAGGATGAGTGCGAGCAAAAAACAAAAAGAGTAGACAAAATTATATAAAAAATAAAAGAGTGTAAAAGTGGGAGGAGTGGTGGAAAAGAGCAAGAAAACTAAAAATGAACAATACACCCGATAAAATGAACGAGAGTCACTCAAGGTAGAGTTAAAATGGTTATGAATAATATATGTTTCTAGCAGTATAGCCCGGCGTTGCTCGGGTGTAATGAAAGCTTTAAAACTAATTCATGATCCTGGACCTCACACTCTTTGGACGTTGGCACAAAAAACTAAAAAGCAATAGTTGTTTCCAGTTAAAGCGAAACCGTAGACCGAAAGAAAAATGAATGGATGTAAGTCAAACTTTGATTTCCTGGTGTCGATATCAAATAAGTTTTTTTCGTCGTAAAATGAATTTTGAAGGTTAAATAAGTCCTCTGAGTAAATGGTATCATGACTGAGACTAAGAACTACAATTATACCTACTTAGAGCCATACCTGAAGCAAAAACTAAAATAAAAGGGCTGAAAAAATGCAGACATACAGGCAGATAAACAGGCACACACACAAACATCTTGCCTTTTATATATATATATATATATATATATATATATATATATATATTATCGATTTTCTGCACTATTGTAAGAACTGCAACCTTGAAACTTTTGAGTATCGTTTCTTGTGTTTTTGCCTATGAGTGTATCAAATTTTATTAAAATCGGTCCACTCCTTCTATAACCCGATTTTTTTGATTATCGATATTTATCGGGGGTACCTCGACACAAAACCTAACTAAGAACACTCGCAGACGCTTATCGTACAACTGTGTAAATTTTCAAGAAAATCGGTTCAGCCTTTTCGGAGTCTATAGGTAACGGACACGCACATACACATACACAGACACACACACACATACACACCCACAGACAAAGTTCCATTTATAAATAAGTTTAGATTTAGGTAAGAATGAAAGGCTGAGGTAGAAAATGAAGTTAACGATTGATCCTTGACTTGGAAAAATCTTGTTGTTCAGGGAACCATCCATGTGGGAGTCTGTTCCACAAAGTAACAGTTCTTGGAGTAAAAAGCTGTCGGAGTGAAACTTTTTTTTTAGATTTGGAATACGGGGAAAATTCGACTCCGTGAAAGTAGCATGGCAGGTTCTGACTGGAAAATTGTGAAATAATGAGAGTAAAGAATAGAGCTCATCTGAACATTTGCCTCAAAAATTACATAAGACTTGTTTCGATGAGTCTGTGAAAAAGAGGTTGCAGAATGGATTTTAAAATAAACGCAAAAAAATAAACGAGATCGACTTTTATATTAAAAAAAATGGAAAAAATAAACAAATAAATAAAACAGAATCGTGAGAGATGGAAAAACGTGAGAAGAGTTTAAATCATTCAGAAAAATAGAAACGGTAAATGAAAAGAAGGTAGAAATGTCTAAAAAAATAGATTTTTTTGTCACTACTTTTCTTTGTTTTGTAGGTGGTTACCATCTAGAATTTTTCAAAAAATGGCTTTGCGTGTAACAATATCTTTTTCACGATCAGACACTAATCAACATCGCCCGGAGGATTTCCCCCACTATTCGCATTTTTGACTAAAGACATTTACTAAAATTTAAACGTCTGCTTCTTTCATTTTTTTTTAATGATTCTAGGATTCAATATCGCTCTTTCCTTCATGTTTATTTTTCCATTTCCTTTTTCTTTCATTTTTATTTAATCAATTCTTCCTATTTTTTGTTTTCTTTTTATGATAATTGGCGTTTCACTGCTTCTTCGTTAAGCTTTTCATGTTTTTTCTTTCTTCTTCTTTCTTGTCTCTTTTATTCTTTTCAAATATGTCTGGTGGCTGTCAATGGAAAGTGAGTGACATCGGACCTCCTCAAAATTCCAATACACTCTTTAGTATTTCCACAAACCATCACTCAGTCAGTTAATTGCCATACGTGAAACACGTTTGGGCGATCATGTCTCGAAAGAGACATAACTGACTGGGCAGGAGATTATCCCGCAGTAGGTTGCCATTGCTTTCTGCGGTAGACTGGTTGCCGACTAAGGCTATAGAACACAATCTTTCCTGCTATTTAACCCATAACTGGAAGGAAGAGACGGATTAATACCTTTCCCAAGGGTATTTGCGCGTAAGTGAATACAATGGATTAAACTGGAATTCGAACTCGGCTCCCCGGTTTCTCGTTCGGAGCCGATATACACTCTACCACAACGCCTACTGTTCCTTTAATTGCGATTTTTCCCGTGCTCTTCAGGGAGAGGAGTTGGTGTTTAAAGAGAGACTATGAGTGCATTATTGGAAGATCTTTCCCACTTTTAAAATTAGTAGGTATTCAGTATTTGAAGATGCATTTAGCCCAGTTAAGAATTTTGCTTATATTGTGACGAATACGGAATTAAAAGTAACTCTCTTCTTTTCTTTCTTTTTTGACAAAATTTCACAATCCAGTGTGAAATCTAAATTTTGACGAATAGTAAAAAGATTGTTCCCGTAATGAAAGAAAAAGACGAAATCAAATTTAATTTCTAACCAATGAAATGAAGCGATTTGCAAAACTGAGAGAAAAGTTTTACACGCCTGTGTAAAAAAAAGTAAATCGCTATAAAAAGAGAGAAATTTGAATCACTCAGTCAGATGGAAGCAGAAATTACAGACGACAACGCCAAAATGTGACAAAAACTTTAAGCCTCTTACCCGGACATAAGGTCTCATCACACATTCGTTCTCCTTCTTCATTCCTATTTTCCTTTACATCTTTTTTCCTTCTCACCATTTTCGAAATCAACAAATAAAAAATCGACTACAACAATAACAACAACAACATACTTCAACTGACTCTTAAAAATTCACCTCAATAAGTACAATTTTCGTTTTATTGCTTTACCTTCCTTTTCACTTTATCGCCGGCCATAAAAAAGGAAAGGATCACAGACTTTAATAAACTCATTCGCTACTTACAACTAAATTTCTGGATACTTAACTCCTTACTACTATTTCTCATTGAACATTAACTTTTACGAATTGATGTTATTCTGTTCTTTTAACAAAAAATTCTACTTTAACCTACAAACGAAATACTTTTATTCTTCCACATTTCAACTTTCTGATGATTACAAATAATGCTAAGTTGTAGGGAGTTTGGCTATGTTTGACACAAGGCCAATTAAATAAACATTCAACTTTCTCCCTAGTTCAATATAATGTCTTGTGCGTGATGTCAACATAACATAAAAGAGCAAACGACGAGATTAAATGTATTTTTTAAAAATGAATAAAATCCACAGTTTGTCCTTGAGGTTGTTAGTAGAAAGGAATATGATTGAAAGGTTTAGATCACAAACAATTGGATACAATTCACATCAATTGTATCTACAAATGCGTTTTCTTGTATAAGACATCATTAATCAAACTTGTGGTGCAATGGATATCAGCGCGGATCCAGAAATCGGAGAGCGGAGTTCGAATTCCTCTTGAAGTCGTTGCGTTCACATACATTAGGAAAGGTATGAATAGGTTGCTTCTCCCTCAAGCTATGGATTAAATAGCAGAACAGATTGGTTTCTAGATCCTTGGTTGGCAATCAGTCTACCTTAGAAAGTAATGCCAACCTACTTCTGGAAAATATTTTGCCCAGTCAGCCATGTGTCTTTCGAGACATGATCGCCCGAACGTGTATCTCGTATGGTACTTAATTAACTGGTTATAACATGATTCGGAAAATAATCGCGTTCTCAATCGCTATTAATTATGAATCAACTAATTATGACAAAACCAAGATTGAATATTATTTGTCTGGTATCATTTTATCAACTCTGCTGTCTAATAGCGTGTCAGTTATAGTGCGTTTCATTGTTTAATTTGGAAAACTTGACGAGAGAATTTAGGTTCCTCACGTACCTTTGCTTAAGAACTAAAAAAAGTTTTCACCAATTTGCAGTAGTCATTCAATTAATATTTTCATCACACTGTTACAGGCGATGAAATTTTGCATGTCAACATGAAACGTTTTTCGTTTTATGTTGACAGGCAAAACACAAAACTAGAAATCCGTACCAACAGCAAAATCATCCATAGAAGGCCTCGCTTTGAGTCTGGTGGAATATGAAAAGTGTTACCGAACTATTTGAACACGGAAGTACCATCGCTGATGAGCAACATTATTGGGTAAACGAAGTATTACGTTTTCTGTTTTGGGAAACGGAAGTAAAAATTAACCCAAGAAAACAAAAGATCTTTAAGGTGGGAAATTTTTCTACATCATCCAGATTTGCAGATATGCATTTGTAACAATTAACTAGAAGAGTTCATAAGTAGCATAATATTCATAATAAGTGGTATACTATTCAGAATAAGTGACAATATTCATAAGTAGCATAATATTCATAAGTGACATAATATTCATAATAAGTGGTATACTATTCAGAATAAGTGACAATATTCATAATAAGTAGCATAATATTCATAAGTGACATAATATTCATAATAAGTGGTATACTATTCAGAATAAGTGACAATATTCATAATAAGTAGCATAATATTCATAAGTGACATAATATTCATAATAAGTGGTATACTATTCAGAATAAGTGACAATATTCATAATAAGTAGCATAATATTCATAAGTGACATAATATTCATAATAAGTGGTATACTATTCAGAATAAGTGACAATATTCATAATAAGTAGCATAATATTCATAAGTGACATAATATTCATAATAAGTAGTATACTATTCAGAATAAGTGACGAAATTCATAAGTAGCATAATCTTCATAAGTAACATAATATTCGTAAGTGGTTTACTATACAGAATAAATGACAATATTCAAAATAAATGGTATCAAATTATACTAAGTGTCATAATATTCAGATGATTGACATAATATTCGGAATGAAAGTAATTTTTTCAAACTATTTTTCTGAAAAAAAAAATGTAAAAAGACAAATTTCTTCGAACGGGGAACCAAAATATGTTTTTCTTCCTTGAAGAAATTGAAACAAAAACTGAGGAAGATCTACTTAGGAAAAAGCATACTAAAGACGGCTGGAAGACTATTATTTTAATAATTTCACCCTAAATAAGGCGATAAAGGCGGGAGGTACCGATAATGAAAGAAACCGAGAAACGTTAATGAATAGAAAATAATTAAAAATAAATATAATTCATTAATACAAAAATGACGACTGGCCTTACATTTAATTATAGCTGACAGGAAAGCAAGAAATCCGAAAAGAGTTCCACAGGCGATAAATATGAGAGAAGGAACTAGTAAGATAGAACTTACAGTAACATCTAGGAATTTCAACAATAAGATTCTGAGACCTAGCTGCCAGGCTCTCACTTTGCTTAGATTCATGAAGTTAAGGTACTATTTCTGCAGTTTTTTTGCAAGGCATTTCGAAGTTGTTTGAACAGCTCTCACAATGATCAGCACTACAGTCATCGACATATTACACAACCATACTTTAGAATCCTTTGCTAAATCCGCTGCTATGAAAGTCTGTTCTCTGTGTAGGGCCCGGAAGTTTTTTCCGTCTAAATCTATCCTGCACATATATAAATCTACCATCCGCCCGTGCATTGAATACTGCTGCCATATCTGGTCGGGTGCCCCTGCTATTCTCTTCGGGCTTCTCGATAAGGTTCAGAGGAGGGTCTGTAATGTGATAGATACCGATTTGGCAGACCGCCTGCAGTCTCTCTCCCACCGGCGCGACGTGGCTTCCCTGTGTCTCTTCTATAAATACTTTCACGGCTTCTGCTCCGATGAACTTAGATCACTGGTGCCCCTAAATACGAATTTGCACGAGATACTAGATTATCAACTAGATCCCACCCTTTTACAGTGAAACCGATAAAATGCAACTGCAACTTCTACTCCAACAGTTTCTTTCCTCGCACTTCCCGACTGTGGAATTCCCTTCCACACGATTGCTTCCCCGACGGATACAATCTCCAGGAGTTTAAATGTAAGGTCAATAGACACCTCCTAACACACTAACCTGCTCCCATTCTATCAAACTCTCTTCCCATCTGCCCAACCCTCATCATCCGTATCCTTACTCATCTGTCACCTTCCTCCTGACATTCCCTATGTCTAACCACTCCTTCTCTTTACCTTCCCCTATGTAGCCCCATGTGCAACAGTGGCAGTGGAATGCCTTGCTTGGGGTGAAATGATTAAAAAAAATAAATAAATAAAAAAACTTATTTTCTACTGAGACTTACATATTTGTAAAGCTCTTTTTGTCAGCTTTACTCTATGGATAAACGAAACACAGAAACTAAATCCCTAATCTGTTACATTTTTTTTCACTTTTTGTTTACCATAAGTGAATCTCGTCGTTTGACCTGAGTTGGGATATCCGATTACGCCAAAAGTCCCAGAAGTTTTCGTTGTTTTTCTTCTCTAAATCAGGCTTGTGTATTAGATTTTGGTTTGTAAGGTTTGATCAGTGGTAACTAGAAAATAAAATATTATAATCAAACCTTTTTCTGGACCAAGTTAAACAAAAGACTTGAAAAGAAACACTCGTGAATACTAGAAAGATCTATAAAAGTCACTGAAAATGAGAAATCTGATTTCCAGAAAATTTGTTTCAAGAATTTTTTTTTTAGAAATTTCAACCGAGAGTAATGCTAATTGTTTGGTGAATGAATGTCGAAGGTTTGCTGTTTAGACGACGATTAATCTGACCATTACTCTGGACTTGCGTTACTCAAGTTATCATTTCAGTCTAGACAGTATCTTAATTGTCTCACTTTTGTGAACTTTTTTCTTTCTTACTAAACATTAAGTTTGAGTTTTGTTTAACAGCATATCAACACCTCTGTGGGTTATTTAATGCCAAATAGGTGGAGTTTTGAGGTATTGTTTTTTAATGTTCAGTTATAGTGAGAAAATTAATTTAGTCAGATTTTAATTTATTTCTTTTTGTTTTTATTCTTTTTTATTTTAGGAAACTGTAAATGTTTTTTAGTTTTGTATTAAAAATGTCTTGTTGGAAATATTTCTCTTTCAAAAATGTCTATTTTTCTATAAAAGTGTATTTTTATACTTTTATAGTGTTTTGATCCCAGTTTGAGGGTTAACTATTTGCCCATCGATGGGACCCTAACAGGTACTACCACTCAGGGTCAGGGTAGACCTGAAAACAACAGCAATTAAGAGGTTGTTCCATGCTTGTCACTACCTCCCAATCAGAGGCCTTGCTGCTGGATAGAGTTTATCGTCATGCTCAGGACCCCTTACTAAACGTTCTCTAATATGGTATATAATCATGCTCTTTTCTTTTTTAATCATTTCACCCCAAGCAAGGCATTCCACTGCCACTGTTGCGCATGGGGCTACATAGGGGAAGGTAAAGAGAGGAGTGGTTAGACATAGAGAATGTCAGGAGGAAGGTGACAGATGAGTAAGGATACGGATGATGAGGGTTGGGCAGATGGGAAGAGAGTTTGATAGAATGGGAGCAGGTTAGTGTGTTAGGAGGTGTCTATTGACCTTACATTTAAACTCCTGGAGATTGTAGCCGTCGGGGAAGCAATCATGTGGAAGGGAATTCCACAGTCGGGAAGTGCGAGGAAAGAAACTGTTGGAGTAGAAGCTGCGGTTGCATTTTATCGATTTCACTGTAAAAGGGTGGGATCTTTTGAGCAGTTTGATTGAATCAATCATTGATGCTTAATAACTTTATTATTGTATGGTCATATTTTTTATCTCAGCTGTTGATTAAGACAATCTTTTCTCGAAGTTTTCTGGAATAGACATGCTGATATTCTGGGATAGGAAATTAAGAATTAAAATCAACCTTCTTCACTTTTCCAAAAATTCATAATGACGTGTGAAATCCTGGTTTTTCCCAAATAGAAAAAGGATTGACCGTATGCTTAAAGAAAAAGTCGAAACCGAGATTTCGCAAATAGGTGATAAACTTATTTTTTGACCAAGGGAAACGACTTGCAAGACCAAGAAAGACTTCCTGATCCAGTGCGAAAAATCTACATTACAATAAAAGGAATTCGATCGTCACTCAGTTACTCAAATGGGAGGAGCGAGAGAAAATGCTAAAATGTAACGAGAGAAGCTTCAAGTCAACTTGAACATTCGTCCTCTTTCTCTTTCCTTCTCGCGTGCTGATTCCTTTTACTTCTTCTCTATCCAAAGACATTCTTACTGAATACATACTGTTGGGACGTCCGCGCCTATTCGGCTATAATGGACTATTCCATTACTATGTAAAGTAATGGTGGCATCTACGTAAGAGAGTGTGCCGAGCAGCCGATCGACAAGTCAGTCGTAGACTTCCGGTGGCGACCCGGAAGTACCCATTGCTCATACTACGTCTTACGACGGTTGAGACGATTAACCTTTATTCTTGTATTGGATACTAATAACCTTTGTAAATACTATTTTCACGGAATACAGCAATTAACCTATTCCTGTTGTTGAGTTATTTATTCTTACTCACGACATAAGAGTGGCGACGAAGATTGTCGACATAACACATACATACATACATACAAACGTACGTACGCATATACTCTTTCAACAATTACTACTACGAACATTTTCTACAAATCTTGGTGCTCTTAACTTTCTCATACAACATTTACTGCTACTTATTCTTGTTATCCTTTTCATTATTAAATTTCTATTTTAAAATGCGAAATGTATATTTTTATTCTTACACTATTCCACACAATTCCACACATTCCAATCTGCCGAGAACCAACCTTCTGATTAAAACATTTTGATTATAATTCTGGATAAAAACTTGTAAGCTGTAGGGAGTTTGGTTATGTATAACACGAGGCCGAATCAAAGAAACATTGACCAACCCCCTATAGCTACAACATAACAAAACCATCATCTTCTATGTCTCTTCAGTATGTCGTCGATGATGGCTCTCCACAATCTCCTGTCCTTTGTTGCTCTTACAATATCATATATTTTTATTATTCAGTCATCTATTTACAAAAGGTCGTTAGATAGTTTATGCGTTGTTTTCCTTTGTTTCAATATGCCATGTGAGTATCAGATTTTCTAAGCCTACTTTCCACATTATGTACCCTAGACATTTCAATTGTTTCTTTCTGGTGATAATTGTAAGCGTCCTTTTTGTTTCTATTTATACTAACTAAATCTTCCTTTTAGCTAACATGATATTCTCAGTATCCTTCTGTAGAACTACATTAAGTTTCTTCAAGTCTCTTTTCATCTGAAGGAAAATTTTCAGTATTCAGTGCCATATCAGTCAGTCAGTTTAGCGCTTTGGGCGATCATGTCTTGAAAGAGACATGACTGACTAGGCAGAAGAGTATCCCTCAGTAGGTTGCCTTTACTTTCTGCGATAGACTGGTTGCTAGCCAAGGCTATAGAACCCTGTTATTTGACTCATAGCTAGAGGAGGAAGAGATGTATTATATTATTAAGTAGTAATTAATGGGAGATCAGTTCATTACTTAATAAAGATATAAACCGAGCCCCCACTTTATGACCAGTAGAAGTCTTAATCATGATTCCAACTATTATATTCAGTCAGTCACTTAAGTGCCATACGTGATACACGCTTTGGGCGATCATGTCTCAAAAGAGACATGACTGACTAGGCAGAAGATTATCCCGCAGTAGGTTGCCATTGCTTTCTGTGGTAGATTGGTTGCCGGCCAAGGTTACAGAACCCAATCTGTTCTATTATTTAACCCATAACTGGAGGAAAGAGACGGATTAATACCTTTTCCCAAAGGTATTTGTGCGTAATTTAACTGGAATTCGAACTCTGCACCCCGATTTGTCGTTCCGAGTCGATATCCACTGCACCACAACGCACATGTCATTCAACTGGGAGCCGAGTTCGAATTCCAGTTAAATTCATTGCATTCACTCACTCGCTAATAGTTCCGTAGGTCTGTCTTCATCCTCAGTAAATGCTACGTCGCTATTTAAATAAATTAGCCCATTTGTAGACATTATACGTTTTTTCTTTTTATTATTCCTTAAATAACCCGAGTGAAACCGGACAAAACTGATAGTGTATAACAAATGCAGCGTTATGTTTCTGCAATATGTTAACTGGACTTTTGTCAGATAAAAGTTTGGTCGCCGGTCTCAGTCTGACGTTTCTGTGAGAGTTGCGACTTACTTTGCTGATTGTTTGAATAATGTGGTTTTTCGCTTCAGTGATTTTCGACTCTGTTGCTTTCAATGAATTCTGCTTTAATACCGTTTGATTCATCTTTATTGAGAATCTGAAGCAGTGCAATTGGTTATGTCGCTGCTAGATCCTTCCATTTTATTTCCTGATAGATCATTATTTCGTATCTTGTTTATTTTAGTTTGTTTCTCCTTTTCTGTTATATAATTTATTTCTAATCTTGCCTAATTTTTGGTTGGATTATTTACGATTTTACTTTGTTTTATCAATAGTTTTATTTGATCTAGTTTAGATGTTTTTTTTTATTTTGCATGATGTCCCTGCGGATATAGGCAAGTATATTTTGTTTGAGATAAGGTCTTACTTTAGTTCTCTCCATATTTATGAATCCATATTTGGTATGTCTGCTCGGTAATTTTCTTTTAAAGATTTTTGAAGATTGCAATGAAAAAAGATAGCCTGACTTGTTCATACTCTTCACAAGTCTATGACGTTCATTTTCTTTTTATTAATTGATATGCCATTGGTTCAGACTTGGAGTTAATTCGGTGTTGATGAGCAGATGTCTCATCGTTGGTAGAAGAGTTTGTCCGAGCGACAAATTTTTTCGACCCCAGGCAGGACCTTCTCTGAGGAACGAGGCCCTTGTTTAGCCGGCTAACGACCGATTCGATATAAGTTTTTGTTTGTAAACATTGAGATTTGTATTTTTGCGTTGTATGCTTAGCCACCAAGGGGTAATTCTGTTCACGATACCACATTTAGGGCGACTGTTGACCCAAACTAAAGTGTTCGTCCTGCCCACGAGAAAAGAAATATTCCTTATCAGCTATCCTCCCGATATTTTTAGGCCACAGGAAATTTTAACTATACATTTATAATTACTCGAGTAATTGTTATCCTTATTGTTGTTATATAATTAATTGTTTTGGTGCAGTGGATATCGGCTTTGGGGAGCCGAGTTCGAATACCAGTTGAATTCGTTTCGTGGACTTACGCCAAAATGCCCGTGGGAAAGGTATTAATCAATATTTCCTCCGTCTAACTATGGGGTGTCTTAGGGACTAAGGCTAAGAATTTGTCTCTCAGAGTTTACTCCCGATGACTGGATATGGCCGCAAGGCAAGCAGGGATTAAAAATCAGTTTATATATACATACATACATATATATATATATATATATATATATATATATATATATATATATAATAATAATAATAATAAAATTGACTCTGTACGTATTCAAATCCTAAAATGTTACACAAGTAATTTTTAAGAACCACGAATAAGCGGCAGAATCTAAATCTGTTATCGCCCTCGGCTATAAAGCTTTGGACAACGAGGGGAAAAAAAAGAAAACTGCGGAGCACCGACAATACATACAGCACTTCACAGCAAAGAAAAAAAACCCTCAAACGGAACAAACCACAAAGAAAGAAAAGTGCTCGATACTAAACTAACCAAAAAGGATTAACTAAGAGGCAGTTACGCAGAGCAAAAACACACGAGAAAAAATCGCAAGATCGCCAAGACCTACCGCGGTTTCGCACAACGGCTCGTCAGGGAACACTATTAAACTGAGCTATTCTTGTTTACCTAATATTGGTAAAATAATTAACAATACCAATAAAAGTAAATTGAAAGATAATATTAATGCCCCTAGTAATAATAACGTTAATAAACATAAGTGTAATTGTAAAATTAAAAAGGACTGTCCTATTAGAGGTAATTGCAATCAGGCAAACGTAGTTTATAAAGGTAAAGTTTATGTTAACGAAAATGACAAAAGCCCTAAAACATACATAGGATCTACACACGATAATTTTAAAATTAGGTTTTACAACCATAAAACTTCTTTTAAAAACGAGAAGTATAAGCATAGCACAGCGTTATCTACCTATGTATGGGAAATAAAAACCAAAATTAAAAAGGACCCCATTTTGAAATGGGAAATAATAAAAAAGTGCCCTAACGATAACAAAAACAATAAATTTTGTAGGGTATGTGACGAGGAGAAGCTAGCAATAGCTAAATTTGAACCTGCCAACAAACTTATTAACGCTAAAACAGAAATACTAAATAAGTGTAGAATCCACAAAACAAAATTTCTTGCTTAGTGTACCGGACTTTAATGTGATTCCCCCCCCAAAAAACTTTTTTTTTTTTTGTTCCTTCAAACACCCCCTTCCCCAAATGGGTTAGTCTTTAGTAGATGTCTATGTATTTGATTAGTCCTTGGTCTGCCTTTGCCCTGACGAGCCGTTGTGCGAAACCGCGGTAGGTCTTGGCGATCTTGCGATTTTTTCTCGTGTATATATCTATATATATATATATATATAAAGATAAATTGATTTTTAATTTCAAATCCCAAAAAGAACTCGATAAGTAAAGTCACAAATTTATTCGCTTGAAGAGAGTCAATCTTAGACTCGAATCACGTGTAGCGTCAGAAATAACATTATAGACACTTAAAGTATCATAACATGCATAATAACAACAATATTAAATATACATTTTAAACAAAACGTTTGCGGCCTATCACACTTTTTATTTTCTCTCTCTCTCTCTCTCTCTCTCTCTCTATATATATATATATATATATATTACTTGATTTTTGTATGATTTATTAAATGTTCATAATGGTATTTGTGTCGCTACATACACGCGTTATATGTCTCTCGTCACCTTTTAACTTAATGTTTAGTTTAACATGCGAGTGTGACCAAAAAAAAAAAAAAATAACAGGCACGCAGGCACGCAGGCACGCACGCACGCAGGCACGCACTCATATGAACTTTCTGACCTGCTCACCATCAGAAAAACAACCGGATCTCGATATGTGAAGTCACAAGTTTATTCACCGAAAGAGAGTCTACGTTAGAATCCAAACACGTTTATGTAACGACACAAATACCATTATGGATATTTAATAAATCATACAAAAAGCAAGTAATATTAATAAAAATAACAACAATAAATCTACACTTTAAACAAAACGTTCACGGTTTCTCACGCTTTTTTCTTCTATACCAATTTCTCTCGTTGGAACTACCCCTATTCCTGTTTTTAATATATATATATATATATATATATATATATATATATATATGTATGTATATATTCCTTTTGTAAACGAGTTATTACGCGACCTAGGTTTCTCCCATGAGTGGTGTCTTCAGGCAATTCGTAATAACTGATTTTACCGTTTACCGTTTTCTTTAAGAACTTTCATGTCATGTAACGGTGTTTTTTTTTTTTTTTTGAAGGCTACTTGGCAAGGAATATTTTTTGAACGCGCAATTTTTAAAATTACAAGGGATTATGGCGTTTTCATCCATGGTTGTATGAACTTAAGAGATATATTTTTTTATGCTTACACTTAGACATAACGTCTGTTCTTTAATTCAACAGTTTGCTTTTGTTTGGGAATAGCTTAAACTCTAATTTTTCTTCTTGACATAGTCTACATATTTTGCCACCGTTGTAAGGCTTGGCTGTTTTTACAATACTCCACGTTATGTCTGGGTCTTTTTCATATTTTGATTTTAATTTCCAAATGTGGCTAGCCAATTTTGTACATTTTTTAAATGTTTTCTATTATGAATGTAGATTTGTGATTGTACCACCTGGTCTAAAATGTGTCTTTGGCTGAAACCATACATATTTTATTTTGGCCATTTAAGTCATGTATCTTTGCCTTGTAAATGATTTCTTTTGTGTTGCAAAGTCCTTGAAGCGGGCATTTATTTTTGTCCCTGCAGTTTCATTCTATATTAGTGGTCTTGTTTTGTACACTGCTATCTAAGTTTCTGGCGTTTTATTTTATGACAATATCTAAATTACTAGTGCAACTATAATTTAGCTTGATTGTGTTTCTGTTGAAAATTTTGTTTAGTTCCTTTTGGAAAGTGTCTATCTATCATTTTAAAAATATTTGTCCTATTTTGGTTTTTACCTTTAAATTAAATGGTGGGGTGAACCAGATAATGTTTCGTTTTCTATAATCGTTTTTGTTGATCTTTTTGGTCGAGAATTATATTGTAAAATGATTTTATGGCCAGATTTTCTTATTGCGCCCTCATAGATATTTTTCTTTTCATAAAATATTGTTTTGTTTGACGAATTATTTGATAGTTCGTGTTCTATTCCTTTGTGAATGTGTCTAATTATACTTTTTGGATGGTTGGATTTTGTATTTGTGTATGTTAACTTAGTGTTTGTTTTCATGTATGGCGAGACATTTCCAGTTTGTAAAATAAATTTACATCTAAATATTGTACCATTTTTCTATTCGTTTCTACTGTTATATCAAAATCTAGTTTTTTGAATAGTTTGAAAAGCTCTTTCCTTATTTTATCATTTTTTCTTTTGTTGTCTGGTGCTATCATTAATCCGTCATTTCTATATAATCCATGGTTGTCTATATGTATTATTTTGTTGTTGATTTTTAAAAATTTTATATTGTATAATATAGAAATCATGTCTTTTTCGAAATTAAATATATATATGAAATTAAATATATATATGAAATTAAATATATATATATATATATATATATATATATATATATATATGTATATTAAATAATTCGTCTTTGAAGAATCTCTGAAGAAGCTTGTTAGAAATGAAACATGTTAGATTAAACACACTTATTTCCTACTTCATTTTTATTTATTCTATTCATCTTGTCGGATTCCGATCCATATATTCAACTTATATATATATATATATATATATATATATATATATATATATATATACTGTTAAATATAAGAGACAATCTATTATGTTTAATCATGAGCCGTTCTAAACGTCGTATTTTGGCTTTAATTTCAGTTGAAAATAAAGACAAAAATTCTCCAACATTTGAATAATTTTTTATTAAGTTGGTTCTTAGCTTTAGGCTCACATGATCCATTTTCAGGGAGTTTAAAAGAAAGTTAACACAAAAACATCCATCATCAGCGAGGATTTTATCTTGTGTTGACATAAAACTTTGCTAAGCAACGGCAACAGTTACCAAAAAATAGCAGACGCAGTTCGTAAATTTGCAATGCGGTTCTATGACGTCACACCTCGTGAGAGCTCGAAATGATAACAGAACCATATATTTAAATGCAATGTAATGTGTTATGACCAGATTTAAACGTGATTTTATTAAGTGTGGTTTCTTTGGATTTAATGTAGATGGCCTCCAATATCTGAAGGTTCTTTTTAGTGTGTGTATGAGTGAGTATTATTGTATTGTTGATTAAAATCTGTCTGATATTACCTACATGGCTATGTTTTTCTAAGAAATGTTTAATTGAACTCTGATCAGAAAGGTGACAAGTAAGTCTATGGGAAAGCGTGGTTGTAGTAAAACCAATATATGTAGTCGGTTTATTATTAATACGAGAGATACAATCTCTGAACGGGCATGTAAATTGATACGCTACATTGGTTTTCTGTAGAGGGTTTAAATGTTTGGTTGTAGGGTTATTAGAGATTATACGAAATGTATATATATTGGGTACGCATGTACCACTCTACCTTGTAGGTTAAATTGTCAGTTGTCCACAAGCACATAATGAAAAAACCGAAATATATCTAACAACTTAAAGCAAATCTTAATGAGTAATGTTAAAATACTTGTTTCTATTTTATACAAAATAATTAACTTACATTACAATATTTTTCACCTCAGGAAATGGTCTCTACAAGTCGGTATGATAAATTTAATATATATACAGTACTGTGTAAAAGTATTAAGACAAGAACTATTTTATCTTTTATGAGGCATATTGAAAGAAAATAAACAATTTAATTTGATTTACTCAACAAATGCTTTAACAAGAAAAAATAATTGTTACAAGACAAATTTCATATTTAGTATAAAACCTTTTTGCTTTGATCACAGCCTTTATTCTGTTAGGCATTGACATCACAAACTTTTTCATTGTATATAATGGTATCTCCTGCTAAGCAGCTTGTATTTGTTCCCAAAGTGTGTCTTGCGAAGTAACATTAGATGTTCAATAGAGTAGTTTCAAAATAACTTGTTTAATAGAAAATAGGAAAAATTAAATATAAATTCTTTTTAATGCATTTCCCTGAGTTACTATCTGATACAACTTCTTACCAAATAATTTATCTGAAATCCGAAGTAAACGAAGTAAAAATTTTTCTTTTACGATTTTGAGCTTATAGTACAATGTAAAATTTTCAAGAAAATCGGTTCAGCCATTTCGGAGTCTATAGGTAACGGACACATACACACACAGAGAAAGAGAGAGAGAGAGAGAGAGAGAATTTCCATTCATAAATATTAATAATAAAAACTAAACTCTTTACTTACGTTGACCATCATTATGGGCTTCTTTTGATCCGCCAATATTTTTTTGTTTCAAAAAATGAGAACGAATGGAATTACAGCCGTATCACGTTAAACACCGAGAGTTAAGTGACGTTGAATCGGGACAGTATCTACGTGGGTTACTGCTTGGCAAAACCATGTGCTGTAAGCTTAAATGTCAGTCAGTAAGTGCCATACGTGTTACAAGTTTTGGCGATCATGTCTCGAAAGTGACATGACTGACTGGGGGAAAGATCACCCCGCAGTAGGTTGCTATTGCTTTCTGCGGTAGAATGGTTTCCAGGCAAGGCTATAGAACCCAAACTGTCCTATTATTTGATTCACAGTTAGAGTGGGAAGTGATGTAAGTAGTAATTAGTGGGGGATCAGTTTATTACTTCATATCAATATAAAATCAATCCCCCACTTTATACCCAGTAGAAACATTAATCATGTTTTCAACTATTATATTCAGTCAGTCAGTTAAGTGCCATAAGTGATAGACGCTTTGGGCGATTATCCTGCAGTATGTTGCCATTGCTTTCTGCGGTAGACTGGTTGCAATCCAAGGCTATACAACCCCATTTGTCCTATTATTTAACCCATAACTGGAGGGAAGAGACGGATTAATACCTTTCCCAAGGGTATTTGCGCGTAAGTGAAGGCAAGGAATTCAGCTGGAATTCGAACTCGTCACCCTGATTTGTCGTTCCGACTCGGTAGCCACTGCACCACAACGCACATCCAGGCTTGAATATGCAGGTGGCATAATAGATAATTACTCGGAATGAGAAATTAGAGAGACGAGCTACAATTCAAGTCGAGTATGTGATATTTACTTATGTGTAAATACCATTGGGAAAATTATAAAACTACCTCTTTTCCTCCTAGCTATGGGTTAAATAGTTTGATAATCCGTAATAATTAGACCAATAAAAAAGAACGAAACGAAATTATGGATTTTCTTCATTGCTCGGTTTTCTTTTCATCTTTTCCCAATATTCCTCTTTTCATTAATTATGCTTGCATTATATTTCTTAATATCTTGTGGGATAGGAAATCAAAAATTAAAATCAACTTTTTTCTTCACTTTTACAAAAATTCACAATGACGTGTGAAGTCCTGGTTTTGCGGAATCGAAAAAGGATTGACCACGTGCTTAAAAAAAAGGCGAAACCGGATTTCGCGAGTAGATGTTAAATTGATATTCTGACCAATGAAGGCGATTTATAAGACCATAAAGACTTAACGATCCAGTGTGAAAAATCTGAATGACTTTAAAGGCTTTGACCAGATCAAAAACAGTCAGTCACAGATGTAAGGAGTAGAGACGACAAGCTAAACTGTAACAAGGCAGAAATTTAAATTCGACCCGAACATAAGGTCGCGTTGCATATCGTCCTCTTTCTCCTTTTTTCTCGTGTGCTGATTCCTTTTACATTTTCTTCTCTATTCAAAGACACTCCTACCGAACAAACGTTTATACATACAAACATAAATACGTACACATAAACTCTTTCCAACAAATTTACTACTACGAACATTTTAACATGAAAAATATATATTTATATTCTAGCACTCTACCACACTGATTCACACATTCCAACCTGATGACAACCTTCTGATGAAAACTTTCTCATGATAATGATGATAAACTTCTGATAATCCTGATGATGATAATTTTGATTAATCTGTAAGCTGTATGAAGTTCGGTTATGTATGACATAAAGACTGAATTAATAAATATTAACCATCTCCATATAGCCCACCGATGTCCAAGGAACATACAACCCACTTATTTAATGGCGAACCCCAACGCGGAAAAAGAATGCCTAATGAAAGGATGAATTCTTCATTATTTTGTTTTTAGAATCTTTTTAATTCTTATTTCATCATTCATATATATATATATATATATATATATATATATATATATATATATATATATATATATATATTAAAAAAGGATTAATTCAAAGATGTTGAATGGCCATTTCGATATGAAGATCCCCACGGGGGACGACACATCACCTCAGCAACAGAAAAAACCTTTCAGAAACTGGAGAAAAATTAGTCTACTTTTCCTTTTTAAATAGATTGCAAAGAAATTAAAAAATAAATAATAAAATAAAATAAAATAAAAATAAAAATAAAGGGAAAGAAAAAGAAAAAGAAAACGAAAAAGAAAAAGAAAAAGATAGAATAAAATCAAATAAATAAGAAAAGAAAAAAAATTGACATCGACTGGGTTCGCAAAAAAATGGGAGAATGTAACTAAAAATTAACAGACAGCCGTGTTAAATCGACGTAAGTTTAAGCAACACGGAAAAAAGGTGGTAAGAGAGATAAAAGAAGGAAGAGAGGGAAAAAGAAAGAAACTAAAGAAAAAAAATTTTTTTAAATATTACAGACGCTGAACAAATTCAAAAACCTAATTTCCCCAAAACGTTGAAGTATTAGAAAAAGGCCTTTACTTAAAAAGGCATAATTATTAATAAAAGGGAATAAAAAGATATAGGATTTAAAATAAAATTATTTTTAAAAAAATTAGGTCATTTGAAATTAAACTAAATAAAGACAACACTAGGTAAAAAAAAAAAAAAAAAAAATTAATTACAATTATTATATACATACCTATAGAAGTACACACATACATACATATATATACACACACAATTCTACGAATAAGAATACATATATACATACACATACACACACATACATTCAATTTATTACACACTTATATACATATACATGCGCATACACACATATATATGTGTGTACACACCTATATACAAAACATTCATATACACATAATATACATGTGTACACATACATGCACACATATACACACACACACACACGCTCACACACATATATATATATATATACATATTCCATATGCACTCACACACATACATATTAATGAATATTATGAAAAGGAGCATTTAAATAGCGAAAAAAATTTTTTCAAAATTACATATAGCCAACATACATAAATACATATATACATATATATACATATATATACAAATATGCACATCCACACACAAACATACACATATACATAAAACAAAATATATATATATATATATTTTAATATATATTTAAAAAATATAAATATATATTAATATATATATATATTAATAAATATATATTTTAATATATATTTTATTATATTATATTTATATTAATAAATTATTAATAATATTATTTATATTAATAAATATTAATAATATTAATATTAATATTAATATTAATATTAATTAATATATTAATATTAATATTAATTAATATATTAATAATATTATTTATATTAATAAATATATATTTTAATATATATTTTAAAAATATATATTTTAATATATATTTTAAATATATATTTTAATATATATTTGCTCTGTAATATTTTACTACATGGAGCTCTCTTCCTGTATCATTTTTTAATATTAAAATAAATTTTTAATATTAATTAGGATCGGGTTTTTGGGAATTTACCTTCCTGCTTTTTTCCCTTGGATTGAAGTATCTGAATTAAAATATATATATATATATATATATATATATATATATATATATATACTTGAAAAGTTTTGGGGATTTTCTACAAATTCATGGGAAATAAATGTTTCCCAGCTAAGTAGCCTCTCCGCAGACGCAAATCATACAACAGTTAATGTTTTAAATCATCCAGAGAATTGTCACATACAGACACTCACGTGCCCATATCGAGAATATATATTTGTAACGGCAATCTACAAAAAAATTTCCTCGCACATTTAAAAACAAAAAAAGAAAAAGAAAAATATAGAAAAAAGTTAAAAGGAAAGAGAAAGAAAAGGAGAACAAAAAGTCTCAGGAGAAAGGTGGTTAAAGTTAACGTCTTAGATCGGCACACAGCGTCTATGATTTGGATACATAATTACTACGTTAATGAAAGTGACAGTATTAACCAGAATTGCAATTTGTCTGTTTTCTTTGAAAAACATGACATGGAAATTTAACGTTATATTTAGTTTTAAAGATAATGGGTTGTATCTACGCTATAAAAATAAACGGTAAATTTTACTTTTTAATACAAAATATAATATAAATACTAGTAGGATTATTATATTATAATTGTAGTAATAATAACATAAAATATAATAAATAAAAATAAAGATAATACTAATAATAACAAAAAATAAAAAATTTAAATAGTACAAATAATAAAAAAACATGATAGTAAAATATATATAAAAATTATTAAAAGTGTAATGAAATAATAATTATAATTATAATTATAATATAAAACCAATAGTAAAGAGGATAACATACACTAAAAAGTAAATATGTCATATAATACTTAATAAGACGAAACAATATATACACATTTATACACACGTATACACACATACACCTACATACATACATATGCACATATATACATATTCCAAATATATATATATATATATATATATATATATATATATATAGCATAGTGATGATCCACGTATACTGTCTTAATATGTATAGGAAAGAATATTAAAAAGTTTTGAGTTTAAAAATGTGTTTTTTTGACAGTATTTGTTTCTTTCTACTATTATATTTTATATTTCAGACAGCCCTCGGTCCTTCATCAGAAACAAATGATTTTAAAATTTGAATTCATTTGTTTCTGATGAAGATGAGGCAGTTTGAAATATAAGATATAATAGTAGAAATAAACAAATACTGAAAAAAACAGATTTTTAAATTCAAAACGTTTTAATATTCTTTCCTATATATATATATATATATATATATATATATATATATAATATTAGTTATATATATTATATATAATAATAATAATATCATTTTAATATGTATTATATATATAATAATATTATTAATAATATATATTATATATAATAATGATAATTTTATATATAATATATATAATATATTATATATAATAACAGTTATATCGAATAAGAGGGAAGAAAATAATTTAAACTTTCAAAATATTATTTTAGATGCTAAAATATAGACCAATGAATATTTATTGTTAATTATTACTTTGGAACATGTGCAAATTATAATCTGCTACAAAATTTTACGTTTTGTTTCGACATTAAAAAAATGTCTTATTATGATATATTAATGATATTAATAAACGTAATATTGAAAAAAAAATAAACAAAACACCACTTCCCTTTTTTTTCAATTTTTCTTTTTGTACGAGTTAAAAAGATATTAAAAAGTAAGTAAGGGGGTTGCCAGGAGTAACAGGAGCAAACATACTAAGAGCCACAAGGGATAGGGAGACATGGAGAACCATGATCGCCTACGTCCTGAAGGGACAGGGCTCATAGAAGAAGAAGAAGAAGAAGAAGAAGAAGAAGAAGAAGAAGAAGAAGAAGAAGAAATGAAAGAGGGAAGAAAGATCATAAAATCAGATGAGAAATCAAGAACAGAAAAAGAAAGAGAAAATGGAAAGATACAGAATACGAAGTGAAAAGAAAAATAAGTGAGACAATATAGAGAGGAAAGAGCTAATGAAAATGGTTAAGAGATAGAAATTTTAAATTTTGGCCAGAAATGAGTTGCAGACAGATACTGACATCGGTTAAACAGTGTCTGGGTTCAAATTGTACGTCTATAAAAAGAAAAAGAAAACAAAGAGAAAAAGAAAAGATATAGAAGTAGAAAGGGAAGAGAAAAATAAAGAGGGAATAAGTGAGAAAATTCAGAGAGGGAAGAAAGGGGAGAGACAGTGGAAACGGCCAAGAGAGAGAGAAATTTTAAATTTTGGCCGGAAGTGAATTGCAGAGATACAGACATTGTGTCAAGTTAAATCTTTTTAGCATTTACAAAATGATGAGATCACATACACAAACAGAAAAATTAATCATAAAACGTAAAATAAAGAATATTTAAAAATATAACACGAATATATAAATTCATTAGACCTAGTATAATATTTTGGAAAAATAAAATAAAATAAAATAAATTAAAATTAAAACTAAAATTTAAAATTAAAATATAAATTAAAAGAAATTAAATAAAAATTAATATTAAAACTGAAATTAAAATAAAATAATATGAATAAATAAATGAGCAAATAAAATAAAAATAAAATAATGAAAATATATTATAAAAATAAGAATAATATAAAATACATAACAAAATAATAATAAAGAAATAATAATAAAAATAAAAATAAATATAAAAATAATAAATAATAATAAATGATAATTAACAAATAAAAAATGTAAATAAATATTAGTACATGGCTAAAACTACTTACAGTAATTATCGAGTGAAATCAAAATACTTAAGGCAATCAAAATACTTAAGGCAATAAAAATACTTAAGGCAATTAAAATACTTAAGGCAATAAAAATACTTAAGGCAATCAAAATACTTAAGGCAATCAAAATACTTAAGGCAATAAATAGATCACAATTTGTTATAGAAAGTAAAGATAGAACAACATGAGAAGAGAGATCATTTAGTTAAAGTAAATTCTCAAGATAGGAAGGTTTATACTGTAAAATGTTTAAAATTGCTATAGTTTCATACCTTAGATTTTGTAATACTAACAAGATTATAAGGTTAATTCTTTAAAATGTTTACAATTTACTGTAGTTTCATGCTTTCGATTTAGTAATATATCACTTTTCATGCAATTTATAATTTCCATTTTCTCTTGCAACAGAAAAAACATTGTTCGTTCAGCTTTGTAGAGATTCTAGCTTGTTTTAGAATTTTCTATTTAAATTTACGTGTTATATTTTCCTCTTTTAACTTCCAAAAATATTTGGAAACTGATGTCATATTTCGTTTGTCTTTATTAGTAAAAGATGGGAGATGATTGTAAAAACGCTTTTTAAATTGGTTCATTGTATTACCAATATAAACTTAAGTAACCCTATGATTTTCTACTGATGAGATAGAACACATATAGGATACGGATTTAGTTAAACACATATTACTTAAAGGGCATTGGTTGGGATTTCTACTATTGCATAAGCTTTTACTAGATTAGTAGTAGAATTACTATTGTTATTGTTATATAATTTCAATCTTTTGTGTAACTAAATTACTTTTTCTAAGTTATTAGAGCAACTATGTTTTTTTTAATTTTTTAAATTTGTTTTTCAATAAAACGTTTATTGCCATCATTATTAACTACCTGATGAGACATTGTTCCTCAATGTCGGAACAAAATGTATAATTTTGTAGTAGTCTACAGTTTGCACATGTTCTAAATAATAAGTAATAATAATAATAATAATAATAATAATAATAATAATAATAATAGTATATATAAGTAATAAAAAGTGCGAGAACCCGTGAACGTTTTGTTTAAAGTGTAGATTTATTGTTGTTATTATTATTAATATTACTTGTGTATGATATATTCAGTCAGTTAGGTAAATGCCATACGTGATACACGCTTGGGCCATCATGTCTCTTTCGAGACATGACTGACTGGGCAAATGATCATCACGCATTAGGTTGCCATTACTTTCTGCGGTAGACTGGTTGCCAGCTAAGGCTATAGAACCTAATCTGTCCTGTTATTTAATCCATAACTGGAGGGAAGAGACGGATTAATACATTTCCTAAGGGTATTAGGGCGTAAGTAAATGCAGGGAAATCCACTGGAATTCGAACTAGGCTCCCCGATTTCTCGTTCCGAGTCGATATTCACTGCACCACAACGCACATCCCCTGCACTACAATGCTGATCCCTTGCATATATATGATATATTAAGTGTCCATAATGGTATTTGTGTCACTACACGTGTTTTGAGTCTACAGTTGACTCTCTTCTGGTGAATAAACTTATGACTTTATTCAGGCGCAATCAAATGCACCCATGGGGACATTAGAATTATTATCATGGCTTTTATCCACGTAGAATTATTAATGTATAATACAGATGTTCTAGAAGCCAATATAATTTTGGATTCTTAATCGGTAATTTTGACAAAGTTCTTCGCGAAATGCAGACTATCCAACAATAGATTTTTCTATATGGATGGGTAGAAGTTCATAATGACGAATTAGATGAAAGTCGCCTTATTATAGTTTTGAATTCTCTTAAACCATTTAATTGTATCTGAAGAATCTTTACATAGATTAATAACGGAAGATTTTTGTATGCGGTCAGTTATTTTTTTTTAATTATAATTTAGATATAATTCCTAGTTCTGTTTTTTGTGGGGTTAATCTGCAGATTGTTAACTAACTTGGGTTTATGGTTTTCAAAACTAAATATGCATCATTCAGGCAAATTTTTCCCATTCTGTCTTCAATCTTAAGTTTACTTGCACATTCAGCCTCATCTCGGTTGACCTTGGACACCGTCTCATGGTCCCTATCGACTTCATAAGTGCTGGTGATTTTTTCTTGAGATAAGTTTTTGGTAGCGAGAGGGATTGACTTTATAGATGTTCCTGAATTTATCCACTCTGATCCATAAGTCCAAAGATTTTTTAATTTCTTTAATATCCTGATCTACTTTGTGTAAGGATTTATTTGACGGTTTTCTAAAAAGTAACTATATATATATATATATATATATATATATATATAATTTTACGAAATCCCTTACGAAATACACACCGACGTATTTTTAAGTTATATGTTTAAACATTATTTTTAATGGATACTCGTATTTGAGTAGATAATCTGTTTTCTATAAGCAAACAGTATATTTATGTATATCTGCCGGCCTAAATGCTCGGGAAGACTTGTTAGGAAGACATGCATTATCCGGCAGGATTTGAACCTGCGTCAACTAGGGGAAACTGTCAATTGATCTGACAAGACTCAAATCGGTCGATCACGAAAGACTTACATACAGTCAAACAAAGCTTTTAAACTCACACTTTCATGATTTTTCGTAATATTCATATTTGCTCTGTTTTTGTATCCTAATGTAAACATATATAACAAAGATAATATATTTACGAAATGGATTAACTTCGATATATTTTTAATTTATTTGTATAATAATAATAATAATAATAATAATAATATATATATATATATATATATATATATATATATATATATATATATGCGCCCATAGCCCAGAGGTAGAATCGCCGACTGACGCCAATTCGGGCGGGTTTCAATCCTGGGTTAAAAAGCATCGGAGTCTAACCATACTGATGAGCTGTGATACAGCGAAACAGATCTGTCTGCGGATATATATATATATATATATATATATAATACACACATTTATCACACACACATACATACACATATATACAATTTTTCAAGCTATTATTATTTACATTGAATTCTGTTGCATATTAATTCCTCTCGAATTGCAAACATGAACTTAAGGTGAGAATTAGCATCACATTTTCCCTTGTAAATTTGTTTAAACACACACACACACACACACACACACACACAAAACTTTATGCATAGATAATCCTCAACATAGAGTATGAGCTATGGTTGTAAGAATGTTTTTGTTTAATCCGTTTACAATAATCAAGGCAATAAAGCCTCTAAGCAGCAAAACACGACTGAGTGTGAAAGAATATGAAAAAGTATTAAGAAAACGAAATAAAACAGCAATATTCTGTGTACGGATGCATGGTAAACTTATAAAAGACTAAAAATTTCAGGACTAAATATTTAGCTAACTTTCTTTCGCAACTGATTGAATATAATCGTTCTAATTCAAATCAGCGGAAAACGAGAAGGCGTAATTATTTACCCACGTCTAGGTTAGCATCAACTATGCTGATGAAACGACAAAAAGGTTCTCTGAAATGATAAAAAGAAAGCTTCAGAAAGCTTCAAAATGGGCATACATTTTTTTAAACATCCTGTATATATATATATATATATATATATATATATATATATATATGTGTGTGTGTGTGTGTGTGTGTGTGTGTGTGTGTGTGTGTGTGTGTGTGTGTGTGTGCATATTTTTATATGAATTAATATATGGATCGGAATCCGACAAGACGAATAGAGTAACTAAAGAACAAGTACGAAAAACGTGTCTTTAATCTAACATATTTCACTTATAACAAGCTTCTTCAGAGGTTTATTAAAGACGAATGATGTAAAAATCCGTGAGACAATATTTTTAAATGGGATATAGTTTCAAAGGTCAGATACGTGTCACATGTGATAAAGCCACGGATGAATATTAAATGTAGAAGATAAAACTCGTGTTTGTATAACTGTATGTGTCCACGCGTTCTTTTGAAATAAAATAAGAGAAAACAGTTATGGATGTATGCGCTGAGAGAAAACAAATGATGGAACTATTTTCATTCTAAATAACGTGAGAATCATGTATGAATCATAAACAAAGTATATTTCCGTTTAAATTCTAATAAGAATAAAGTTAACAGAATCTTTAATGAAAAAATAAATTACTAAATATGTTTAACGGTTAGTATCTTTCAATGAAAAAAATAACTGTGAATGATTATATACACCCCTGAACTAAAAAATTAAATTTATATACATCCAATTGAAGATTGGATGTATATAAATTCATATATATTTGTGTCTATAAATATCTTTAAAAGCCTTTTGCATATATTTAATATATATTCAAGACTTTATAATTACATATAACTGCATCTATCTATCTATCTATCTATCTATCTATCTATCTATCTATCTCAATCTGTTCATATCTATCTATCTATCTATCTATCTATCTATCTATCTATCTATCTATCTATCTATCTATGGCTCGCTCTCACTCTCTCAAACCCCCACTCACACCACACACTAACACCACGCAGACCTACACATACTGTACATAATATATATATATATATATATATATATATATATATAATATTTTGAGGACCAACTGCTGTACCATTTGGGTCTGACGAGCCGCGATAATAACATCAGGACGCGGCGAAATATGTATTACCCATTGTAATATTCTAAAATCTTATATATATATATATATATATATATATATATATATAATAACTATAGTAATTATAATAATATTAATAGTAACAGAAATAATTCTGCTAATACTAATGGTTATACTATAATTTAGATCGTCTTGAATAACCTACCGAGGACGAACTCGGAGGGAAAAGTAGGGGAAGTAAAGAAAGAAACAAACAAAGTTCATGAACAAAAAATCAAATACTCGTAGGAAAGAAAAAAAAACAAGACGAAAACCCTAACACTAAAGCGCTCAATACGAAACTAGCGCAACAAAGGCAGAGCCGAAGGGTGAAACCTAGGTAGGTTTGTTGACTCTTGCATATATATATATATATATATATATATATATATTAGGTTGACAAATATATATATTAGGTTGACAAATATATATATATATATATATATATATATATATATATATATATATATTAGGTTGACAAATTTCATGTGTCAGCAATAGAATTATGGTTTACAGAAATGTAAGTAATAGACACACTTATTTGTTATATACTTATATTTGAATATATCTATACGTGATTTTGCATATATTTGTATGTGTGCATATATTAAATGCGCGTGAGTGAATTTAATGTGTCATTGGCAAGGCATCTTAAATTCTATGCACGGAAAAAGAAATAAATCACTAAAAAATCGATGCAGACGTTAAAAACATACATAATGCCGAAACAAATCGGAAACATAAAAAGAAGCAAGAAAAACCTTTCACTGCAACGAGAAGGAAGGAAAATAAAAGAGGAAAAAATGCGGGAAATAATGGCGGCAAAATGAAGGAACCAAACGACAAATGAATAAACGTAGCAAAAGATTTCAAAATTGGAAGAATTCGTATCACACGTCACAACATTCAAGATTGGAGCTCGTAATTGAAAAGAAAGGGGAATGATTGAAATTTACAACTAAGTGAAAAGCAAAAGATGTAAATGATTGTGCAAACAGTCACAGGAATATTCAAGCTTAGTGAATGTCGAATTGCACTTGAAAATTATAGTATTAATACACACACACAAAAAAAACATATCTTAACTAATAAATTTCTAAGCGACCTAGATTTTGGTTCTCGGTATTACGTTTATTTTATTTTATTTAAAATCAATTGGAAATTCTTTTTCTTTATGTGATTACTTCTTTTTGCTTTGATCGAAAAATATCGTTTATAAGAAAATCTTTCAGAAACGTTAAGGAAATATAATCGCGAACCTTTCGATGAAACTGAGGTGTTGAAAAAGTATGGCCTGTATCAATATTTCAAAGACATTCAAAATTGAATAAGAACCCGATAAAATGGAAAATACGGGTGTCCATAAAGTCTGTGTGCACTTTAAAAAATTTATAACTGTTTCTATTTGTGATAGAATTAATCTGTTAAACATGTTATATAGTTTAATGTACCTAGTTTTAAGTATAGTTATTGAATAATTCTTTACCACAAAATTTGTAACAATTTTTAAATAAGTAAAAAAATATTATTATTAAAATCGTATTACCCTTTGTATTGCTAATGATGGAGGACATGTGGAAACTTAAATAAAATTTCAATAAAACCTAAAGGAATATAAATTTACTTCTTTCTAATCCTTTTTATAAATTATTTCTATCGCAAATACAAATAAAGTTATACATTTTCTAAAGTGCACAGGAACTCTATGGACATCCTGCATATCAGTTTTCTATATTTTTCCTTAATCGATAACTGATGTTATTTTTTTTTTTTAATCATATCACCCCGAGCAAGGCGGTAACGCCACTGATGTGCAGGGGGCTACGTAAGAGTGAAAAGAGTAGAAGAGAGAAAGCCGGAAACCACATCCTAAACAGGGAACAAGGGATGAGCCTCTTCACCTGTTCAATAGACGTGGGTGGAGTGTGAACCGGGCGATAGTTTAGTCTATCTACTCCAATTGAAAAAAAAAAGAAGAAAAGTGAAAAGATTGGAAAAGAGAAAGCTGGAAAACCACATCCTAAACAGGAAACAAGGGATGAGCCTCTACACCTGTTCAATAGACGTGGGTGGAGGTGAACCGGGCGATAGTTCAGTCTATCTACTCCAATTGAAAAAAAAATAAGCAAAAAAAGAAGTGAAAAGATTGGAAAAGAGAAAGCCGGAAACCACATCCTAAACAGGGAACAAAGGGATGAGCCTCTACACCTGTTCAATAGACGTGGGTGGAGTGCGAACCGGGCGAAGCCAGTGTTTTCGACTGTTTTTCTTCTAAAGGATTTTCTGTTGCCTTTTTATTTGCTGCAGTGCGTTCATTTAGATGACTTTTATGAAGTATTCTTTTTGCTGTGTCAACTGACATTTCAGTCATGCAGCTTTCATCCAAGCTGTAAAGCTAGTGTTGGATACTGATCACCTCACTCTCGTTTTTCTAACACTTTTGCCTAATTTTGAAGGGTCTACGAACCTATCTCCAATCCAAAACACTACCAACATCAACATGATTCTTCTTGAAGATACCACGTTCTAATATTTTAAGATCCTTATAGATTTTTCACTTTGACGATTTTGTATAAAATTTAAATGACTTTCCTAATGAGCTACAAATTCAATTTTCTCTTTTTTGCAATCTTAAATAGTCAGTCAGTTAAGTACCATCAGTGATACACGCATGGGCGATCCTAACTGGGCAGAAGATTATCTCCGCAGTAGTTTGCCATTACTTTCTGCAGTAGACTAGTTACCAGTCAATACTATAGAAACCAATCTGTCCTGTTATTTGACTCATAGCTAGAGGGGGAGGAGATGTATTATATTAAGTAGTAAGTAAGGGGGGTCAGTTTATTACTTCCTAACAATATAAAACTGATCCCCCATTTTATACCCAGTAGAAGCCTTAATCATGTCTCTAACTATTATATTCAGTCAGTCACTTAAGTGCCAAACGTGATACACGCATGGGCGATCATGTCTCAAAAGAGACATGATTGACTGGGCAGAAGATTATCCCGCAGTTGATTTCCATTACTTTCTGCGGTAGACTGGTTGCCAGCTAAGGCTATAGGACCCAATCTGTCCTGTTATTTGACTCATAGCTAGAAGGAAAAGATATGTATTATATTATAGTAATTAGTGGGGGATCAGTTTATAACTTCATAACAATATAAAACTGATCCCCTACTTTATGCCCTGTAGAAACCTTAATCATGATTGCAAATGTTATATTCAGACAGTCAGTTAAATATGATCTGTGATACACGCATGGGTGATCATGTCTCGAGAGAGACATAACTGACTGGGCAGAACATTATCCCGGAGTAGGTTGCCATTACTTTCTGCGGTAGACTGGTTGCCAGCCAAGACTATAGAAACCAATCTGTCCTGTTATTTAATCCATAACTGGAGGGAAGAGACAGATTAATACCTATCCCAAAGTTATTTGCGCGTAGATGAATGCAAGGAATTCAACTGGAAATTGAATTCGGCATCGAGATTTGTCGTTTCTAGTCGATATCCACTGCACCACAACGCACATCCCATTATCCATTAGACTACCCGAAATGCTTATCTAAGCGTAGATTAGATGTGGCACAAGGGCGAAAATATGGGGGACCATAGATAGATTGGGTTCTATAGCCTTAGTTAGCAACCAGTCTATCACAGAAAGTAATGGCAACCGAATGCGGGAAAATCTTCTACTCAGTCAGTAATGTCTTTTTCGAGACATGATCGTCCAAGCGTGTATCACCTATGGCACTTAACTGACTGACTTTAGTGAATAATCAGGGCTTCTTCGTATATATATATATATATGTATATATGTGTGTGTGTGTGTGTGTGTATATACAAAGAACCGCTGATTAGATAGATAGATAGATAGATAGATAGATAGATAGATAGATATGAACAGACGGACATAGATAGACAGATAGATAGATATGAACGGACGGTGATAGATAGATAGATAGATAGATAGATAGATAGATAGATAGATAGATAGATAGATAGAAAGGAAAATTTACCGAAAAATTCACCTTATTTATTGAGTGACCCCTGTAGAAGTCATTATACCGAAAAATTCACCTTATTTATTGAATGGCCCTCGTAGATGTCCTCATACCGAAATATTCACCTTATTTATTGAATGACGCTCGTGTTTTTAAACTTTGCATTTGTGCTGATCTAAATATATGAAGGAAAACATGGTAAGAATTCGAACAAGAATATTCTAAGCATCGATATTTGGACTTTACCGTCATGCAACACACAATCATTTTTGGGTTCGGCCAATATTCTAATCAGCAGACTAAGTAGCATGGCCTGATATAAATCTTTTATATTTTACTTAAATCTTCAAGCTTTTTTCCGACCGAATGTCAAACGATATTAATTCTCAAAACAAGATTTTGAAAAGTTTCGATTCGTTAATCTGATTTATCCACATTATAAATGTCACAAAGATTCTTGTAAAATTTGATAATAGATAAAAAAAAAAAAGGGGGGGATTCTAATGGCACGGAATAATTTATTTCATAATTTACACTTTGAAATCGTTTTTTTTTTTAATTTCTTCTATCGATACAATTGGCGATTATGGCTATCCACAATTCCCATTCTTTTGTAGCGATAAGTAAACTGTGTCTTTTTGTTATCGTCTTTTTGTTGTTGTTGTTGTTGTTGTGGTGGTGGTGGTGGTGGTGCAGTGAACGACAAATCAGGGAGCCGAGTTCGAATTCCAGTTGAATTCCTTGCATTCACTTATGCACACATACCCTTAGGAAGGATAATAATACGTCACTTCCTTCCAGTTACTGGTTAAATAACAGAAAATATTGGGTTCTATAGCTTTGGTTGGCAACCAGTCTCCTGCAGAAAGTCATGGCAACCTACTGCGGGATAATCTTCTGCCCAGTCAGTCATGTTGCTTTCGAGACATAATCGTCCAAGCGTGTATCACGTATAGCACTTAACTGACCGAATAGTTGGAAACATGATGAAGCCTTCTACTGGGCATAAAGTGGGGATTTCCAGGTATTTAAATTTATTTATTTGCTTTATTTTAGTTTCTCTGACCTGTAGGTGGCATTTTGGGATCTTGTTTTTGTTTGTAACCATACATTCAGTTTTCTTGAAGTTTGTGTTCTGTTCTTTCTTCTTGCTCTCTCTTGCTGCTTTCTGTAGGAAGTCTTGCATTTTCCTGTCTGTGTCTGCTATCAACAGTGTGTCATCAACGTATTATATTTTGCTAAGATTGTGGCTACCAGTGACAAATTCTAGCAAGGACTCTATCTCTCTTAGAATTGTTTCGCTGTATAGGTTTGAATAGATCCGGTGAGAAAACACATCCGCCTCTTACACCTCCTATTTTTTTAATCTGATTTCTCCTTCCATCAACATGTCTGACAGTAACCTCCACGAGTGACTTCCCGAAATGACTTTTTCCTCTAACGTAAATACGCTTAATAAGCACGGCTGAACAATTTATCTTACACGTCTATAAGTCTACCATTGAATATAATTGTCACTTCTCGTCTGGTGCTATTATATGTATTTAGAGATTCTTAATAAAATCCAAATGGATATTGTACAATGCTTTCGTCACTTTTCCACGGACGTAATGTTGCTACCATGTGCTTTTTCTATAAATAATTTCACAGTAAACGCTCTTTCCTCTCACCACCACTTTATGATTTTAAGCACAGGACTGGATTGTCAGTTAGGTCTCATCATCTTAGATTCAAAATGGCGAGAAGATGTAAGTTTCTTCTCTCAAAATTCTCGTTTGTAGGATCTTTTCCGGAACCTTGCTTTCCAGTCAAATTTGATCTTCAAAAATTTAAACGCAACGTCAATCGTTATCTTCTGTCTACTTAATTCCTGATTTTTTTTATAGTTCTCTTTACTTAATAGTGTTTTTATCTCATTCTTTATCACTCAGTACCCAACTCCACTTGCATCTTAGTGGCTATATTGCCTTGCTTGGAGTGAAATGAATAAATATATCTCCTATACACTGTTCTGCCATCCATTTACACAGGCTGCTATCCACAAATTATCTTGCTTTCAAATATGTCTTGTGAGTGGTAAATTTGCCAAACTTTCTTTCCTCATTTTCTTTTGTTAAGCAAAACTGATCTTTTCGTTTCCATTTTCTCTATAAATTTGTCGCTGCTCACATAATCACTCCATGATACGCACGGAATCTTTGTTTTACAAACTGATAAAGGCTAAAGAGAAGAAAATCAATAATATTCATAATCTCTCAAGTAAAACTTCACGAAAAACAATATTCATTGTTTCCCCTGTGTTGCATCGGGGGAAACAATTTGAACAACATAAGGTACGCAGATGATACAGTGCTGATTGTAGACACGGAAAGGAAACTACAAGGCCTCCTACAGAAGGTAGCTGAAGAAAGTAACAAGAAAGGATTCCAAATAAACTGCAAGAAAACCGAATTCATGGTCATCAGAAAAAAGAGCAATCAAAAACACCAAATTCAGGTGGGCGATATGAAAATCAAGCAGGTACAAAAATTTAAATACCTGGGAAGTGTTTTAACTGAAGACGGAAAGTGCGACACAGAGATCCGAAGGCGAATTGGCATGGCGAAGGATGCGTTCCAAAAGCTGAGTAAAGTATTAATAGAGAGGAAACTTTCACTAAAACAAAGAAGAGAATACTGGATTGCTATGTGATGTCAGTTCTTTAATATGGTAGTAAATGCTGGACAATATCATTGATGATAAAGGAAAAACTTGAAGCAACTAAAATGTGGTTCTACAGAAGGATGCCGCGGATATCATGGACCGAGCATGTGAGCAATGATGAGGTTTTGGAAATAATGGAAACGCAAAGGAAATTAATAATGAGCATCAGGAAGAGACAATTAAATTTCCTGGGACATGCACTGATGAAGGAGGGCTTGGAGAACCTGATAATAACAGGCCAGATAGAAGGGAAAAGTAACAGGGGAAAACAGCGGATAACATATTTGAAGGGCCTGAGCCGATTGATGACAGAACGGGGTTGCCTACTGTTACAGGAAAAAGCGTGTTAAGAGATAGCGTGCTAAGAGCCAACAGGGATAGGGAGACGTGGAAAGCCATGATCGCCTACGTCCTGAAGAGACAAGGCACATAGAAGATATATGCCAAGTTTACAAGAAATTATAATGTGGGTATATAAAATCGGGGATCAATTTTATATTATAATCAATATGTAAACTGATCCCTCATTTTGTAGCCATGCTAGTTTCTATCCATTTATATTCTAGATTTATGGGCTTTAGTGGATGGCAGAGCGGGGTTTGGGTGGTGTAACAAGAGATAGCGTGCTAAGAGCCACTAGGGATAGGAAGACGTGGAAAGCCATGATCGCCTACGTTCTGAAAGGACAGGGCTGATAGAAGAAGATTATTTACATTCCGACTAATGTCCTTGTTGTTATCAACTGATGCCTGCATGTCTGTGATGAGGAGTTATCATTATTTGCATTCAGACTAATCTCTTTATAAAGATACAAAAGGTGTTTACCTCCGTTTGTCAAGTCAAATGCATTGCCGCCATATATGAAGCATTATTTAAAATCCTGAAGGGACATTAAAAGTTTAGTGCAGTGTTAGCAAGGTAAAAGCAAAACATCTGTTCGGAAAAGCTGAAACCAGCCTTTGTTGGTACTAAATGATGAAGACCAGGCTGTTGTCTGTCAATCATAACAGGCAACCTCTCCTGCCTCCCATAGGCATGAACTAAGCGAGTCTCCCTGAGAGCAATACACTGAGCCTCCTCGGCCTTACCCTCTGATCTCAAGTGGAACCACTACATTGAGTCAATAGCTAAATCCACTGCTAAGAAGGTTGTGTCACTGTGTCGGGCCAGGAAGTTTTTTCCCACCTGAATCCATCCTGCATATATACAAATTAACCATTCGTCCATGCATGGAATACTGCTGCCATATATGGTCAGGCGCCCCTGCTGTTCATCTCAGTGTTCTTGACAAGCTCCAAATGAAAATCAGTAACGTGATAGATACCGACTTGGCGGCTCGACTCCATCCATTTCCCCACCGACGGGATGTGGTTTCCCTCTGTCTGTTCTGTAAATATTTTCATGGCTTCTGCTCTGACAAATTTAAGTCACTGGTGCCCCTACCACAGGAGTTTACTCGTGCAACCAGACTGGCAACATTGTCCCACCCATTCACAGTTTATGCAGACGATAATTCTACTCCCTCAGTTTCTTTTCTCGCAATTCCCGCCTGTGGAACTCGCTTCCATATACTTGCATTCATGACGGCTACAACCTCCAGGAATTTAAATGCAATGTCAATACTCATCTGTTAACCACTTGACTCTAGTTCTTTCTTCACCACCCTGTATATCCTTTCCTTTCTCTCCTCCTTTGCAACTGTCATCACACCTGTATTCCCATCCTTCTCTTGCTCCTTTCTAACTGGTTCGTCTTCCTCTTCACTCTCTTCTACTTAATCTTTTTACGCTTATGTAGCCCCCTGCACATCAGTGGCGTTACCGCCTTGCTCGGGGTGATACGATTAAAAAAAGAAAAATACCCGCCACTATACCATCACCAGTCGCCCCAGATTTACAAAATCAAAAGTTGACCAGATTCGGGTGTCATTCGATTTCGCAGTCATTTTTATAATTTAATTTATTTTCTCTTTTTGCAGAACATATTTTTCATATGAACTTTAGCATTATTCTAACACAAGAAGAACTTTTTGATTGTGAATGGACATTATTTCAACCGGTTAGTACTTTTTAATATATATTGCATGCACATAGCAGATTTTAAAAAGTATGTTCGCACACAAAAAAACATGCAGAATAAAAGTGACACTTCACAGCAGGTTCCGAATCTGTTTAGAGCGGACGTCTGGCAAATATGCAGAAGGTGCTTATCTCCTGTTGGTGGAGATAATTCACGTGGGTCACATGACGGCAGCTTAATGAGGTTGCTCATTTGGTAACTAAAGCGTCAACTTACACGTCCATGGCACCATTTCTCTTTGGGAAAATATATTCCCAAGATTCGTGGAATACGGTTAGCCGAGTTTGAATTCCGGTTGATTTCCTTGCATTCACTTACGCACAAATACCCTCGGGAAAAGTATTATTCCCTTTCTTCCCTCCAGTTATGGGTTAAATAATAGGACAAATTGGGTTCTATAGCCTTGGATGGCAGGCACTCTACCGCAGAAATCATTGGCAACCTACTACGGAATTATCTTCTGCTCAGTCAGTCATGTCTCTTTTGAGACATGATCGCCCAAAGCGTGTATCACGCATGGTACTTAACTGACTGATAGGAAAATAATTGGAATATTCCAGTTTTTGAAATTTGTGTGCGTTAAAATACACTGGTAATAACAGTGTGTCAGTTGTAAAACAAGAGCAAATTACTTAACAACTTTAGGTTAGATTCAAAATAAATTAGGCCAGTCAACTGTTTACTGGTCTGATTTAATTTAAATCTGACTTATAACTGTTCAATATATATGTGGTCATCAGCAGACAGATCTGTTTCGCTGTATCACAACTCATCAGTATGCTTAGACATCCGATTGCTTTAAGCTTGGATTGAAACCCGACCAAATTGACATCAGTGGGCGATTCTGCCTCGGAGCTATGGGCGCTCAACAGAAGAAAGATTTTTAGCGTGTGATATACCATGTAAACATACGTCAGTAGCTAAGAGTGTCCTAATTCATTACTGAATGAACGATACGTAGATGCTAGAGTAGCTACTGTTTCTTTAAAAGTCTACCATTCTTCCAGAATGCTCAATCAGGGTGTGAGAGCGTAAATAGTCATTCGCACACACACACATATATATATATATGTGTGTGTGTGTGTGTGTGTGTGTGTGTGTATTAATGTATATTTGGATAACAAGTTTTCTTTTGAACATGTTTCAGAAAAATAGACAATAAACAGCCGCTCACGTGATGACCAGTCGCGCGCGTCACGTGATAAATTTTAAAACACGTTCTTTCTCAAAAACAGAAACAAATTACGTTCCAGTCAGAACATGAAGATAAAAAACAACATTAGAAAAATAGCTTCCTTGCAAATGGCCAGTGAACGGGCTGAAAGCGCATGGGAATTGAGAAATTACGGAACGTTATTCTAGCAAAAAGGCAGAATACTGGAAACATTTAATTAAAATTAATAAATCTTCCATGTCGGTACTTTTTAAAACACAAATACACAAATATATATATATATATATATATATATATATATATGTTGTTCTCCTCCTCTTTCTTTTCTTTTTCTTTCTCTTCTTTCCGTTTATCAATTTTCTATATTTTATTTATAATTTTCTTATATAAGTTGTAATTATTTTAACTATATTAATAATATTAATAATATTATATTTTAATTTGTATTAAAAAGTATGACTTACAATTTATTTTTTACTGTAAATATATCCCATTATCTTTAAAACTAAATTTTAATGTTAAATTTCCATGTCATGTTTTTCTAAGAAAGCAGATAAATTGTAATAGACGCTGGTGTCGATCTAAGACGTTGACTTTAACTTTCTTTCTCTTTATACGGTTCGTTCTCCTTCCCTTTTTTTCTTTTTCTTTTTCTTCTTTCCGTTTATCAATTTTCTATATTTTATTTATAATTTTCTTATATAAGTTGTAATTATTTTAACTATATTAATAATATTAATAATATTATATTTTAATTTGTATTAAAAAGTATGACTTACAATTTATTTTTTACTGTAAATATATCCCATTATCTTTAAAACTAAATTTTAATGTTAAATTTCCATGTCATGTTTTTCTAAGAAAACAGATGAATTGCAATTGACGCTGGTGTCGAGCTAAGACGCTAACTTTAACTTCCTTTCTCTTTATACGGTTCGTTCTCCTTCCCTTTTTTCTTTTTCTTTTTCTTCTTTCCGTTTATCAATTTTCTATATTTTATTTATAATTTTCTTATATAAGTTGTAATTATTTTAACTATATTAATAATATTAATAATATTATATTTTAATTTGTATTAAAAAGTATGACTTACAATTTATTTTTTACTGTAAATATATCCCATTATCTTTAAAACTAAATTTTAATGTTAAATTTCCATGTCATGTTTTTCTAAGAAAACAGATGAATTGCAATTGACGCTGGTGTCGAGCTAAGACGCTAACTTTAACTTCCTTTCTCTTTATACGGTTCGTTCTCCTTCCCTTTTTTTTCTTTTTCTTTTTCTTCTTTCCGTTTATCAATTTTCTATATTTTATTTATAATTTTCTTATATAAGTTGTAATTATTTTAACTATATTAATAATATTAATAATATTATATTTTAATTTGTATTAAAAAGTATGACTTACAATTTATTTTTTACTGTAAATATATCCCATTATCTTTAAAACTAAATTTTAATGTTAAATTTCCATGTCATGTTTTTCTAAGAAAACAGATGAATTGCAATTGACGCTGGTGTCGAGCTAAGACGCTAACTTTAACTTCCTTTCTCTTTATACGGTTCGTTCTCCTTCCCTTTTTTTTCTTTTTCTTTTTCTTCTTTCCGTTTATCAATTTTCTATATTTATTTTTCTTTCTCTCTGGGTTTTTTTTTTTTTTGAATGAGCGAGGAAATGTTTTTGTAGATTACCATTACAAATGTCTATTCTCGATATGGACACGTGAGCGTCTGTGTGTAATTATTTTCTGGAATATTTTGAAAATTAACTGTTGTATCATTTGGGTCTGACGAGCAGCAAGGTCAGCCGCGAAATACGTATTACTCATGAAATTGTAGAATATCTACATTTTTATTTCATTTTAACACATAATAATTTTAAATTCAACAACAAACACTATTTACGAATTAGTGGCACAGCAATGGGCACGAAAATGGCACCTAGTTATGCCAATATCCTTATGCACATTCTAGAAAGAAAGATAATATAAATCATCACATTATTTTAGATATATTGATGACATTTTCTTATTATGGACTCATGGATTAGAAAAATTAAAAAACGTTTTTTACTTTCTGCAACAACTTCCACAATACAATTAAATTTACCATGGAGTACTCATACACATCCGTCCCTTTCTTAGACGTCATGATAAAATTAAACAAACATACACTTTCCACCAGTCTATACAACAAACCCACAAACCAACATAAATTCCTACACTTTAACAGTTGTCATCCCCTTAAATTAAAATAATCTATCGTATACAGCACATTTCTAAGAATCAAACGAATATGCTCAGACCATCCAGATTTTCTAAACAACATTAACAACCTAACAAAGCAATTTCTAAAATGTAAATACCCAATAAAAATAATAAAAAAAGCACTAAATAAACCATCCACATAAATCGTAACACACTTCTCACATACAAGAAAAGAAAAAACAACAACCGAATTCCCATGGTTTTTAACAACAATTAATATTCAAACACACACTTATCAAAAATTTAAAAAATGATTACAAGAACCTCCAATCAAACAAAAAAAAATCAAAGAAATTTTCGATAAACCACCCATAAATGCAATGAAACAAACACCCAATCTATCAGCTATCCTCACTTCTACCAAATATCTAAAAAATACAAACCTATCAGGGAATTTCAAATGTCAGAAACCCCGGTGTTTAATTTGTAACCATTTAGTAAACGACGCAATATTCTCTCTACCCAACACCAAAATCAAATTGCACCCACCACGACTCACCTGTGACAGCCAAAACATTATATATTTCCTCTTCTGTTCAATATGTCCAAATAATGGATATATTGGTGAATCTGATAATAGCTTTAGATTTCGTTTCAATAATCACAAACGTAGCATACGCCAGAACAACCAATATTCCCCCATAGCAGTTCACTTCAATCAACCTGGTCACACTTTAGAAAACTGTAAATGTTTACTAATAGACTCCGATTTTAGTTCTACACACTCACGCAGAAAGAAAGAAAAATACTGGATTTTAAAATTAAATACACACAGGCTAGGGTCAAATAGGGACTTAGGTGTTTTGAATCTTTATAAATATTTCAATCGCTAAACATTTTTAGATACAATTAAAAACATTTTCTCTAAATCAAAATTTATAAGTATTATTAAAGATAGGTTTACGTTCACAAATATTTTTAAAAAAATCTGTTGCTTTCTGCGTCACGTAATGTAAGCAAACTCTCTCCACGAACGCTCTCGCGAAATACGTTTCCAATTTAAATTTTAAAATCATTTCTTTCTGATGAAGGACTGAGGACGGTCTGAAATATAAAATATAATAATAGAAATAAACAAATACTGTCAAAAAAATACATTTTGAAACTTACAACTTTTTAGCAGTTTTTCCTATATATATATATATATATATATATATATGTGTGTGTGTGTGTGTGTGTGTGTGTGTGTGTGTGTGTGTGTGTGTGTGTGTGTGTGTGTGTGTGTGTGTGTGTGTGCAATATTGGACCAAAACTAACTAATTAGCCTTACTATTTTTCTGTAAGGTATTCTCATCAATTTTCCACAATCTTTTTTTTTTTACCCTTGTTTTGTTTTCAAAACAACTTTCAATAACTAATCACAATATTTCTAAAAACTGAAATATTAAAGTATTCTTAATCAGTGACTCCTGTCCAAACGCAAATCGATATCTCACTTATTAAATTCGTGGTGTATAATTAAAAATAATGATTCGCAGTGGGAAGACACAATTTATAAAGTTTAAGCTGTTCTTAGAGACAACGACACTAAGTCATCAATAAAAGTAATCTCCCATCGTAAATGAGGTCATTTAAAAAATGTGTCCCAAAATACCTGGCATCAATTTTTAGAGATAAAAAAGCGTAGTAACATAGTTGGACGAGACTGGAGATTCAGAATTTCTGATTATGCGTAAAGGTTTCTTATTTAATCGAAAATGAGGACAAAACTGGAAGCAGCGGAAATGTGGTTCTACAGAAGGATGCTCCGGATATCGTGGAACGAGCATGCAAGCAATGATGAGGTGTTGGAAAGAATGGCAACAAAAAGGAAATTAATACTGAGCATCAGGAAGAGACAATTGAAGTTCCTGGGACACGCAATGAGGAAGGAGAGCCTGGAGAACCTGATACTGACTGGCCAGATAGAAGGAAAGAGAGACAGAGGAAGGCAGCGGATAACATATTTGCAGGGCCTGATCAGGTGGATGATAGAACGGGGTTTGCCAGGAGTAACAGGAGCAAACATACTGAGAGCCACAAGGGATAGGGAGACGTGGAGAACCATGACCACCTACGTCCTGAAGGGACAGGGCACATAAAAGAAGAAGATTTATTTTGTTGAGATCGTATTTTCAGTTATAAAAAAATAAATTCGGTTCATCAGATTGCTTTCATATGATTTAGCACGCTTTGTTATCGATTAAGCAAAAATGATTTGTGGTTGATTTGGATTTATTGTGGAGCTGAAATGCCCAGATAAGAGACATCAGTTTTATTTTTTATTTATTTATTTATCTTTTTTAATCATTTCACCCCAAGCAAGGCATTCCACTGCCACTATTGCGCAGGGGGTTACATAGGGGAAGGTAAAGAGAGAGAGTGGTTAGATATAGAAAATGTCAGAAGGAGGGTGATAGACGGGTAAGGATACCGAGTATGAGGGTTGGGTAGATGTGAAGGGTGTTTGAGAGAATGGATGCGAGTTAGTGTGTTAGGAGGTGTCTATTGGCCTTACATTTAAACTCCTGGAGATTGTAGCTGTCGGGGAAGCAAGTATGTGGACGGGAATTTCACAGGCGAGAAGTGCAAGAAAAGAAGCTGTTGGAGTAGAAATTGCGGTTACATCTTATCTGTTTTACTGTAAAAGGATGGGACCTAGTTGCTAATCTAGTCTCTCGTGAAAATTCGTACCTAGGGGGCACCATTGATCTAAGTTCATCGAAGCGGAAGCCGTGAAAGTATTTATAGAAGTGGCACAGGGAAGCCACGTCACGCCGGTGAGAAAGTGACTACAGGCGGTTTGCCAAGTCGGTATCGTTCACATTACAGATTCTCCGTTGTATTTATGGTCAGTTTGGAATTCTTCTTTGAACGCCACAGTTATTTTTGAATTCTTTTGGTTATTCCTTCTGGTTTTTGAATTACGGTCTTATTTGTCTTGTTCCCTACACATCGTCCAATGTTCTTCGAGTTCCTTCCATTAGATGTCGTGTCCAAACATTAGAATTCGCTATTATTTTATACTTTTCTTTTTCTTATTGTTTTTAACATAAATATCAACTCAACAAAATCTCGTGGTTGTGTGCTAAGATTGTAGTGAATAGAAAATTGAGAATTGAAATCAACTTTCTTTGCTTTTAAAAAATTCACAATGACGTGTAAAATCCTGGTTTTCCCCAAATAGAAAAAGGATTGACGATGTGCTTAAAAACAAGCCGAAACCAGATTTCGCAAGTAGGTGTTAAATTCATTTTGACTAATGGGAGCGAATTGCAAGACCCAAAAGAACTTCGCGAGTTAGTGCGAAAAATCTAGATGACAATATAAATTGCTTGATCAGTATCACAGTCAAATAGGAGCAGAAAGAGAGAGAGAGAGAGAGAGAGAGAGAGAGAGAGAGAGAGAGAGAGAGAGAGATCTAAAATGTAACTTCAACTTCAAGCGACCCGGACATTGTTCTCTTTCTCTTTCCTTCTCGAGTGCTGATTTCTTTTACTTCTTCTTCTCCATCCAAAAAGACATTCCTACTAAACCAACTCATACATACGTATGTACGCATATACTTTTTTCAACAATTACTACTATGAACATTTTCTACAAATCTTGATACCCATAACTTTAACATTGAACCAAACTCTACCCTTAATTTTTTAATAATGTTTCTAATTGCACATTAACTTCTACAACATGTGTTATTCTTTCATTTTAATAAATTTCTATTTTAAAATGCAAAATGTATATTTTATTTTTACACTATTCCACACAATTCCACATATTGCAACCTGCCGACAACCAACATTCTGATAACGATAAAAATCTTCTGATAATTCTGGATAAAACTTGTAAGCTGTAGAGAGTTCGGTTATGTCTGACACAAGGCCAAATTAAATAAACATTAACAATCTTCCCTACGGTTTCAATAGTAAAAGAACTGAGAACATATTAAAGAGGGGGAGAGAAACATTACAAGACAAAAAGATTTAGAAATGCAGTGCAAAATCCGAATGGCTACAAAAGCTTTGATGAAATCGGCGCCAGTCAGTCAGATGGGAGCAGCGAGACAACAAGCTAAAATGTAACGGGAGAAACTTCAACCACGACCGACCCCGACGTCAGGTCACGGCGCACCTTGTTCTCTTTCTCCTTCTATCTTGTGTGCTGATTTCTTTTACTTCTTCTTCTCCATCCAAAGACATTCCAACGAAACAAACATTCACACATACATACATACGCATGTACTCTTTCAACAATTACAAAATTTACATTATAAAATTTTTCTACAACTCTTGATACACTTAACTTTTTAATTGAACATTAATTTTTAAGAATTCTTGTTATTCATTAAATTTTAATAAATTTATATTTTAACATGAAATATTTTATGTTTTATCATTCTACACAGTTCCACACATTCCAACCTACCGACAACCAACCTTCTTATCATTCTGCATAAAACTTGTAAGCTGTACGGAGTTCGGTTATGTTTGACACAAGGCCGAACTAAATAAACCTTAACCATCTCCCTACGGCTTCAAGATCCCAGTTTAACAGTGAAGACAATTACGATCAAAATGCTCCCACCACCCAGTTTAAAAGAAAACTAATTGCTTCCCAATACCAGTGGGAGTACCTTTTTATTTATTTACGTACAAGTTTAACATCCCGTCAAAATGTCATGGTTATATTTTTTTTTTAAATTTTATAAGTATTAAAAAAGAATTATGTATTTCACCACAATGGATTATGGGACAACCAACCAAAGCTGAAATACCTTTTATTTATTTACGTACCAGTTTAACTTCCCGTCAGAATGTGATGGTTATATGTTGTTTTTTTAATATTATATAAGTATTAAAAAAGAATTATGTTTTTCACCACAATGGATTATGGGACAACCAACTAAATCAAAAATACATTTTATTTATTTACGTACCAGTTTAACTTCCCGTCAAAATGTGATGGTTATATTTTGTTTTTTTAATATTTTATAAGTATTAAAAAAGAATTATGTATTTCACCACATTGGATTATGGGACAACCAACCTAAACAGAAATCTTTTAATTATTTACGTAACAGTTTAACTTCCCGTCAAAATGTGATGGTTATATTTTGTTTTTTTAATATTTTATAAGTATAAAAAAGAATTATGTATTTCACCACAATGGATTATGGGACAACCAACCAAAGCAGAAATACCTTTTATTTATTTACGTACCAGTTTAACTCCCGTCAAAATGTGATGGTTATATTTTGTTTTTTAATATTTTATAAGTATTAAAAAAGAATTATGTATTTCACCACAATGGATTATGGGACAAGCAACCAAAGCAGAAATACCTTTTATTTATTTACGTACCAGTTTAACTTCCCGTCAAAATGTGATGGTTATATTTTGTTTTTTTAATATTTTATAAGTATTAATAGAGAATTATATATTTCACCACAATGGTTATGGGACAACCAACCAAAGCAGAAATAGCTTTTATTTATTTACGTACCAGTTTAACTTCTCGTCAAAATGTGATGGTTATATTTTGTTTTTTTAATATTTTATATGTATTAAAAAAGGATTATGTATTTCACCACAATGGATTAGGGACAACCAACGAAAGCAGAAATACCTTTTTATTTATTGACGTACAAGTTTAACTTCCCGTCAAAATGTGACGGTTATATTTTGTTTTTTTAATATTTTATAAGTATTAAAAAAGAATTATGTATTTCACCACAATGAATTATGGGACAACCAACCAAAGCAGAAATACCTTTTATTTATTTACGTACCAGTTTAACTTCCCCTCAAAATGTGTCGGTTATATTTTGTTTTTTTAATATTTTATAAGTATTAAGAAAGAATTATGTATTTCACCACAATGGATTATGGGACAACCAACCAAAGCAGAAATACCTTTTATTTATTTACGTACCAGTTTTACTTCCCGTCAAAATGTGATGGTTATATTTTGTTTTTTTAATATTTTATAAATATTAAAAAAGAATTATATATTTCACCACAATGGATTATGGGACAACCAACCGAAGCAGAAATACCTTTTATTTATTTACGTACCAGTTTAACTTCCCGTTAAAATGTGACGGTTATATTTTGTTTTTTTAATATTTTATATGTATTAAAAAAATTATGTATTTCACCACAATGGATTATGGGACAACCAACCAAAGCAGAAATACCTTTTATTTATTTACGTACCAGTTTAACTTCCCGTCAAAATGTGACGGTTATATTTTGTTTTTTTATTATTTTATAAGTATTAAAAAAGAATTATGTATTTCACCACATTGGATTATGGGACAACCAACCAAAACAGGAATCTTTATATTTATTTACGTACCAGTTTAACTTCCCGTCAAAATGTGATGGTTATATTTTGTTTTTTTAATATTTTATAAGTATTAAAAAAGGATTATGTATTTCACCACAATGGATTATGGGACAACCAACCAAAGCAGAAATACCTTTTTAATTATTTACGTACCAATTTAATTTCCCGTCAAAATGTGATGGTTATATTTTGTTTTTTTTAATATTTTATCAGTATTAAAAAAGAATTATGTATTTCGCCACATTGGATTATGTGACAACCAACCAAAGCAGAAATAACTTTTATTTATTTACGTACCAGTTTAATTTCCCGTCAAGATGTGACGGCTATATTTTGTTTTTTTAATATTTTATAAGTATTAAAAAAGAATTATGTATTTCACCACAATGGATTATGGGACAACCAACCAAAACAGAAATACCTTTTATTTATTTACGTACCAGTTTAACTTCCCGTCTAAATGTGATGGTTATATTTTGTTTTTTTAATATTTTATAAGTATTAAAAGAGAATTATATATTTCACCACAATGGTTATGGGACAACCAACCAAAGCAGAAATACCTTTTATTTATTTACGTACTAGTTTAAGTTCTCGTCAAAATGTGATGGTTATATGTTTTATTTTTATATTTTATAAATATTGAAAAGAATTATGTATTCCACCACAATGGATTATGGGACAACCAACCAAAGCAGAAATAACTTTTATTTATTTACGTACCAGTTTAACTTCCAGTCAAAATATGACGGTTATATTTTGTTTTTTTAATATTTTATAAGTATTAAAAAGAATTATGTTTTTCACCACAATGGATTATGTGACAACCAACCAATGCTGAAATTCCTGTTATTTATTTACGTTCCAGTTTAAGTTCCCGCCAAATTGTGATGATTATATTTTGTTTTTTTAATATTTTATAAATATTAAAAAAAAATTATGTATTTCAACACAATGTATTATGGGACAACCAACCAAAGCAGAAATACCTTTTATTTATTTACATACCTGTTTAACTCCCCGTCACAATGTGTCGGATATATTTTGTTTTTTTTATATTTTATAAGTATTAAAAAAGAATTATGTATTTCACCACAATGGATTATGGGACAAGCAACCAAACCAGAATTACCTTTTATTTATTTACGTACCAGTTTAACTTCCCGTCAAAATGTGATGGTTATATGTTTTTTTAATATTTTATGAGTATTAAACAGAATTATGTATTCCACCACAATGGATTATGGGACAACCAACCAATGCTGAAATTCCTGTTATTTATTTACGTACCAGTTTAACTTCCCGTCAAATTGTGATGATTATATTTTGTTTTTTTAATATTTTATAAGTATTAAAAAAAGAGTTATGTATTTCACCACAATGGATTATGGGACAACCAACCAAAGCAGAAATACCTTTTATTTATTTAAGTACCAGTTTAACTTCCCGTCAAAATGTGACGGTTATATTTTGTTTTTTTAATAATTTATAAGTATTAATAGAGAATTATATATTTCACCTCAATGGTTATGGGACAACCAACCAAAGCAGAAATACCTTTTATTTATTTACATACCAGTTCAACTTCTCGTCAAAATGTGATGGTTATATGTTTTATTTTTATATTTTATAAGTATTGAAAAGAATTATGTATTCCACCACAATGGATTATGGGACAACCAACCAAAGCATAAATACCTTTTATTTATTGACGTACCAGTTTAACTTCCCGTCAAAATGTATCGGATATATTGTGTTTTTTTAATATTTCAAAAGTAATAAAAAAAGAATTATGTATTTCACCACAATGGATTATGGGACAACCAACCAAAGCAGAAATACCTTTTATTTATTTACGTACCAGTTTAACTTCCCGTCAAAATGTGACGGTTATATTTTGTTTTTTTTTAATTTTTTATAAGTATTAAAAAAGAATTATGTATTTCACCACATTGGATTATGGGACAACCAACCAAAACAGAAATACCTTTTATTTATTTACGTACCAGTTTAATTTCCCGTCAAAATGTGACGGTTATATTTTGTTTTTTTAATATTTTAGAAGTATTAAAAATGAATTATGTATTACACCACAATGGATTATGGGACAACCAACCAAAACAGAAATACCTTTTATGTATTTACGTACCAGTTTTACTTCCCGTCAAAATGTCTCGGTTATATTTTGTTTTTTTAATATTTTATAAGTATTAAAGGGAATTATGTTTTTCACCACAATGGATTATGGGACAACCAACCAATGCTGAAATACCTGTTATTTATTTACGTACCAGTTTAACTTCCCGTCAAAAGGTGATGGTTATATTTTGTTTTTTTAATATTTTATAAATATTAAAAAAGAATTATGTATTTCAACATAATGTATTATGGGACAACCAACCAAAGCAGAAATACCTTTTATTTATTTACGTACCAGTTTAACTTCCCGTCAAAATGTGTCGGTTATATTTTGTTTTTTTAATATTTTATAAGTATAAAAAAGAATTATCTATTTCACCACAATGGATTATGGGACAACCAACCAAAGCAGAAATAGCTTTTATTTATTTACGTACCTGTTTAACTTACCGTCAAAATGTGATGGTGATATTATGTTTTTTTAATATTTTATGAGTATTAAAAATGAATTATGTATTACACCACAATGTATTATGGGACAACCAACCAAAGCAGAAATACCTTTTTATTTAATTACGTACCAGTTTAACTTCCCGTCAAAATGTGATGGTTATATTTTGTTTTTTTAATATTTTATAAATATTAAAAAAGAATTATGTATTTCACCACAATGGATTATGGGACAACCAACCAAAGCAGAAATACCTTTTATTTATTTACGTACCAGTTTAACTTCTCGTCAAAATGTGATGGTTATATGTTTTTTTAATATTTTATAAGTATTGAAAAGAGTTATGTATTCGACCACAATGGATTATGGGACAACCAACCAAAGCAGAAATAACTTTTATTTATTTACGTACCAGTTTAACTTCCCGTCAAAATGTGACGGTTATATTTTGTTTTTTTAATATTTTATAAGTATTAAAGAGAATTATGTTTTTCACCACAATGGATTATGGGACAACCAACCAAAGCAGAAATACCTTTTATTTATTTACGTACCAGTTTAACTTCCCGTCAAAATGTGACGGTTATATTTTGTTTTTTTAATATTTTATAAGTATTAAAAAAGAATTATGTATTTCACCACAATGGGTTACAGGACAAACAACCAAAGCAGAAATAACTTTTATTTATTTACGTACCAGTTTAACTTCCCGTCAAAATGTGACGGTTATATTTTGTTTTTTTAATATTTTATAAGTATTAAAAAAGAATTATGTATTTCACCACAATGGGTTACAGGACAACCAACCAAAGCAGAATTACCTTTTTATTTATTTACGTACCAGTTTAACTTCCAGTCAAAATGAGACGGTCATATTCTGTTTTTTTAATATTTTATAAGTATTAAAAAATAATTATGTATTTCACCACATTGGATTATGGGACAACCAACCAAAGCAGAAATACCTTTTATTTATTTACGTACCAGTTTAACTTCGCGTCAAAATGTGACGGTTATATTTTGTTTTTTTTTAATTTTTTATAAGTATTAACAAAGAGTTATGTATTTCACCACATTGGATTATGGGACAACCAACCAAAACAAAAATACCTTTTATTTATTTACGTACCAGTTTAACTTCCCGTCAAAATGTGACGGTTATATTTTGTTTTTTTAATATTTTATAAGTATAAAAAAGAATTATGTATTTCACCACAATGGATTATGGGACAACCAACCAAAACAGAAATATCTTTTATTTATTTACGTACCAGTTTAACTTCCCGTCAAAATGTGACGGTTATATTTTGTTTTTTTAATATTTTATAAGTATTAAAAATGAATTATGTATTTCACCACATTGGATTATGGGACAACCAACCAAAGCAGAAATACCTTTTTATTTATTTACGTACCAGTTTAACTTCCCGTCAAAATGAGACGGTCATTTTTTTTTTTTTTAATATTTTATAAGTATTAAAAAAGAATTATGAATTTCACCACATTGGATTATGGGACAACCAACCAAAGTAGAAATACCTTTTATTTATTTACGTACCAGTTTATCTTCGCGCAAAATGTGACGGTTATATCTTGTTTTTTTAATATCATATAAGTATTAAAAAAGAATTATGCATTTCACCACAATGGACTATGGGACAACCAACCAAAGCAGAAATACCTTTTATTTATTTACGTACCTGTTTAACTCACCGTCAAAATGTGATGGTGATATTTTGTTTTTTTAATATTTTATAAGTATTAAAAAGAATTATGTATTTCACCACAATGGATTATGGGACAACCAACCAAAGCAGAAATACCTTTTTATTTATTTACGTACCTGTTTTACTTCCCGTCAAAATGTGACGGTTATATTTTGTTCTTTTAATATTTTATAGGTATTAAAAAAGAATTATGTATTTCACCACAATGGATTATGGGACAACCAATTAAAGCAGAAATACCTTTTATTTATTAACGTACCAGTTTAACTTCCCGCCAAAATGTGATTGTTATATTTTGTTTTTTTAATATTCTATAAGTATTAAAAAAGATTTATTTATTTCAGCACAATGGATTATGGGACAACCAACCAAAGCAGAAATACTTTTTTATTTATTTACGTACCAGTTTAACGTCCCGTCAAATTGTGATGGTTATATTTTTTCTTTTTATATTTTATAAGTATTAAAAAAGAATTATGTATTTCACCACAATGGATTATGGGACAACCAACCAAAACAGAAATTTCGTTGATTAGTTTATCGTGTCTCTTATCCAACTTTGTGCCTTTTATAATGCACTTAGCATCATAGCTCAGAACATATTTTAATCTGATGATTAATGTAACGTGTTGCGATATCCGAGCGCTTGTGGTCGCCGCCTCACTTTAAAACTCAGTTATATAAACAAATAATTATATAAAAAATTGTCGTTTAAAAGTTGTTAAAAAAATTCCATTAAAAAAATGTATTTTCTTTTGTTTCTCGAAAACGTGATTTGATGTTTTGTGTGACATTGTAAACAACATTGCGTTTGTTTTGTTTTCAAAATTACGGGGGAAAATATTTACATTTTTGCTGAATATATGAATTTCAGTAATTTTCGAAGAATATTTAAAAATGTAGACATGGTAAACTTTCGTTTTAGGACCTGAAGGCTCATATCCCTTATATACGCAAACACAAGCAAATAACTTTTTATACACACAAATAACTTTTTTTTTTCACCTGTTTCAATGTCAATAACTTTCTTCTGAAATTAAGTTCCGAAAAAACAATCTCGTACTAATTTCTGCAAGGACTTTTCTGTAAAGGAAATAAATAGACCCAAATTTCTTCCTACGCTTAAAATCGTTCTGCAGCGAATGATTCTCACTAACCCGGTAATGGCTAACAAAGAGAACGAGAAGTCCGTGATTTTTTTATCGTCGTTAACATAAAAAAGGTCGGTTTCTTCAATATCTAATTACTGATTTGAGTTCAGCAGATACAATTGCTACGAAAATAAGACTATTTTGGAAAAATTTGAAGGGATATTAGCCTTCGGGTCCTAAAACGAAAATATACCATTTTTTTAAATTTTTACATATTTTGTTTTTGTTTGAAAAAAAACACTTTTTTAAAAATGTTTCTTTTGTTTCAAAATTACGGGGAAAAAGTTTCACATTTTTTTGTTGACCAAATAAAGTTTTAAAATGTCGGAATAAAAATTGAATATAAAGCCTCATTTATTTTTTTTTTAGTCGCGTTTGAATCGTGTGATTTGATTTCTGTGACGTAATCTAGCAACCATCTGAGATCTTAGATGTTTTACGGAGCAAATGTAAACAATTGGCCTCAATGGCCAAAAAGTGCGAAAGGGAAAATTTGCTGAACTTAAACTCAAAATGTATGTGTCGACCTGGCTTCCCTGTAGATATGTGTCCCTAGAAAATTTAAATGGCGTAGCTTAAAGAATGTAGGCTTGCATAGATTACAGTCACACACAGACTCACAGATTGCCTTACACACACACACACACACACACACACACACACACACACACACACACACACACATATACATATATATATATATTTCAGAGTTTAATTAAACAAAGTTGCATAGAGAAAATTTGGTTTACTCGTGAGGTTTCACTTAAGACCGGAATACAAAATTCCACCAGCAATATTTAAGCAAGATTTAGAATATTCCCTTTTGTTTGTTCGCATTGTTATAGGTAATGAAAAATGATTTTTGTAATTCAACAGAAAAAGGAATTTTTTTTCTTCTCGACCTCTAAAAACCGTTGTTTGAGGTAAGCCTTCCTCGGATTTAAGCGAAAGATTTAAACGCAGTTTTGGCCCAATCTATGTTGGATGTAACACAATTAGGTGATCATCTGGTTTTCTGATGAGTTTTCACTTGAGACCTGAACACAAAGCTCAACCACAAATCTTTCAGCTAAGGATGAAAACCTGTACATTTTGGTTCGCATTGTTATAGGTAATGAAAAATGGGTTTTGCAAGTCAAGAGAAAAACGAAAATGACAGTCCTACTTCTCAATATGTAAAAGACCTTTGTTAATTGGAGGCCTTTCCCAGATTCATGGTGAGGAATTACCCTACTGCGCTTGTCCAATGTTTGTTTTTAGATAAGGATGTGGCACTTTTATGGGATCATATCTCTGTTCGGTTTTTGATCTATCAAATGTATTTACGTGTATGTATTTATAACGAAGATGAATTTGAAATATGCTTTTTCTGATCTTCATCAACGATCTCCCTGATGTAATCTGATCCCAAATAGGCATTTATGCTGACAACGCAACCATTTACCCCCACCTCGATAAGTAATCTGGCGAGTCTGACAAAGCAAACTTCGCTGTTGGTCATGAAAAGGACCTCCAATCTGTGGTTGACTGAGGTAATAAATGGCTCGTAAATTTTAATGCTTCCAAAATGAAGCTGCTTCTTTAACCACCACACACAACTGCTCCTACCTCTCATCAGAATGGATCAGGCCAGTCTCCCCGAAAGCAAAACCTTGCGCCACCTCGGCCTAATTCTATCAGCCACCTTCAAGTGGAATGACTAAAATGAATTCATAGCTAAATCTTCTGCTCGAAAGGTTAGTTCCTTTTGTAGGGCCAGGAGGTTTTTCTCGTCCAAATCTATCTTACACATATATAAATCTCCCAGAAGTCCGTGCATTGAATACTGCTGTCACATCTAGTCAGATGCTTTGCTATTTATCTCGGTGTTCTTGACAAAATCCAAAGAAGAATCTGCCATGTAATTGACCTGGTAGCTCAACTTCAGTCACTTTCTCACCGACGTAATGTAGCTTCTCCCTCCCTCCCTCTCTCCCTCTCTCTCTCTCTTCTACAATGACTTTCACGACTTCTGCTTCGATGAGCTTAACTCCCTGGTGCCCCCACTGCATGAATTTACTTGAACTACTAGACTTGCAACTAGGTCCCACCCTTTTTACAGTGAAAACAAGCAAATGTAACCGCAACTTCTACTTTAACAGCTTCTTTGCTCGCACTTTCCACCTTCCGTGCCTTTGCTTCTCTACAATCTCCAAGAATTTATATACAAAGTCAATTGCCATGTCTTATCTTCTTGATTACATCACTTTAATATTTTGTTGCGTAGCCTCTGTTTTGTTTCACTGCTTCCAGTCGCTTTCTATAGTTGGCCACAAATTTTCCACACTAATCCATCGTTACTGTACCCCATTCTTTCTTGCATAATTCCTCTAATTGCTTGAAATTTTGTGGATTCCGCTTATGAACTTTAACCTTCAAAGTATTTCACAAATTCTCAATTGGATTCAAATCAGTAGAGTGACTTGGCCAATTAAGAGTACTAATACCATTATTTTCAAATCATTCCTTTGTAAGTTTTGTGGCATGTTTGGGATCATTGTCGTGTTGAAGTACAAAATTCCGACCATGTCTTAAAGAAGCAGATTTCTGAAGGTTCTTCTCTAGAATTTCCCTGTACATGCTACCATTCATTATACCATGGATAACTTGTAACTCACCAGTGCCCTTCAATGAAAAGCATCCCCATATCATAATGGAACCACCCACAAACTTAACTGTGGGGATGGTATTATGCTTGTTGAAGGCAGTGCCAGTTTCCCGCCAAACACTTGTCGCTGTGTTCCTTCCGAATAGTTCAACTTTCGTTTCATTCAACCAGATTACCTTTTCCCAAAACTGCATACCTTTCTTATCATAAGTTTCGACAAACTTTAATCGGTATTTGATATATTTGGTTTTCAGTAACTTTCATGGTGATCTTGAATGAAAGCCTGTACGATACAGAGCTCTGCTAATGCTATCCTTACTTACATTAATTCCAGCACCCTCAAGATCAGTTTTAATTTCAGAACGGGTAATGAAGAGGTTTTTTTTTGCACATTTCTGCTGATACACCTTGAAGTCCTCTTATTTATTTTTCTCGGTCTTCCATTTCTTGGAAGGTTTGCTGTCTCGTCGCCACACTTCTTATACATTACGATATTTCCTACTGTACTTAGTGCTAGATTCATTTCTTTGCTAAGTTTTCGGTAATCTTGCCCTCCTTTGTGAAGTTCAATGATTCTATCTTGCATATCTCTGGATAATTCTTTAGTTTTTGCCATTTTTAATCCTTGAATTGCAGAATGCACATCAAAGAGTCAGATGATTAGTAGCACTATCTTGTAAGCAATTGTGTGCTTCTCTGATTGGTCAGAGAAAACATTCCAATACAATCAAAAATTTGAATATTTAAAGTCTTTTGAAATACAGTTTCAATTGGAAATTTGCAAAAAATGTCATATATCCAATACTTTTGCATGGGGTAATTTTGAACTTTGATAAAAAAATGGATTCAACCATAAGGTTTTAATTTTCCTTCCACATACAACTAAAACAACTTTACGAGATATTACTTACCAAATATCAGGCAAAATGGTGAACATAAACTAGAGTTATTACAGAAACGAACATGTATCCAATACTTATGCATGTCACTGTATATATATATATATCTTTCGAGGTAGTTAACTGGTGAAGGCAAATATAACCGGGTAGAACACTCTAGTAGGTAGACGTAATGTAGGGTACTCGCTGTATGCAGTATCCTGAGATGTAGGCGTAGTCAATAGTCGTAGACCTCTAGTAGAAGACCAATAGACCTCTAGTGGTAGATCTCTAGTGGAAAACCTGTAGATCTCTACATCCTCGCCTTAGTCTATATTTATGGCTGACACCAGCCAATTACATTTCAGTGAAGAAGAACCAAGGTGTATACATATTCATTAACTGTTTATTACATCACAATGTCAACACCAAAATCACGACTTCATCCACAAAGATTTTTGTATTGCTTCTGCAAGAATATGAAATATGAATGCGATTGAATAAAAAAGATGTCGACCGTTTCGAGGACTTCATCAGGGAAAGAGCAACACTGAAGACATCTACTTGATACAGCAAGTCAAATGTGTCCTTAAACTCTGGAAAAAATAAAATAGTATCGGACATTCATCTCAGTCAGTTAAGTACCATAGATGATACACGCTTAGGCGATCATGTCTCTAAAGAGACATGACTGACTGGGCAGAATATTTTTCCGCAGTAAGTTGCCATTACTTTCTGCGGTAGACTGGTTTCCAGCCAAGGCTATATAACCAAATCTGTCCTATTGTTTGACTCATAGCTAGAGGGAGAAAAGATGTATTACGTTATTAAGTAGTAATTTGCGGGGGATCAGTTTATTACTTCATAATAATATAAAAAGGATCACCTACTTTATGCCCAGTAGAAACCTTAATCATGATTCCAACTATTATATTCAGTAAGTTGAGTGCCATATGTGATACACGCTTTGGGCGATCATGTCTCGAAATAGACATGACTGATTGAAAAGAAGATTATCAAGCAGTAGGTTGTCATTACTTTCTGAGGTAGACTGGTTGCCAACCATGACTATAGAACCCAATCTGTCCTGTTATTTAACTCATAGCTAGAGGGGGAAGAGATGTCTCATATCAATAAGTAGTAGTTAATGGGGGATTAATTTATTACTTCATAACAATATAAAACCGATCCCCCACTTTATGACCAGTAAAGCACTCATCATTATTCCAACTATTATATTCAGTCAGTCAATTAAATGCCATACCTGATACACACTTTGGGCAATCATGTCTCCAAAGTGATATGACTGACTGTAGAGAAGATTATCCCGCAGTAGGTTGCCATTGCTTTCTGAGGTAGACTGGTTACCAACCAAGACGACAAAACCCAATCTGTCCTGTTATTTCACTCATAGTTAGAGGGTGAAGAAATGTATCATAATCATAAGCAGTAATTAGTGGGGGATCAATTTGATACTTCATAACACTATAAAACTGATCCCCCACTTTATGACCAGTAAAGCATCAATCTTAATTCCAACTATTATATTCAGTCAGTCAGTTAAATGCCATACATGATACACTGTTTGGGCAATCATGTCTGGAAAGTGACATGACTGACTGAGGAGAAGATTATCCCGCAGTATGTTGCCATTAATTATGTAATCGAAAATGTATCTTTGGTTGAGCTGCAGTCGTTCAAAATGAAGCGATTATATTTCTAAATAAATAAATTTAACCCACGTCTGTTTTATATTCTTTAAGTAATTAAATGTAAAACTACTTGGCGAACACTAAATAAACTGATAGACAAAATGACTATCCTGTACAGTTATAAATCTATCATTTGTCCATGCATTGAATACTGTTGCCATATCTGGTCAGATGTTCCTGCTATTCATTTCGCCGTTCTTGAAAATGTCCAAAGAGATCTGCAATGTAATCGGTGCTGCCTTGGCTGTTCGATTCTACTTAATTTCTCGCCAACGTGACGTGGCCTCCCTCTTTCCTTTCTGTAAATATTTTCATGGCAACTGTTCTGACGAGCTTCCCTCGACCACGTGAATTTAAGCCTACTTCTAGATTAGCATCCATGTCTCATCCTTTTACCGATCCTTTTACCGATGAAATAGTTAAATGTAACCGCCGCTTCTAACCCCCGCTCTTCCCGCCTGTGGAACTCCCTTAAGTCTACGTGCTTCCCTGGTAACTACAATCTCCAAAAATTTATATGCAATGTCAATTGCCAATTTCAATCTTATTTAATCCCGTTCATCTTTTATTCTGTCTTCAATCCCCCCACCAGTCTTTTCTCTTACTGTAACCTCATGTAAACCAGTGGTGGTCTCGCCTTGCTTGGGGTGGAATGATTAAAAAAAATATATCCAGTGAAAAATAGTCTTGCAAACCATAACTCCAAACAGTGTCATTTTCGATTTCAAGTAACAGCGAATACCATTTCTGAACTGTCATTAGAACTGGTGGTTTCCCAAGCGAAGCTTAGATGTGGCACAAGTCCGATAAGGCACACACTGAGAATCGAACAAGCGTACTAACAATTACACCACGTCGAGATGCCCAATCTATCATTAGAAGGAAGGAGAAACAGAGGAAGGCAGCGGATAACATATTTGCAGGGTCTGATCAGGTGGATGACGGAACGGGGGTTGCCAGGAGCAACAGGAGCAAACATACTAAGAGCCACAAGGGATAGGGAGACGTGGAGATCCATGATCGCCTACGTCCTGAAGGGATAGGGCACATAGAAGAAGAATACTGGGTTGTTCGAAAAGTTCATGTCAGCTTCTAGTTGTTCATGTTCCAACACGTTAGAAGTCATCAAAATTTATTGACAGTATACTGACATTTCCGATTAGAGCGCATACTACCTCTCGAGAAAGACAGTCTAAAAGTACTTAATTCGTGTCCATTTTTCATCCCTATGAAAATGGAAGATAGAATCCAGTTAGAATCGACCTCAAGACTTAGTCGTAATTGATATTTAATGAGCATCTAAAACACGCAACTATAAATGCAATGTGTGTTATATATTCTTTGACCTGGTGCGTAATTTTGCGCTGAAGTGTATTTAGATTGATCCGGAGTTATTAAACAGCAAAACTGCAAGCTGGCTAACAAAAGAAAATAAATATTGTGAAAATTCAAAGAATGCAGACCCTGGGTGATGGATAAAATTGTGTTGAGACAGCTGTTTTCGAGGTCAGAAGATTTGGAAACAAATGTATTTATAGTGAAAAAATTATTGTTGCGTTGAAGGAATGTGATTGTGTTTTGATAAACAGTGTAGCCGAGGTCATAGAATATAAACCTCGAAATTGTTTATTATAAACAATATGCCTGGAAAAACGATGAAGTAATTTCAATCTATATAATAGAGTTGAGATCAGATAGGACGGGCTCAGCTCCATGGCTGACGCCTCTATGAGTTTGTGCTGAACCTCCGACCACATCATACTCCCCAGCCAACATTTCCAAGAAGCAAATAAAAAAATTGATGTATATTTTTATTTATACAGGGTGTCCATAAAGTTTGTTTTTGAAAATTTATAATTTTATTTGTATTTGTGGCAGAAATAATCTGCAAAATTGATCTTGAACAATTAAACTTGAAAGATAATACAGTGTTTCAACAACATGGAGCTCCTCGTCACTTTGCTTTCCTTGTTAGACAAGTTCTAAAGCAGGAATTTCATAACTGGAAATAATTGGAAGGAGTGGACCATTACTGTAAATCAGTCGGCAAATGTTTTCCGTGAACTACAAAATCGTATTACCCTTTGTATGGCTAGTGATGGAGTAAATGTGGAAACTTAAATAAAATCCCAATAAACTCTAGAAAAATATAAATTTACTTCTTTTTAATCCTTTTTACAAATTGTTTCTATCGCAAATACAAATAAAGTTATAAATTTTTAAAAGTGCACACGAACTTTATGGACACCCTGCATATAATTGCTGATGCCCGTTATTTTAATAACCGAGAAAAGGATCGTTATTTTAACAGTGAAAAAGCAAGTGACTTTGGGTCTAGTGTATGTTTCGTCATTTATCAGTGAGAGGAATATCGTTAATATTTTGGTTGCAGCTTAATCTTCGTCGATCCTAGATATATAAATATCTAGGATCACACATCAAGAATTCTGAAAAAGACTTTGATATCAGAAAAGCCATAGCATGGACTGCTTGTAAGAAAATGGATAAGATCTGGAAATCCAATCTTGATCGTAAGATCAAAATTCAAGTTTTTCGCGCACTTATTGAACCAATCTTACTCTATGGATCTGAAACTTGGACTCTTTCAGCAAAACAACAGCACCGTTTAGATGGATATTATACTCGTTTTCTCAGAAGAGTACTTGATTTTTCATGGCGAAATTACTCAACTCTAGAAATGATATATGGAGACCTACCAAGAGTATCAACCTTAGTTCAAAAGAGACGTGTCCAGTTTGCTGGCCAGTGTGCACGTGTCACAGATGAACTTGTTTCATCGTTTGTATTATGGAGGCACCCATCATCTCACAATCGATCTCTTAAATTAACCTTTCCAGACAGGATACACAGAGATATATCTATCGCCAAGGAAGACCTTACAGGAGTTATGACAAATAGGGAATACTGGAAGGGTGTAGTGAGTTCTATCTCGGCCGAGGCTGCAGAATGATGATGATGAATCTTCGTCGTCGTCAAAGTAATTACACAACACGTGTATCGATATATGCAACGTGTGAGACACTTAGACGCGGCGAAATGGTTAGCGAGCTTGTCTCGCTAGATCAATTACGACTGATCATTGCGTTGAGATCTTTACTGGATTCCCCATACCTTCACCCTTATGCCACATCTAATCTACGCTTAGATAAACATTTTGGGTAGTCTAATGGGTGTGCGTTGTGGTGCAGTGGATATCGACTCCGAACGACAAATCTTGGCGCCGAGTTCGAATTCCAGTTGAATTCCTTGCATTCACTTTGGGAAAGGTATTAATCCCTCTCCTTCCCCCAGTTAAGGGATAAATAATAGGACAGATTTGGTTCTATAGCTTTACCTGGCAACCAGTCCACTGCAGAAAGTAATGGCAATCTACTGCGGGATAATCTTCTGCCCAGTCAGTTATGTCACTTTCGAGACATGATCGCCCAAGCGTGTATCACGTATGATACTTCACTGACTGACTGAATATAATAGATGAAAGCATAATTAAGGTTTCTACTGGTCATATAGTGGGGGATCAGTTTTATATTGTTATGAAGTAATAAACTGATCCCCCACTAATTGCTACTTAATAATTCAATACATCTCTTCCTCCTCTAGCTATGAGTCAAATAACAGGACAGATTGGGATCTATAGTCTGGTAACCAGTCTACCGCAGAAAGCAATGGCAATCTACTGCGGGATAATCTTCTGCCCAGTCAGTCATGCCTCTTTCGAGACATGATCGCCCAAGCGTGTATCACGTATGGCACTTAAATGACTGAATTAATATAATAGTTGGAATCATGATTAATGTTTCTACTGGGCATAAAGTGGGTGATCCTTTTTATATTGTTATAAAGTAATAAACTTATCCTCCAATAATTACTATGTAAAACTGTACTACATCTTTTCTCCCTCTAGCTATGAGTCAAACAATAGGACAGATTTGGTTATATAGCCTTGGCTGGAAACCAGTCTACCGCAGAAAGTAATGGCAACTTACTGCGGGAAAATATTCTGCTCAGTCAGTCATGTCTCTTTAGAGACATGATCGCCTAAGCGTGTATCATCTATGGTACTTAACTGACTGAGATGAATGTCCGATACTATTTTATTTTTTCCAGAGTTTAAGGACTCATTTGACTTACCGTATCAAGTAGACGTCTTCAGTGTTGCTCTTTCTCTGATGAAGGCCTCGAAACGGTCGACATCTTTTTTATTAGGAAATAATATACTGATCTCCCACTAATTACTATTTAATAATATAATACATCCCTCCTCGTTCTAGCTATGAGTCAAATAACAAGACAGATTGGGTTCTATAGCCTTAGCTGGCAACCAGTCTACCGCAGAAAGCAATGGCAACGTACTACGGGATGATCTTCTGCCCAATCAGTCATGTTTCTTTTGAGACATGATCGCCCAAAACGTTTATCACGTTTGCAGACTGACTGAATGGATAATGAATCGGAATTGTTAATCGGGGTGTCGAGTTTCCATTCCGATTTGGTTGGTGATGTTTATTAAAACGCAAATACCCTTATTGAAGGTAAGAATCCACCCTCTTCTACAAACAGCTATGGGTTAATTATTAAGACTTGTTTCAATAGATCATTATTATCTTCAAAAACAAATTTCTTACGATTAAAAATATTTCCTGGCGTTAAATAACCTTCAAAGTGTTGCTAAACCTTAAAAAGTCAATCAATCAATGAAATACTGATTAGCTATACAGCACAACCTGTAGATTTATTTACATTCTCTGGAATATAAATGTATAGAAACTTCAGCGGTCACAAAGTGAGGGATCAGTTTATATATTGATTGTAATATAGAATTGATCCCCCACTCTATATACTCATTATAATTTATTTTCAGTTGATAAGCCGTAGAAAACGAATCAACCAATCAATCTGATTAGCTACACTGGCATGTCTTTTTGATTTATTTACGTTATCTGGGATATGAATGTATAGAAACTACCGTGATCACAAAGTGAGGGAACAGTATATATAGTGATTCTAAAATAGCATTGATCTTCCACTTTACATCCACACTGTAATTTCTTCCCTGTTGACAAGCCATAGGAAACGAAACAATCAATCAATCAAATGCTGATTAGCTTCACAGGCATATTTTTAGATTTGTTTACATTCTCTAGAATAGAAATGTATATAGACAACATTTGCCACAAAGTGAGGGATCATTTTATATAGGGATTCTAATATAGTATTGATCCCCCACATTATATCCATATTATAAAATCTGAAACGGCAAATCCGTTTCGTAAGTTTTAACGAGAAGGAGGGTTTGCTTAAAATCTGGCAGGACCTTAAAGAGAAACCCAACGCAGAATATCTAAAACGAAGGAAAGAGCATTTCTTCCAGAAATCTTTTAAAGACGCAAGGAACATATTTGATTAGCCAAGATCAAGTGTGCTTAAAATAGAGAAAAATATTCTAGAGGAACATTTAAGAGATATGTTCTCCGATCCCAAACGACATATTTCTTTAGATCATAATAGGAACTTATTTTGGCCAGCCGTTTCTAAAGTGAAATTTGACGTGAAGCCCCCCCACACGCGAAGAAATAAAACGCATAGTCGACAAAAGTAGGAATAAACCTACACTTGACCCTTACGGAATATCTTTCTTTCTATATAAAAAAATGTCCTACACTTCTCAAATGGTTAGGTACTAACTTAAAGTTGGTATGGAAAAACTACCATATCAGCCTACAGTAGATGATAGCTGATGGGGTTTACATACCCAAAGTAAAAAAATTTAAGGACATCAAACAATTTTGGTCAATTTCGCTTCTCAGTGTCGAAGGAAAGATATTTTTCGCAGTTTTGGAATCGAGACCTTCTCCAAAATGAGTTCATCGTTATTTCATTACAGGAATAGCTGGTTGCTTAGAGCACGGAAACAGGATCTAGGAGGTCATTCAAAAAGTGAAAATTAAAAGAAAAGATTTTGGTGACATTTAGTTGGATTTGTCTAATGTCTACGGATCAGCACCCTACTAAATGATACAATTATCATTACAAATACACCATATTTCAGAGGAAATATATACTAAAAACTTATTTTGACGATTTACTTGTGCATTTCGCTACAAATCACTATACGACTAAGTGGAATAAACTAGAAGTTGGAATTGCGATGGGATGTACACTATTACCCATACTTTTCGTTCTAGCAATGCAGATGATTCTCAAAGTGACAAACAACAAGGTTGAATGTTGTTCGGCTTGGCAGAGGTTTTCAAATGCCACCATTGATGGCATTCATGAATGACACTACAATTCTCTCATCCAAAGTAAGTTTAACTCGCAAGCTTGATAGACGACCTGATCAGTTGGGGTAGAATGAAATTTAAACAAATCAAGTTTAGAAGTCTTTCTCTTAAAAAAAGGAAAATTAAATCAAAACATAAATTTTGTAGTAGGTGGTCAAAGGATCTCTACCGTATCAGAGAAATCAGTGAAAAGTTTAGGTATGATCAATCCTTAAAAGATACCAACCAAGTAAAAGAAACATCCAGATCATTACAAGATCTCCATAAGATAGATCTTTGTCCTCTAAAAGGAAAACACAAGGTATGGTGCTTAGAACATGTGCCCATTCAAATGATACTATGGCCCCTACTTGTATACAAATTTGGAATGAGTACAACTGAGTCAATGGAAAGAAAGATAAACAAATATATCCGAAAATGGTTGAATTTACCTCCAGGTTAGTCTTATATTACATTGTTCTGCAGACAAGTAAAGTTAAAGTTGCCATTTAAATCAATTGGAGAGAAATATAAGTCCTCAAAAATCAGTTCACACTTGATAGAAGAACAATATCTGGTCGCAGACCCTTACTTGATATTATTTTGGGATAATCACTGCGTCAACAAGGAAGGTCTGCAGACAGCTCCCAAATGCCATCAAATCTAAGGAGATTTTGTTCGGGTATAGCTTGAAATTTTACTTGTTTGCTTTGAGCCGACGTATATTTTTCCCTCTGCAACAAATTTCTGACTTGAATTAGATGACTCAGTCATATATTTTTTAATAATTTTGACGATCTCATCCAAAATACTATTGTGTCTCCAGGTATATCTTTTAGAGCTGTTTTACAGGAACTATGAACATGTTCTAATGTTTGTGGATTTTCCTTACACAGGTTACAGCAGGTTGGATCATATATAAAATCATCCTGGTTGAATTAACAGTACAATATGAAAGTGGGATAAAACAAAGCCTCGAATATAAAACTAATAAATATGAAAATCTAAAATCAGAACTGGTAAAGGAAGGGTATAATGTAATTATTAGAGCAGTGGAAATTGGAGCAAGGGGTTTCGTTGCAGGCAATCTGTACCAATTTCTGGGCCAAATTGGAATCAAAGGGTGTAATAGGGCCAAAAGTATAAAACGCCTTATAGAAGTAGCTGAAAATAGTTCTATGTAGAAATGTAAAAAAAGAAATATTCCGTGGAGCGTTTCAGCGAAAATGACGACATGATATAACTAATCGTGAATAAGGAGCTTCACGTATTTTCAGAACGTGAAGTTTGCCGTTTTTTTTTTCGTAAATTAGCAACTAGGTCCCACCCTTTTACAGTTAAACAAATAAGATGTAACCGTAAATTCTACTCCAATAGCTTCTTTTCTCGCGCTTCCCGCCCGTGGAACTCCCTTCCACAACTCTGCTTTCCCGACAGCTACAATCTCCAGGTGTTTAAATGTAGGGTCAATAGACACCTCCTATCACACTAACTCCCAACTATTCTCAGAACACTCTCATCTACGCAACCCTCATTCTCAGTATCCTTACCCGCCTATCACCCACCCTCTGACATTTCCTATATTTAATCAGCCTTTCTCCACTCTACGTAGCCCCCTGCGCAGTAGTGGCAGTGACATGCCTTGCTCGGGGTGAAACGCTTATAAAAAAAAAAATCTAATTTTGCTGTAGAATATTTGAACTAGTATATCTGGATATGCTAGAAATACTAGCATATCGTTACAATGGGTCCTCACATCAGTGATGGGAGGGGGTGCAAGGGAAACCGTTGAGAGGAAGGCCCTGAAACTGTGCACATTCTCTCCTGAGAACCCCAAATTAATTTAAATGTAAATTTGAGAGGAAGGCGTTCAAAAGAAATTCAATGAAGTCATATTCCATAGAGAGGCTCGGTGGAAGTGTCATTGGCATGAGGAGTATCACACATTCAACTCGATTCAGGTGACTTTCAATTGCTTTTCAAATAATTTCTTTCCTCCATATTATCATTTCTTTTCTGCTGATAAGCCGTAGGAAACGATTCAATCAATGAAATACTGATGAGATACGCAGGCATGACTTAATTTCTTTTTATTCCCCGGGATATCTAAACTTATTTATAAATGGAACGGTGTGTGTGTGTGTGTGTGTGTGTGTGTGTGTGTGTGTGTGTGTGTGTGTGTGTCCGTTACCTATAGACTCCGAAACGGCTGAACCGATTTTCTTCAAAAATTTACACAGTTGTACTATAAGCGTCTGCGAGTGTTCTTAGCTAGGTTTTGTGTCGATGTACTCCCGATAAATATCGAAAATCGGTAATCGAAAAAGTCGGGTTATAGAAGGAGTGGTCCGATTTGAATCAAATTTGATACACTCATAAACAAAGACATAAGAAACGATATTCAGAAATTTCAAGGTTGCAGTTCGTACAATAGTGCATAAAATCTATAATATATATATATATATATATATATATATATATATATATATATATAAGGCAAGATGTTTGTGTGTGTGTCTGTTTATCTGCCTGTATGTCTGTATTTATTTCAGCTCTTTTTTTAGTTTTTGCTTCGGGTTTGGCCCTAAGTAGGTATAATTGTAGTTCTTAGTCTCAGCCATGATACCAATTACTTAGAGGACTTATTTAGCCTTCAAAATTCAGTTTACGACGAAAAAACTTATTTGATATCGATATCAGGAAATCAAAATTTGACTTACATCCATTCATTTTTCTTTCAATTTACGGTTCGCTTTAACTGGAAACAACTATTGCTTTTTAGTTTTTCGTGCCAACGTCCAAAGAGTCTGAGCTCCAGGACCATGGATTAGTTTTAAAGCTTTCATTACACCCGAGCAACGCCGGGCTATACTGCTAGTATATATATCTAATACGTAGAAATGTTAAACCAAGAAATAATGATAATCAAATTAAGCCCATTATAAAGAATATAAAAAATTTAAAATAATTGGCCTAATGGTCTCTAATAACCCTACAGCCACACAACTAAATCCTCTACAGAAAACCAGTGTAGTGTATCAATTTACATGTCGGTTCAGAGAATGTATCTCTGGCACTAATAATAAACCCTATATATATATATTGGTATTACTACAACCACGCTACCCCTTAGACTTACCTGCAACCTTTTTGATCAGAGATCAATTAAACAACATTTCTTAGAAAAACATAACCATGTAGGTGATATTAGACAGATTTTAGTTGATAATACAATAATCCTCACTTATACACACAGTAAAAAGAATCTTCAGATATTGGATGCCATCTACATTAAATCAAAACAACCCACACTTAATAAAATCTCAATCTGATCACCACATATTACTGTGCATTTAAACATATGGTTCTATTAACATTTCGGTGTCTGAGTCGGTGTGACGTCATAGCACCGCATTACAAATTTACGAACAGCGTCTGCTATTCGTTGACTCTTATTGTTGCTTAACAAAGTTTGATGTCAACACAAGATAAAATCATCTTTGATGGTGGATGTTTTTATGCTAACGTCCCTGTAACCTCTCTGAAGATGGCTCATGTCAGCCGACAGCTTAGAACCAACATAATAAAAAAATCCAAATTTTGGACAATTTTTGGCTTTATTTCACCTGAAATTACAACGTAAATACGATATTTAGAACGGCTCATGATTAGACATAACAGACATTCATTGTATGTTATATTTTACAGTATATGTCTAAAAAAGACATATATATATATATATGTGTGTGTGTGTGTGTGTATGTGTGTGTGTGTGAAAAGTGTATGTATATAATTATAAATATCAATATATATATATATATATATGCAATTTGTTATATATATATTATATTATTTATATATTATATATGCATGGTACTTATTTGAAAGCGCTCAATATCAGGAATAGAGCTGACATATTCATACAGATAGGTGTGAGTTTGTAACCCTGGGTTTCACGCTCTTGCTGACGATCGCAAGAGCGTGAAACCCAGCAATACAAACTCACACCTATACATCAGAGTAGACAATGAGATCAAACCAACTGGCATGAGTCTGTTTTAAACTTGAGGGCAAAGTCTTAGCCAGAAGGTGACGCTTAAGCATGAAACACCGTCTCCAGTAGGTTTTTGACCATTGTTTATGCTTTTATATTTACATACGTTCTGTCTCTAATATTGAGCACTTTTATGTATAAGTATAGCTTAGGTTAAAACGATATCTTCATCATATACGAGAGTCATTCAATAAATAAGGTGAATTTTTCGGTATAAGGACATCTACGAGGGTCATTCAATAAATAAGGTGAATTTTTCGGTGTAAGGACTTCTACGAGGGTCATTCAATAAATAAGGTGAATTTTTCGGTGTAAGGACTTCTATGAGGGTCATTCAATAAATAAGGTGAATTTTTCGGTGTAAGGACTTCTACGAGGGTCATTCAATAAATAAGGTGAATTTTTCGATATAAGGACTTCTACGAGGGTCATTCAATAAACAAGGTGAATTTTTCGGAATAAGGACTTCTACGAGGGTCATTCAATAAATAAGGTGAATTTTTCGGTATAAGGACTTCTACGAGGATCATTCAATAAACAAGGTGAATTTTTCGGTGTAAGGACTTCTACGAGGGTCATTCAATAAACAAGGTGAATTTTTCGGAATAAGGACTTCTACGAGGGTCATTCAATAAATAAGGTGAATTTTTCGGTATAAGGACTTCTACGAGGATCATTCAATAAACAAGGTGAATTTTTCGGAATAAGGACTTCTACGAGGGTCATTCAATAAACAAGGTGAATTTTTCGGAATAAGGACTTCTACGAGGGTCATTCAATAAATAAGGTGAATTTTTCGGTATAAGGACTTCTACGAGGATCATTCAATAAACAAGGTGAATTTTTCGGAATAAGGACTTCTACGAGGATCATTCAATAAACAAGGTGAATTTTTCGGAATAAGGACTTCTACGAGGGTCATTCAATAAACAAGGTGAATTTTTCGGTGTAAGGACTTCTACGAGGGTCATTCAATAAATAAGGTGAATTTTTCGGTATAAGGTCTTCTACGAGGGTCATTCAATAAACAAGGTGAATTTTTCGGAATAAGGACTTCTACGAGGGTCATTCAATAAATAAGGTGAATTTTTCGGTGTAAGGACTTCTACGAGGATCATTCAATAAACAAGGTGAATTTTTCGGAATAAGGACTTCTACGAGGATCATTCAATAAACAAGGTGAATTTTTCGGAATAAGGACTTCTACGAGGGTCATTCAATAAACAAGGTGAATTTTTCGGTGTAAGGACTTCTACGAGGATCATTCAATAAACAAGGTGAATTTTTCGGAATAAGGACTTCTACGAGGGTCATTCAATAAACAAGGTGAATTTTTCGGTGTAAGGACTTCTACGAGGGTCATTCAATAAATAAGGTGAATTTGTCGGTATAAGGACATCTACGAGGGTCATTCAATAAATAAGGTGGATTTTTCGGTGTAAGGACTTCTACGAGGGTCATTCAATAAATAAATTGAATTTTTCGGTATAAGGACTTCTACGAGGATCATTCAATAAATAAGGTGAATTTTTCGGAATAAGGACTTCTACGAGGGTCATTCAATAAATAAGGTGAATCTTTCGGTATAAGGACTTCTACGAAGGTCATTCAATAAATAAAGTAAACTTTTCGGTATAAGAACTTCTACGAGAGTCATTCAATAAATAAAGTGGATTTTTCGGTATAAGGACTTCTACGAGGGTCATTCAATAAATAAAGTGAATTTTTTGGTATAAGGACTTCTAATACATATAGAAGCATAGTTTTTTTTTAATTCCTTTACTTCTTTTTTAAAGGGATTTAATGTTTTGCAGATTGAAAAAAAACCTTTGAGAGTTTTGGAGATTAACAAAGATGGCCGACCAAGAAGCATGCTCTTTGATTGAACAGACGTCAGTTATTAATTTTTTGGTTGCTGAAGGGTGCAAACTAGTTGAAATTCAAAGGAGAATCTCAACTGTGTATAGTGCCACATGTTTCAGCCAAAAAATGTCTAGATGTGGGCTAAATTTTTTAAAGAAGTACGGAGCAGTGTTGAGGAAGAAGACAATGAGGTCTCCTGAGGTGATCAAATCAGTCAATGATCTCATTCAGTCTGTCAGAAGAGTGACAGTGGATGACATTGCAAGGACTTTTAAGCACACAAAATTGTCCATGATGACCTTGCCTACTCGAAGGTCAGCTACCGGTGGGCGCCAAAGATGCAGACCATACACGAACTGGGCTGGGAACTGCTCCCTCATCTCCCTTACAGCCCAGATCTTACCCCTTCAGACTTTCACCTGTTTTGACCCTTGAAAGCGTTCACAAGAGGCGCGAAGTTTGCAAGTGACGATGAAGTCAAAAGTGCTGTGAGCGATTGGCTGAGACATCAGTCCAAAGATCTTTACGCTGAGGGAATAGGGAAGCATGTGCACAAATGGGGAAAGTGTGTTACACTGCTGGAAAACTTCGTTGAAAAATATAAAAATGTAAGCTTGTATTTGTATTAGCGGTCCTTATACCAAAAAATTCATTTTATTTATTGAGCGTCTAAACAATCAAGATGAAAAAAATAAAGAAAGACTTTATGAACGGTTGTCTGTCCACCATTTCTGTAATCTGTGAAAGAGGGGTTTTGTCTAGACTACCTTTGGGAATATTTCAACAAGAAAAGTAGAAAAGCATGAGAGAAAAAGAAAGAAGAAATAATCGGAAGAATTTTTATTTGAATTCGCAGAGCCCAAAATCTAAAAACATCGAAGATTTTTACCAAAATCTTATCGATTATAGATATGAAAAAATTCAACATACGTAAAAAAAAAAAAAAAATGTCTAAATATGACATTCATTTTCACGGCGGCCATTTGCAAATGATATCATTCAACTCTAGTTTTATAGCCTGATTTTTTAGAAGCGGTAACTAGGTATTTCCTAAGAACGCAAATGACTGATGTTCAAACCGAAGTTAAAATCGGGATTTCGAAGTTGATTTTCTATGAAGAATGGTGATTTCCCTTGCGAAATCTTCCTATATTGTATTTTAGTATTAGACGAGTTTCCAGTGAAAAATCAGTTTTCAAATCTGTCTTCTCTCTATCCGCTGATTTCCATCTGTTGCCTAAGACTAAAAATAGATGACGAAATCGTGGAGAGCTATCAACCGTGGATTATGAAAACTGTTCTGCACATTTCTTACACCCTCTTCAAACTAGTTTCTCACACGCACACACAAGACTGATATTAATTTAAAATATTGTACAGATATGAAAAACCGTAGAAACCTATTCATACGCATGAAAGTTTATATATATATTTATATATCATGGCTCACCACTACTTCCTATCCTTTGTAGCAATTAGCAATGTTTGACGTTTCGTTAACCTTCTCAGTTCCTGTTCTGACAGCCTATTACACAAGCTCGTTAGGTAGGTTGATCATGGCTCTCCACTACTTCCTATCCTTTGTAGCAATTAGCAATGTTTGACGTTTCGTTAACATTCTCAGTTCCTGTTCTGACAGCCTATTACACAAGCTTGTTGGTTAGTTTGATCATGGCTCTCCACTACTTCCTATCCTTTGTAGCAATTAGCAATGTTTGACGTTTCGTTAACCTTCTCAGTTCCTGTTCTGACAGCCCATTACACAAGCTCGTTAGGTAGGTTGATCATGGCTCTGCACTACTTCCTATACTTTAGAACTCTTAGTAAGTTCTTTTTTATTGTTATCCTTCCCATTCGCTATTCTGTTACCATTTTAAACCAAATACTTTATGTAGAGTGATCATGGATCTCCACGAATTACTGTTTTTTGTAGCTCTTAATAATGTTAATTTTAAAGTCGGCAGCGGATATCGACTCGGAACGACAAATCGGGGTGCCGAGTTCGAATTCCAGTTGAATTCTTTGCATTCACTTATGCACAAATACCCTTGGGAAAGGTATTAATTCGTTTTCCCTTCAGTTATGGGTTAAATAATAGGACATTGGGTTCTATAACCTTGGCTGGCAACCAGTCTCCCGCAGAAAACAATGGCAACATACTGCAGGATAATCTTCTGCCCAGTCAGTCATGTCTCTTTAGAGACATGATCGCCCAAGCGTGTATCACGCATGGCACTTAATTGACTGACTGAATATAATAGTTGGAATCATGACTAAGTCTTCTACTGGTCATAAAGAGGGGGGTCGATTTTCTATTGTTATTAAGTAATAAATTGATCCCCCACTAATTACTACTTAATAATATAATACATCTCTTCCCACTCTAGCTATGAGTCAAATAACAGGAAAGATTGGGTTCTATAGCCTTAGTCGGCAACCAGTCTACCGCAGAAAGCAATGGCAACCTACTGCGGGATAATCTTCTGCCCAGTCAGTCATGTCTCTTTTGAGACTTGATCGCCCAAGCGTGTATCACGTATGACACTTAACTGACTGAATAATGATTAACCATTGACAATCCCTGTTCTGCTATCCATTTACACAAACTCTCCACAAATTCCTTTTCTTTGGAGTTTTTAGTAAACTTTACTTTATTGTTATTCTTCCCAGCCTATGGTTATTTTTAAAGCATAAATTAGATGTGGCACAGGGCCGAAAGTATGTAACACCTAGTGAGGATGGAACTCACCACTCACTTGTAATGATTCTAGCGAGACAAGATTGCTAGCCATTACACCATCCTTCCCAATCTATATACTGACATTTATTTCTCAGGCTCGTTAGGTGGGTTGATAGTGGTTCTCCACAAATTCCTATACGTCGGAACTCTTATTAGGGTTTTCAATCTTCCCAATCCCTGATCTATTTACGCCATATTGATAGATAAGGCAGAGCACTCCGCAAATACTTATACTTAAAAGCACTTTTTAATGTTTTCATTATTGATATCATTTCGAGTCGTTTTTCTGTCATTCATTTACACAAGCTGGTAAGAACAGAAAATCATCATCCTATATCTAGTAGTTAAAAAAATGAGACTCAAAATAAACCTTTCCAAAACAGGAACTATAATCTGGAATTGAAAAGTGTTCCAAGGTAAGTCACGAAGGAAACCACTGTACGAGTCCTAATCTGTAACAGAAAGTTATTCGGTTGATTGGAGCTTCTTGGATCGAGTGGGAGCAGAAAGAAATGTTTATAGACTCTACAGCATGATAAGGTACCAAGAGAGCAGAGCTGCATATCATAACATGAGTCAGGTATAAAAATAGATCTAGAAGAGAAGCGTGTGCTTCAGTGTTACTGGGAAAACGTGTTTTTATTTTCCTTGTTCAAAGATACGCCTCTGATGTCTCCTCCTGGGTGAAAACCGGCATCGATGCTTTCATTCCCACAAGGAAATTTCAATCTAAATCTTGTTCATCTCCTTGGTCCTCACCAGCATACTCCTCTGCTATTACTCACAGGAATCACTTCTTCCGGCTGTACCGGAGTGACACGTTTGATTACAATAAACACCGCGTTGTTTCTGCTCGTAATGAATGCAAGTCTCTGTTCTAAATGATTCACACTTAATGTATGCTTATAGAATAAGATTCAGTTCTGGAAATTACTGGCAGGTGTGCAAGAATGTGCTGAACAACAGAAAAAACCTCAATCCCTCTTCTATCGAAACCAGTTCGAAGTTCTCATGTCTACAGCAGACAAGGTTGAATGCTTTACTTACAAATTCTCTTCCAACTCACCACTTCGCTTCTCTGGAGTACTTACACCCGATTTCCCACATAGAACTGAGGCTCTACTTAGTGATATATGCTAGCACTGTCACATGTCTTGGATATAGTTTCTAAATTAGACTCTCATGAAGCAGAGGTGATGCAATCGAAGTCGTCATCCTAAGGGAATGCACCCCTAAGCTGGCTCTAGTCATCTTTAAACTCTACAAGTGTTATCTCCTTTTTTCCTGCTCTCCAGCTTGTCGGATGCCCTTATCTGTAGTTCCTGTTTTAAGAACTCAGTGAGCCCTTTGACTTCCCTATTTAAAACAATTAATATAAATTTCTTTTTGTTAATTATAAAAAGAAATTTATATAAGTAGAGTAAAAAGAATTATTAACCATCTTTTCCACAGAATGAGAGAAAAATTAATTAATTATAAAATTTCTCTGTGGTTTTAGGAATTACTGTTACAGTTATCGAATTAAGAATTATAAATTCCAAGAGTCCAATCCAAAATAACAATCTTTATTAATGTTAAAAGAACAATAATAATACAAATATAGACTGCTTAAAAGTTCCCTTAAGCCACTACGATAAACGTTGTAACAGATTTTTACAAAATGTTATGAAAATAATAAATTTTACAATTAGTTTAGAAGAAAGACTTACTGAAATGTTGTAAGTTACTTCCCTTTAACTTTTTAAAAACAGTTGATAAAACTTTTCCGTAAATTACACAAAAACGGAAACCAAATTACATTGTCTTTTATATATAAAAAAATAGAGTATTAATAAAAGCTCAATATTTAATTTTGAGCTATAATATATTAAAGATTTTACACATAGAAAAAACTGTACCGATGTGTTTTCTAAAATAATATATACGTAAATTAAATACGCATAATGTAAACAATGGGTTAAATTCACCCTATTATATTAAATATATAACTGACTTTTATATTATAGGCCGAAAGTCTAAAGAGCCATTTACATTCAAGTTATGAAAACAATAATTTTAACTTGAAATAAATTACATATTAATACAGTTAATATATAAATATTGATATAGAGTGCATTTTTAATACGTCTGTAGCGATTTACAATACAATTCTACCTCTATTAACAAAGTAATAATAAACAATATATCAAGTTGCGAAAAAATATATATTTTCTCATCTTAGAAAATAACGATTTCTTTCGAAATATCAAGAAATCGAAGATCTGATACACCTCCGTAGCCTGATACGTACAGATTCATTCTGAAAATATTTTGTCAAGCTTACGTAAATCAAAAATATGCAGACGCTAATTTTTTTATTACTTTTGCAAGTAATATTTGAAATTAGTACATATGTCCACGGAAGCGTTCAATTCCAACGACATTTTTAAATTTGTACTGAGACCAAAAAAATTTAAAAAAAACAAAAAACAAACAAAAAAACAACGCCCATATTCCAAATAAGGAACCTTTGGAATGAATCAAAAAACAGTTACGATTAAACGTTCATATAATTTAAATACAAAATTTCGCTTTAACAATAGAGACGAAAACTTATAATTGAAAAAATTCAGAAACATTTTTCAATAAATTATTAAAAATAATTTCCATTCAGTTGAAATACAGAAACATCATTCTTACATATTAGCCTCTAACTCTTTTCGACAAACGAGTCGAGGCTCTAATGAATGCTGAAGTAGTTAAGAATCTTCTCAAAACCTACAATTTGGCAAACAATATGCCAGGGCTACTGCAGATGTGCTGAGGACCATTCACTGAGATATGCATACCAGGTTCTTGATAATAACGGCGAAAATCAAGCTGTGGCTCTAGATATCTCTAAAACGTTTGCCAGGGTTTGGTATGCTGTGCAATCCATTCATTCCTATCAAGTCGTGAAATGAAGGTCATTTTGACCGGGAAAGCTTCCAGATGTTTTAATATTAAAGCGGATGTCCCGAAGTCCTACGTTGTTTCTATCTTCATCAATGTTCTTCGTTGTGTAATCAGTTCCCAAGTAGGCATCTATGCAGATGACACCACCATTTACGCCCGTCTCAGTTTGAAATCTGCTAAATCTGCCAAAGTAAACCTCGCTGCTGTTACTTTTAAAACGAACAGTGATCAGTGATTAACTGGGGCAAGAAATTGCTTTTAAATTTGAATTCCTTCAAAGCTAAAGTGCTCTCCTTTAACCACCATAGACAATTTTTTTCTATTTGTTTATCAGTATGGCTAATACTAGTCTTCTAGATAGCAACACACTGTGTCTCCTTGGCCTCATTCTCTCAACCGACCTCAAGTAGAATGACTACATCTTAATCTATAACAGTGAAGGTTGGGTTACTGTGCCGGTCGGAGAAAGTTATCTCGTCATAATCGATCTTGCACATTTATAAATCTACCATTTGTCAGTGCATTGAATACTATTGCCATATCCAGTTGGACGATCCTGCTATTAATCTACAGATTCTGAATGAATCCATAGTAGGATCTGCAATGTAATCGCTTCGTACTTGGCATCGTGGCTTACGTCACTGTCTCAACGACTTCTCGTGGTTTCTCTCTGCCATTTTTACAAATATTTTCATAGCAGCTGCTATGACGAGCTTTTTAACCTGGTGCCCAGAACAAATGAATTTAAGCGTGCTACCAGGTTGGTATATAGGTCCCCACTCCTTTACCGTAGAAATAGTTAAACGCAACTGCCATTTCTTATTTAGCAGTTTCTTTTCTAGCACTTTCAGCTTGTAGAACTCCCTTCAGTTTACTTGTTTCCCTGATAGCTACAATCTCCAAAATAAAGGTAACGTCAATTGCCATCTTCTATTTTCATGAATCCCGTTCATCTTTTATCCTGTCCTCAATACCTCCTGTACTCATTTGTTGTTTTTTTTTCTCTCGCTATAACTCTGTTGTGGAGTTATTTTCGCAGTGGAAGTTAGTATTTGTGCTAAAGTCGATCCTAATAGGTTCGACGTACAAAACGTTAGAAACTTTATATAATATGTATTACGCAGTGTAATCTTGCCAGGTTGCTGACTACTTTCGTATTCGACTAACTGTCGACTACTATCGTCCAACATTGACTAACCCTCGTTCCTCTTACTGCTCCTACTTAAATTAGGTGGGAGAGTCTATTCACTAAAGAATAGGTGTGTTTCAACCATAACAAACTTCCTGCTCAATAGTGGCGGTATCACCTTGCTTGGGATAAAATGATTAGAAAATATCGAACCTGTCTCTCAAGCTAAATCTGATATGCTTTTTCTAAATCAGTTACAAGACTATCAATTTGGAAAACGCGGCGAGTTTCAAAATAAATCCATGACTTGTCAGTATCTTATAAACGGTCAAGCTTTGCCAAGTTTATCATAAGATGGCTCACGGACATAAGTATTGAGCCTTTATATAAATAATTACACGTCTAATAAACTAGCGAGAGTAGTTTTTAGTCTATCGCAAATATTTATTAAGTATAGCTGTGATTGACACAAGGATAAAGTTCTTGAACGTCTGCTTAGGATCAGTTTTGTTGCTGAATTAAATTTCTAGCAAGAATAAATTGCGTGCAAGTAGTTTATATGCAGTGGTGTAAAATGGATATTGATAATGTTGTCCCCACCACTTTTGTATATTATAATGGACTTGACTGAGTGTATATATAATCCTGCCATAGAGAGAACAGTGGAAGATCTGGAATCTCAGTTGTAGTTGCAGGTTTACAGTGGAGAGTAATCGTAGAGATCAGTTATAGTTATCGAAGAGTCCCGACAGATACCGAAGTTATCCAGAGACCAGACTAGCTCTGAGTTCCACTCAGCTAGAAATAGTTACCCGGATATACTACTTCACTTCAAGATTTGTATATATTCATTTCTACTAATAGTATTCCTGAATTCATTAACCCGCCTTCCAGTTTGTATATTACGTTCAATATAACCTACTTTGTATCTCCATACCGGTTTTTGTTGTTCATTATTTTGGCAGTACCTCCTCCGAAATCAATAACAGATAGTTTTTATAAATTCTGCCAGGATTTGACTTTCAGTGAAACTTACGCAATTTCTCCATTAAAATAAATAAAACGCCCTCGTCTATGTCTGGGCCTGCCTGACAAAATTTCATATTTTTATTGATATATTGCGTTGATTGTTAGAAATCTGTTTAAATTTGTCAAGCCTGACATTAAATCAAGTGTGCACATTATATGCAATTTCAAAAAATCCAGGTTGGAAATACTGCATTTTATTGAATGTAATAGAAAATGAAAATTTCAATGAACCAAAGCTTAAATATATAATACAAAAATTTTAGTTTCTTTCTTTCTTTCTTTCTTTCTTTCTTTCTTTCTTTCTTTCTTTCTTTCTTAGTCTATTCATATCTATCTATTTGTAATATGTTACCTTGACTCGGCAAAAATATGATTAACCAAAATATATTTCAGTCGTGCATGGTGACGACGGCGCGCAACATTAAAAGACAGAAACACAGGCAATAGCCGACAAAGCTATGATTGACAACAAAGTAAAAAACAGAGGCAACAACAAAGGCTTGAAAAATGATAGCCAGCGAAAATGATTGACAGATAAATCTGACCACAGATGACACAATAATTGGAGTAGATAGTTTCTACTGTCGCCCGGTCTCACACTCCACCCCTTCTTTTGAATGAGTTTAGAGGTGATCGCCTTGTTTCTTGTTTAGGAAGGGGTTCCCGGTTCATCCCCCTTCTCCGGTCTTAGTGTTAGTTCAGCTGGAAGCTCTTTGCAGTTACGGAGTATGGTGGCAACGTCTTTACATTCTGAGGGTACCGGGTTGGCAGTTTCATGGTTGCTGCTTCCGAACTCTTGCGTAGCGTCTTGAGAGGCTGCTCTGATCAACAGTTGAATAATACCGGGGTTCTTGTAGTGCCATATCGCGCATGGACGGGCGTCCCTGCATGAACGTTCGGTGGGCAGCCCCGAGGCCACAATTATGTTGTAGGCCGCGCCAGTCTCCATCCTTCACAAGTTGCAAACGATTGACCGACTGATTCTATTCTAAGACCTCTCCTTAACTGAATCACTATGGAAAAAAGCAAACATAATAGCAAAACTAAACCAGCACATTTGAAAACGCCCAAATCTGTCTGCATCTCTTTCACTAACATACGCGGCATCCGCACCAACTTCCTCAGCGTAGATTCATTCCTCCATAATAACTCATATATTAGCCCTATGTGAAACTAATCTTAACCCTTCTATCCCCTCATCTGAGTTCTACGTTGCTGCTACCTTCCCCTCTTCAGGAAGGACTCCAATGTTCATATGCATGGGCTTGGTGTGTATGTCAGCGAACACCTTCCCTTAGCTACGGTGTCATCTTTTGAATCCCCAGATCATTCTTTCATGTGCTTCCGCCTCTCACTTCTCAGCTCGATTAGCTATCTCTTCTTTCTCTACCGCTCTCCTTCCTCCCCTGACTGTTCGTTACTTGACATCATTTTTGACAATATCGACAAAGCCATTTCTTCCCATCCCTCTGCCCATGTATTCGTGTTTGGTGACTTTAACGCCCACCACACCAAGTGGCTGAAGAACGCTGTCACCGACCCTGCTGGTGTCCACACCATGAACTTTTCAATCACCCAATCCCTTAAGCAAGTAGTGGACTCTTGCACTACCAGACAACTCTGCCCACTCGAAAACTCTGACCACACTGTAGTGTCCGTCAATATTTCACTCCACTCCCGCCCGACCCATGATACCCAGACAAGTAGAATATCCTACTGCTATCAAAGAGCAGACGGGATTCGTTCCGAGACTTCCTCTGTGACATACCTTGGAATAACGTTTTTAGTCTTCCCATCGAAGAATGTGCATCCGAGGTCTCTTCCTGGGTTAAGGCTGGCATCGATGCCTTCATCCCTGCTAGGAAATTCCAGCTTAAATCTCATTCGTCTCCATGGTTCTCACCCGCTTGCTCGGCTGCCATTGCCCACCGGAATCATTTCTTCCGACTCTATCGTAACTACGCGTCGGACCAAAACAGGCGCCTTTTCACTTCAGCTCGTAATAAGTGTAAAAGGATACTTAACAAAGCTAAGATGTTGTTTGCTGCCAGAATGAAGCAACGCATAGCATGCTCTAAATTCGGCGCTAAAGACTACTGGCGACTCTGTAAAAGAGTACTTAACAAGAACAAATCCACAATACCCCCGCTAATCAATAAATTTGAGGTCCTCCCCTCCCCAGAAGAAAAGGCTGAATGCTTTGCCTGCAGATTCTCTAACAATTCGAGTCTGGACTCATCTGGAGTTTTTACACCCGACTTCTCACCTAGAACCGAGGCACAACTGAATGATGTCCACATTACACCTTCGCTTGTCTCTAAGATAATCTTAAAACTTGACCCTCACAAAGCGAGCGGTGGTGACGGAATCCCAACCATAGTCTTAAAGAAATGTGCCCCTGAACTCTCCTCTGTCCTTTCTAAGCTCTACAACCTCTGCCTATCTGCTTCCTGTTTTCCTGCCTGTTGGAAATCTTCCTCTGTAGTTCCTATATTCAAAAACACTGGAGAACCCTCTGACCCTGCAAATAACCGCCCTAACAGTCTTCTTCCGATCTTTGGCAAAGTGTTCGAAGCCATTATCAACGCCGAGGTGGTTCAGCATCTCACAGCACACAGGCTCCTCTCGGACAAGCAATATGGTTTCCGCTTCACCAGGTCTACTGCTGATATGCTAACGACCATCACCGAGTACATATACCAGGCACTCGACAGGAATGGCGAAGCTCGAACCGTTGCATTGGATATATCTAAGGTGTTTGACAGAGTTTGGCATGCTGGCCTTCTATGTAAACTGCGGAGCTATGGTATAACTGGACATTTGTTTGAACTAATCCAGTCATTCCTCTCTAACCGCACAATGAAGGTGGTATTAAACGGACATGCCTCCCAGAACTATCATACAAACGCAGGTGTCCCCCAAGGCTCCATCTTAGGTCCTACACTCTTCCTGATATATATTAATGATCTCCCTTATTCCATAAGAACCCAAATAGGTTTGTACGCCGATGACACCACAGTTTACTCTCGCCTCCTACAAAAATCTGGTGTAGGCGGCAAAGCTAACCTCGCAGCCGAGATTGAAAAAGACCTCCAATCCATATTGAACTGGGGTAAGAAATGGCTAGTAAATTTTAATGCTTCTAAAACGAAGCTACTCTCAATTAACCATCATCGACAATCTCACCTACATCCCATTAGCATGGACCAGGCTTGCCTCCCAGAGAGTAAAGCACTACGCCTCCTTGGTCTCACATTTTCAGCGGACCTCAAATGGAATGACTATATCGAATCCATTGCTAAATCCGCTGCTATGAAAGTCGGTTCTCTGTGTAGGGCCCGGAAGTTTTTTCCGTCTAAATCTATCCTGCACATATATAAATCTACAATCCGCCCGTGCATTGAATACTGCTGCCATATCTGGTCGGGTGCCCCTGCTATTCTCCTCGGGCTTCTTGATAAGGTTCAGAGGAGGGTCTGTAATGTGATAGATACCAACTTGGCAGACCGCCTGCAGTCTCTCTCTCACCAGCGTGACGTGGCTTCCCTGTGTCTCTTCTATAAATACTTTCACGGCTTCTGCTCCGATGAACTTAGATCACTGGTGCCCCCTAAATACGAATTTGCACGAGATACTAGAGTATCAACTAGATCCCACCCTTTTACAGTGAAACCGATAAAATGCAACCGCAACTTCTACTCCAACAGTTTCTTTCCTCGCACTTCCCGACTGTGGAATTCTCTTCCACACGATTGCTTCCCCGACGGCTACAATCTCCAGGAGTTTAAACGTAAGGTCAATAGACACCTCCTAACACACTAACCTGCTCCCATTCTATCAAACACTCTTCCCATCTGCCCAACCCTCATCCTCGGTATCCTTACTCATCTGTCACCTTCCTCCTGACATTCCCTATGTCTAACCACTCTTTCTCTTTACCTTCCGCTATGTAGCCCCATGCGCAATAGTGGCAGTGGAATGCCTTGCTTGGGGTGAGATGATTAAAAAAAAACAACATTTAAGCGACAAGCCAGAAAAATCAATAATGCGTAGGAATTTGGGGGTTATATTAGTGTGAAATAAATTCCCTCAGAACGGAGCTCAATTCGATCTTACTGAAACCTATCAAAATCTATCCTCAACATATTTCTTGACAATACAAATATCATAGCATCATCCACTTGCAAATAAAAATTGAAGATAATGGATCTATTATTGATAAAAGAAATAAAGCCAACACTCAATAATATTAACTAAGAACATGCTAACAACGTGCTTACCGTGTTCGGAACATAAAGCATACACACTACTCTATAAACATACATAGCACTAAATACATTCTGTTTGGCAAAAAATAAAATTTATCCTCGATAATGTCTAAAAGTATAGCCGAAAACGGTCCGATGAAACAAACATTTGGACGATTTTTATACAATTCTTGTTCTCAAAAGAAAAAAACAAATTAAAAGATTACACGAAAAATTTCATAAAACTTAACCATAATACCTTGTCTGTCATTTTTAATGAAACCTGCACACACACACACACACACACACACACACACACACACACTTTATATATATATATATATATATATATAAAGTACGTGTATTTTGGCAGCATCCTTTCTTTTAAACACGTTGTATTAAACAATAGAGACAACTTAGTCTTGCAGATTTTTTTTTGTATTTTCTCATATTTTCTAATGAGGATTTTTATTTCCAAATCATATTTATACAAACATTGTCCATAGGTTAACCGAGTACTTTCGAACGTCATCGTTCATCATCAGGGTCCAAATTTTACGGTTTTACAATTTTTAACCATCAACATCTGCCTTGCAGCGTAAAACGTGTTGCTACATTTTGAAGAACTAAATAAACGTTAAGAAACTTTTTTTTAAATTCAAGGGAAGTAATAATAGGATCACGTTCAAGCGTGAAAATGTGTGATCACGAGGAGGCGTGAAAATGTGTGATCACGAGGAGGCGTGAAATGTGTGATCACGAGGAGGCGTGAAATATGTGATCACGAGGAGGCGTGAAAATGTGTGATCACGAGGAGGCGTGAAAATGTGTGATCACGAGGAGGCGTGAAATGTGCGATTACGAGGAGGCGTGAAATGTGTGATCACGAGGAGGCGTGAAAATGTGTGATCACGAGGAGGCGTGAAATGTGTGATCACGAGGAGGCGTGAAATGTGTGATCACGAGGAGGCGTGAAATGTGTGATCACGAGGAGGCGTGAAAATGTGTGATCACGAGGAGGCGTGAAATGTGTGATCACGAGGAGGCGTGAAATGTGTGATCACGAGGAGGCGTGAAATGTGTGATCACGAGGAGGCGTGAATTATCTGATTACGTGGAATATTGAGAGTTGTAAAAGATTTTAAATACCATAAAAATACATGAGGGAATTTAAAAATTCAAGGGAAGTAACTGTGTGAATTATCTAATTACACAGAAGCAAGAATTATTTACCTTAATTATATTTCAAATATACTATACACATTGAAGAATGTGTCCAGAAATTTGGTAAACTGTGCGATTGATAAAAGGTTTATCACTTCTGATAAGTGGTGCCTCTAAAATTTTAAGGCGTCTAATGTCTGTGTGTTGATCGATAATTTTATGATTTTACAAATGTCAGAATGCAGAAGGGAAACATAAGATGTTGTGTAATGGCGCTAGAATCATTTAAATGCATAGTTAATCGTCTAGAGAGCCGGGTAGTCGTAAATCCAATGTATGTATGTGGATTAGAAGAGCATTCTTGAATTCATACACAACATTAGTTCTATCAACCCCGGCAGCAGCTGGAGAAGTGTTGTTGCTCATTACCAGGTTAGAAGTTTTGAGTTTCTGGACACATTCTTTAAATTAATTCTTGATAATGGCTAAAAGTATAGCCAAAAGCGCTCAAAAGTACAAAACCTTTGGACAATTTTTATATAATTTGGGTTCCCCAAAAATTATATAAAAACTTTAAGATAATATCATGTCTATCTTTTTTATTAAAACTATATATATATATATATATATATATATAGTCATCCGCAGACAGATCTGTTTCGCTGCATCACAGCTCATCAGTACGGTTAGACATCCGATTGCTTTTTTTGAAACCCGACCGCATCGGCGTCAGTCGGCGATTGTACCTCTGAGCTACGGGCGCTCGGTAGAAGTAGGCAGACTTTTAGCGTATATACATAGTGGATATCGACTAGGAACGAAAAATCGGGGACCCGAATTCGAATTCCAGTTGAATTCATTGCATTCACTCACGCGAAAATACCCTTTGGAAAGGTATTAATCCGTTTCTTCCTCCCAGTTATGGGTTAAATAACAGGACAGATTGGGTTCTATAGCCTTGGCTGGCAACCAGTCTACCACAGAAAGTAATGGCAACCTACTGTGGGATAATCACGTATGGCACTTAACTGACTGATATATATATATATTACTAAATCGTCTTGAATCCTCTTGACGAGTGTACTGAACGTTTACAAAAACGATCATCTACGAAACTCTTAAGCCGAGTTACTGAATATACCATCAATCAGTTAAAGGATAAATTTAATTTGTATTAACTATTTTTCCCTTTCTCTCCCTCTTTCTCTGTCTGTCTGTCTCTGTCTCTCTCTCTAGAGAGAGAGAGAGAGAGAGAAAATTCGGCTGAATGTTTTTGTAGTTGTATTTGTATTGAAAGAGAGAAAGTTTAGCAGCTCGTGAAATTGATATGTGCCTATACAAATGACTCATTAACTTTGTAAATGCCTGACAAATTCGATTTAGCGATTTTTTATAGTCAGATGAACTGATCGGTGCCGTTCTCGAAGCAGTCAATCAGCGAATTAATAAATCAATTAATTTGTTCCTATTTTGAGAAATCTATCCATACTATTTTTATCTGCAACTTCGTTACGGCTTTGATGAAAATCACACTTGGCATTACATTTTGCCAGATCTCATGAATTTAGCTACTAATATATATATATAAAAAGTAGAATCCTTGCGACTTGGTAAGGTAAATTCCGCAGTAGATTAAATTCAATGAGAACTCAATGTTAAGATTTAACAGAGTATTATAATAATTTTTATTCTTACTCATAGTTTTATATTTTCTATGTAAAAGTATATTTTTAAAAGGTTTTGTGAATTAATTTGTATTTTTGTAATTTTTATCAATTATCATTATATTTTGTCTTTATTATTAGTAGTATTTGTATTATTATTATTATTATTTTAATATTATTTTATTATTATTATTTAAGGTTTTTAAATATTAGTTTCTTTATTATCATGTTATTATTATTACCAATAAGTATTATGTAATAATATAATAGTACTATTATTACGGTTAGAATTAATAATAAAAACTAACAATTCATTTTTCTATCAAAAATTCAACCCCTAATTTTTAATTTTTAATGTCATGTATCTAAAAATAGACAACTAAAAATCCAAGTCCAGGTTTACTGATTTCCTTAACTACTGTTTATGTAAATCTAGTCCAAAGCCGTCGTCTAGAAGCTGATATTTAACCACCTCTCCCCTATTTTTCTTCTCTTTTTCTTTTTCTTTTTTCTTCTTTCTTTTTTCTTTGACTTTTTTCTGGATAATTTTTTACCTATTCATTGTTGTGTAAATTTGATCTGAGGAGCGGTCTATAAGATAGCCGCGAAATTTTATAAAACATCCAACTTATGTTCTTTATTATATATATATATATATATATATATATATATATATATATATATATATTCTCGTTTACCGATTGAATATATATATATATATATATATATATATATATATATATATATTGTAATGTTTTTATAAACTATTGTGTTTACAAAAGCATAGTATCACTGCACAAAAATTTCGCGTTTCGGAGCTACGTTTGCTCCTCATTTGGTGATAAGTTGAAATGAAAAATAAATGGTGAAAACGATTTATTTTTAGTCATATGATATGTAAGTGAATATGGTTGGAGTTTAGTACGATTTAGTCATTAGTTTGTAGCCATAGGGATACAGCCTTGTGTTAGGAGAGGGATGAGGAGTAGCTTAGTTTTGGACAGGTCACTTTTTAGTTTTGTCTTGGTAATTCTTATATTGGGATGTAAGGTTTTTTAAGGAAGGGTAGATACTTTTTATTGTACTACTATTTATGAGTGGATGGAATAAAGTTGCTATTGATGTGGTGTGAAACTTTCTTACAATATATATATATATATATATATATATATTGTTTGTTTAATTACTTAGTTTCTGTTCATAATAAGATTAGATCAGTGCACATTTGTATTAAAAAGTGTTCAGTATAATAATATTGTAGAACTTTTGAATATTCTTTATTTGTAAACGAGTTATTACACGTTTACAAATAGAATATATATATATATATATATATATATATATATATATATTACGTTCTCACACCCAGATTGAGCACTCTGGAAGAATGGTAGACTTTGAAAAAACAGTAGCTACTCTAGCATCTACGCATCGCTCATTAAGTAATGAATTAGATCGCTTTGGCTACTGGCGTATGATACATAATACGCTAAAAGTCTGCCTCCTTCTACCGAGCGCCCATAGCTCAGAGGTAGAATCGCTGACTGACGCCAATTCGGTCGGGTTTTAATCCTGGGTTAAAAGCAATCGGATGTCTAACCGTACTGATAAGCTGTGATACAGCGAAACAGATCTGTCTGGGGATGACTATTTACGCTATCACACCCTGATTGAGCACTCTGAAAGAATGGCAGATTTTGAAAAAAACAGTAGCTACTCTAGCATCTACGCATCGCTTATTCAGTAAATGAATTAGAGCATTCTGCCCACTGGCGTATGATACATCATACGCTAATATATATATATATATATATGACGGAAAAATCCAGAGATTAATGAAATCAAATTAACAACTGTGTCGTACTCACCACCTTGGTGTACGGCTCTCAGTCATGGGTTACCTACCGCCATCACCTACGAGTCCTTGAGCGTATCCATCAGCGCTATCCACACCATCTTCAACATTCTATGTCACCAACGTTGAGGTCCTCGAACAAGCGAAAATCGCCAGCCTTGAGGCCATGTTACTGAAGCCACAGCTACGCAGGGCAGGGCACGTCTCCAGAATCGGGGACAATCACCTTCCCAAGAATAGCCCTTTACTCTCCACTTGCCACTGTGACAGAGAAACACCAAAGAAAATGTATAAAGATTTCCTCAAGAAGTCGGTATCTGCCACATTAAACACTGCCAGTGGTCAACACTTGCTGTTGACCGCCAGGCCGTGTCCACCAGGCCGTGTCCACTTTTGAGGACTCATGCAGGGTCAACCTGAAGGAGAAACGCCGCGGGTGGAAGAACCGGTAAGCCTAAACAGTCATACCAGACCAGAACTTTAACTGCAGTCGCTGTGGCCGGACTTTCCTATCCCGTATCGACCTAGTCGGCTATCAGCATGCTTGCAGTCGACGTGCACGTTCCTATTCATAAATCTTTATTCGTAAAGTCAAGCCAAGAAGAATATATATATAAACATTAGAGATGTGAGTATGTTCCGTGGCTAATCAGTAATACAGAGTAGAAAGAGCGTAGTACCGAAAAAGAAGTGCCATGCCAATTCGCTTTCGATTCTCAGTGTCGGACTTTCAGTCCTTTGTTAGAACAGGTATCTAAATGTCTGTACCTGCCTGATTTTAGGATCCTCGGTCTGTAACTGGCAGCTTAGGCTCCTCTTTTCGCTGCTGACCATGCATTAAGTTTTCGTGTAGTTGATGTTTAGTCCTTTTACTTGCTTTCTTTCGATACCTTTCCTTTACCTTCACATAAACGAATGACCCTTTTTTTATTTTTTTTATCTCAGATGACTTTATTTTCTTTCACCCCAGTTGTCTATCACCGCAGGGATTCTGTAAATGAGTGTCTTGTTAAAAAACAACACTATGTCTGTTAATATTCATGCTACACAGTTGTTGGCTTTTCCCCCAGCAGGAACAAATTTTAAAAATAATATTCGAAATGTGATAATTATATAGTGACCTTTTAAAAATTCTGTCTTTCTTTTTCCTATCGATTTATCGATTCACTCCGAGCTAACACGCTCTTACATCTCAGATCGTCTCCTGTATGTATTCATGAATAGGTTAGCAAAGATAAAAGAGATATTGGCGAAACGTTCAGGCGGCCTCTGACTAAAAAGTCATCCGACAGAAATGTTAACTGGTTGAACGCTAGAAAGGAAAAAAACAAAAAGATGGCGTCACGGATTTTTCCCCACTTAACTTTAAGAATACATCTGGGCCTGTAATATGTCTCAATCTGTCTAGGATAGAGAAAGGTTGGAGTTTGGGAAAAATCTTCATAAATATAACTTTCCGCCATTTAATTTAATTTTGGTCGGAATTTGTGGTGAGGGGAAGATTTAAAAAATATTAAAAAATTAAAAAATATATTTTTCGGAAAGTTTCTTCAAAAAATGAAGAACATTTATTTCTAATAATCGAAGAATTTTCAAAAGTATGCCTAAAGAAGCTAAATTAAATAGCGAAAAATATCAAATGTATAAATATATTTCTATTTATTCCACATTTAACGATATATATATGTGTATATATTTATATATCTGTATATTTAAGCAGTAAATTTTCTTTTAGATGTTAGATTAAATAAATTGCAAACATTGTGTTTCCTTATTTTTAATAAAATCCGTTCATACTCACGGATAATCTTTCGCTTATCATAATTGAAAGATGTAAGAAATGGGCTGTAACTTTTACAGATGATTTTATTAATCATTTCTCCATGTTTGCAAGTACTTTTAATGAGATGTTCCAAAGTACTTTTAATGAATAAAAAAACTTAAGCCGTCAATTAATAGAATCAGCTATAAATTACTGTAGTAATGTTCTAAAATGTTTATAGAAAGAACAGATTTTTCATACTTTAACACGTGCACGACCATGAAATTACAACATAAAAAAAATCCATTTTGGATAATTTTTATGTTCTAATGAATGCTAAGCAGTTTGTCAACCGTTATATTTAAAGCAAGAAGAAATTTTGCAGTAATTTTCAGCAAGACAGTTTTGCGGTTATTTTTTGTGACCACAACTCACACCCGTGAAAATGAACTCGTAAGTAGATTGAAAGTACTTGTGAACATGGCCGTATTTGACTACCGGGCCCACCGGGCACGGGTCCGGGCCGATCCGTGCAATCATAGCGAAAATCCGGGCAAGAAAAAATGTCTTCGTCAGTCAAACTAAACAATTCACAAAGAAAGAAAGAAAGAAAGAAAAACGAAGAAAACATCCGAATGAACACAGTAAAAATTTGTTCATTTATTAATTTTGGGAGAAAAGACTGGTTATACTCAGAAAGTCCGAACCCAATTTCTTGCTTTTGTTCACGTTCTGTACCTAATTTCCATTGGAATAGCCGAAAAAATCCGCAAAAATCATAGTTTCTGGAAACGGATGACACTGATGACGTCATCACATTGTCAACTAATAAATCCGGGCAATTTTCTTTGTGCCCGGTGTTTTTTTTTTAGCATCAGCTACGGTCCGGCTTGGGAACATCAAGAAATAAATAATAAAATCATCTGTCAACGTTACAGCTCATTTCCGATATCTTATTATCAGTGAGTATGAACGGATTATATCAAAAATAAGCACAGTGTCTGCAATTTATTTAATCTGATATATATATATATATATATATATATGACAATAAATTATTTATTTTTTTAATAGTAATCATACTCATATATTATATAAGATAATATATAATATATATATTATTCTTATAATAATTATCATAAAAATGTTTATCTAATCATATATATACAGGTTAATGAAAAAGTAACTCCCTCTTTATATGTATATGGAGTCCTGACTAAACACCCTGTGATTTTTTCTTTTGGGCTGGTTAAAGAAGCAAATCTACTATACTATGTCTTCTATACCACGAGAGTTTCTGTTGAAATCAGCTGACGTAATTCCGGGCCGCTTCCAGATGATGGTAACGAAATCTGGTGCCCATATCAAATTTTAACTAAAACCTCATGTTAAACGCTTTCCTCTCACATCCATTTCTTGTGATAAATTATAGTCAATAAATAAGTATTTTAAAATGGAGATTTACTTTTCAGTCAGTCAATTCAGTTAAAGTGCCATACGTGAAACACGCTTGAGCGATCATGTCTCGAAAGAGACATGACTGACTGGGCAAAGGATTATCCCGCAGTAGGTTGCCATTGCTTTCTGCGGTAGACTGGTTGCCAGCCAAGGCTATAGAACCCAATCTGTCCTGTTATTTAACCCATAACTGGAAGGAAGAAACGGATTAATACCTTACCCAAGGGTATTTGCGCGTAAGTGAATGCAATGAATTCAGCTGGAATTCGAACTCGGCTCCCCGATTTCTCGTTCCGAGCCGATATCTAGTGTACCACAAGCCACTCTATCGTATAATAATTCTGCTTGTTCCATCCTTAGTTAGTTACTTAGTTCCTCCGTCCTTTACGCCACTGAAGAAAGATAACACACTTACTCTCTACACGAGTTTTGCTTTCCCCTCTATCTTTTTATCATCTATAAACACTACTCTCCTCAGCCTTTCTCTCACCTTTGCTGAACAGAATCATATAATAATTGTGCTTGTTCCTTCCTTAGTTACTTAGTTCCTCCGTCCTTTACGCCACTTACTCTCTACACGACCTTTTCCTTCCCCTCTATCTTTCCTCAGTCTTTCTCTCACCTTTGCCAAACGGAATGGTAGTAAAGATTGAGAGAGTAGGAGGAGAGAGCCTATAGCACTACCGTATCAGTAGCAGCTTAAGCTAGTGGTTGTAGAGTAATTGTGTGTATATGTGTGTACTGTACAATATAGTAAAAATAGGTAGGTTTGTTGTCGTATCCTGCGATCTAATAACAAAATTTCTAGCCTTTACAACCTTGGCCATTACTCAGTTGGTCTTTTCTATTTACAGTGGACACAGAAGCCATGATTTTTCAGTAACAAAAAAAAATATTTTTTCTTTCAAAATTTCTCACAAAATAGCGTACAGTATTTTGGTTATGGTCTGTGTATACGCCGCTTAATATAAGATTACAGTAAAGTAGCTTCTATGGACATTACTTTTAAAGATATTCTAATAAAATTACACTCTATTTATTATCCAATACCTTTATGTTTGAAGCCATTACTATCATTTATCATTTCCTGGGTGATTCAAGAAGCGAAATCTGGTGCCCATATCAAATTTTAACTAAAACCTCATGTTAAACGCTTTCCTCTCACATCCATTTCTTGTGATAAATTATAGTTAAAAAATAAATTATAAGCATTTTAAAATGGGAAGATAATTTTCAGTCACCCTGTATAAACATCGTTCATATTCTTGGTTCTCATCGGCTGCTATTGCTCACAAGAATCACTTCTTCCGGCTGTACCGGAGTAACACGTCTGATTACAATTTTTTATTTATTTATTTTTTTAAAATCATTTCACCCCGAGCAAGGCAGAAACGCCACTGATGTGCAGGGGGTTACATAAATGTAAAAAGATTAATTAGAAAAGAGTGAGGGGTACAAGCTAGTTAGAAAGGAACAATAGAAAGCTGAGAAAGCAGGTGCAATGACAGATACATGGGCGGAGAGAAAGTGAAGATTATACAGGGGAGGGGAGAGAGCTAGAGTCCAGTGGTTAGTAGATGAGTATTAACTTTGCATTTAAATTTCTGGAGGTCGTAGCCGTCAGGAAAGCAAGAATACGGGAGTGAGTTCCACAGGCGGGAAGTGCGAGAGAGGATGCTGCAGGAGTAGAATTGTCGTCTGCATTTGGCTAACCTGACTGTGAATGGGTGGGACCCAGTTGCCAGTCTGGTTGCACGGGTAAACACCTGTTGTGGAGGCATCAGTGACTTAAGCTCATCTGTCTCTGCTCGTAATGGATGCAATCGTGTCCTAAATCAAGAAAACTTATTGTCTGCTGATAGAATAAAGCAACGTATATCACCTTACACGTTCGGCTCTAGGGATTACTGGTGGGTGTTTAAGAGTGTGCTGAACAACATTAAACCCTCAATCCCTCTCCTGTTCAATCAATTCGAAGTCCTCACATCTTCGGCAGACAAGGTTGAATGCTATGCTAGCAACTTCATGCTTGATTTATCTGGTGTACCCACACACGATTTTCCACCTAAAACAGAGAGTTGTGGTGGATAGGTAATTGGTTAACTTTTACAAAAATTCACAATGACCAGTGAAATCCTGATTTTGAAAAATAGGAAAAGGATTCAACCCGCACTAAAAGAAAAGGACGAAGCAAGATTTCGCGATCCGATGTTAAATTAATTTTCTAACCAATGAAAGGAGGCGATTTGCCAAATTGAGAAAAGTTAGTAATCCATTCTGAAAAACTAATTGACTATAAAAACGGAAAGAAAGTCGAAGTAGGCAGTCAGATAGGAGCAGAAATTAGACTAAAGAAATTTTAATCTGCCGACAGGACATCAGTTTCCGATAAACATTCGTTCTCCTTCTTCACACATGCTATTTCCTTTGCCTCTTCTTCTCCGTCCTCAACATTCTCGTAGTCAACAAAGAAGACAACAACAACAATAACAACAACAACAGAAAAATACTTTAACTGAATCCTAAAAACTAACGTCCGATAAGTAAAAATTTCCTTTATTGCTTCACCTTCCTTTTCACTTGGGTCCTGGGCATGACGGTAAACTGCATCCGGCAGCAAGGCCTCTGATTAATAGGTTGTGCGGAGCATGGAACCACCTCTTAATTGTTGTTGTTCTTAGGTCCACCCTGACCTGGAATGGTATTCACTTGTTAGGGTCTCAGCTATGGGCAAAGAGTTAACCCCCAAACTGGGGTCAAAACACTATGAAAATTTAAAAATATACTTTTATAGAAATATATGCATAAAAATAGACTTTCATGGAAAAATACATATTTTTGAAAAAATAAAAATATTACCATAACACATTTCTGAAGGAAAATATATTATTCTCAGCAAAATATTTTTTAATACAAAACTAGAAAACATTTTCAGTTTTCTAAAATATAAAAGAATAAAAACAAAAGATTTTCATTAAAATCTGACTGAATCAACCTTCTCACTATAACCGAATATTTAAAAATACCTTAAAGCCCTACCTTTTTTTCATTAAATAACCCACAGAAGTTGATATGCCGTTAAACAAAACTCAAACTCAAACTCCTTTTCACTTTCTCGCAGGCCATAAAAAAGGAAGGGAACACAGACTTTATTAAACGCATTCTCCTACTTACTGCTATTTCTCTACAACATTTAACTACGTACTACACATTCTCTTTTAGCATTTAACTTCTACAAATTCATGTTGTGCTGTACTGTTAATAAAATTCTACTTTAACAAACGAAACAATTTTATTCTTCCACATTTCGACCTTCTGATAATTCTGATGAATAAACACTTAAGTTGTGAAGATTTTCGGCTATGTTTGTGAATTGGCCTTGTAGCAGACATGGCTGATCCTTCCGACTACAGGTTCAACTGTGTGATATATGCATAACCCCGTCCCTGGTCTCGGACATTATTTCTAAATTAGACTACCATAAGGTAAGCTGAGGTAATGGTATCCCAGCTGTCGTCCTAAGGAAATGTGCACCTAAAGTAGTTCCAGTTCTATCCAAACTTTACAACTTACAGCCTCTCGGCTATGTAGTTCCTGTCTTTAAGAACTTTGGTTAACACTCTAAACCCACAGCTACTAGCCTCTTATCGTTTTTGGCAAAGTATTAGAGACTCTAATCAATGCTGGACTGGTTAAACCTTTCATCGCACACGTCCTACTCTCTGATAAACAATATGACCCCCTCTTCGTTAGGTCTACCACTCATGTGTTAACGGCTATAGCTGAATATGCATACCAGTTTCTGGATAATAACGGTGAAACTCGTGCTATTGCCTTAGATGTCTCAAAAGCGTTTGACAGGGTTTGGCATGCTGGCTTTTTCCGCAAGCTCTAGGTCTACGGTATTTCTGGGTGATTGGTTTATTTAATCTAATCGTTCCTAACGCACTGTGAAATGAATGCTGTTTTCAACGGGCAAGATTAGATCCTTTAGCCCAAATCTGGGTGTCCTTCACGGCTGTTTCCTAGGTCCTACGCTGTTTCTGAGATGATATGTGAGATTATATATATATATATATATATTAATGCAGGTTTCATTGAATAATATCGACAAGTTTTGTCTATTAATTTTGTGTAGGATCCGTTCGTACCGTCTGATATACTTGATGGTGATATCGTTGAAAGACAACAAAAAATCACAGTAATTGTTGATTTTTTTATCGGGACTAAGCTTTCGGCTCACATAAGCCATTATCAAAGAATAAATATTAATACACAGTAAACATAGAACATTTCAGTTATTAACAATAAAAAGAATTAAATTGAAGATACGAGTCCATCCCTACCGTGGCGGATGGCCGAAGACAGTGACAAAATAGTGGCGTTGTGGTCCCTGATCCGATTACAGGCCACTATTTTGTCACTGTCTTCAGCCAGTTTACATCAATGATCTTCCTGCTGTTATCAGTACCTAAGTAAGTATTTATGCACATGACACCACAATTTACACGCGTCTCAATAAGTATTTATGTACATGACATCACTATTTACAACCAGAACAATAAGTATTTATGCACATAACACCACTATTTACACCCACCTCAATAGATATTTAAGCACATGGCACCACTATTTACACCCGTCTCAATAAGTATTTATTCACATGACACCACTATTTACACCCACCTCAATAAGCATTTATGCACATAGCATCACTATTTACACCCGCCTCAATAAATATTTAAGCACATGACACCACTATTTACATCCGCTTCAATAAGTATTTATGCACATGACATCACTATTTACACCCAGCACAATAAGTATATTAGCACATAACACCACTGTTTACACCCAGCTCAATAAGTATTTATGCACATAATACCACTATTTGCACCCGACTCAGTAAGTATTTAAGCACATGAAATCACTATTTACACCCACCACAATAAGTATTTATGCACATGACACTACTTTTTACACCTGATCCAATAAGTATTTATGCACATGACATCACTATTTACATACATCCAGCTCAATAAGTATTTTAGCACATAACACCACTATTTACACCCATCTCAATAAGTATTTATGCACATGACACTATCTTTTACACCCGCGTCACTATGAAATTTGCCAAGGTTGACAAAGCATACTTGGTTACTTTTCTTGTAACGGAACTTTAATTAGTAATTAACATGAGCAGAAAATGGCTCGTCAATTTCAATGCTTTTAAATCAAAACTGCTTATAGAGAATCTTTCCTTTCAGCCATCAGTGTGGCTGATGTTAGTCTCCTGGAGAGCAATACACTGTACCTCCTTGACTTTATCTTTTCAACCGATATAATGAGGATCGACTACATCGAATGTAGTTAGGAGTGTTGGGTCACTGTGTCATACATAACTAAAAAGTTTCTCTCGTCTGAATCCATCTTGCACAAATACAAATCTACCACTCGACCGTGCACTGAATACTGTTGCCATATCTAGTCGGTTAATCCTGCAATTTATCTCGGGGTTCTTGACAAAATCCAAAGAAGGATCTGGAATGTAATCGATCCTGATTTGGTATCTCGATTGCAGTCACTTTCTCACCGATGTGATGTGGCTTCATTATTCATTGTAACTACTTTGACAAAATTTTTATCCTTTGTGCATGAATTTAAGATCGCTACCTTGTGGTGCAGTAGTTATCGGTTCGAAAGCGAAAAATCAGGTAGCCGAGTTCGAATTCCAGTTGATTTTTTTGCATTCACTTGGGAAAAGTATTAATCCGTGTCTTCCCTACATTTATGGGTTAAATAACAGAACAGATTACATTTTATAGCCTTGGCTGTCAACAAGTCTACTGCAGAAAGCAATGGCAATCTACTGCGGAATAATGAGACATGATCGTCCAAAGCGCGTATCACGTATGGCACTTAAATGACTGACCGAATATAATAGTAGAAAACATCATTAATGCTTATACTGGGCATAAAGTGGGGGATCGGTTTTATATAGTTATGCAGTAATAAACTGAGCCCCTACTGATTACTACTTAATAATATAATACATCTCTCCCCTCTCTAGCTATGAGTCAAATAACAGGACAGATTTGGTTCTATAGTTTTGGCTGGTAACAAGTCTACCGTAGTAAGTAATGGCAACCTACTGCGGGATAATCTTCTGCCTAGTCAGTCATGTATCTTTCGAGACATGATCACCCAAAGCGTGTATCACGTATGGCACTTGATTGACTGACTGACTGACTGACTGACTCGGTCTGTATCAAGATCTCCTCTTTTACAATTGAAATAGTTAAATGTAACCTCCTCTTCTACTCGAACAGTTTCTTTTCTGGTACTTCCAACCTGTAGAACTCTCTTCCGTTTACTTGCTTCCTTGAGAGCTACAAACACCAAAAATTTAAATGCAATGTCAACTGCCTTTTTTCTATCATTTTTTAATTTTAAATCCCGTTAATCTTTAATCCTTTCTTGAATACTCCCTGTATCCATTTTTTTCTCTCATTGTAACCCCTTGTGTACCAGTGGCTGTCCCGCCTTGCTTGAGTGCGAATCGATTAGTATATACTAGCAGTATAGCCCGGCGTTGCTCGGGTGTAATTAGAGCTTTAAAACTAATCCATGGTCCTGGAGCTTAGACTCTTTGGACGTTGGCATGAAAGGCTAAAAAGCAATAGTTGTTTCCAGTTAAAGCGAAACCGTAGACTGAAAGAAAAATGAATGGATGTAAGTCAAATTTTGATTTCCTGCTATCAATATCAAATAAGTTTTTTTCGTCGTAAACTGAATTTTGAAGGCTAAATAAGTCCTCTGAGTAAATGGTATCATGGCTGAGACTAAGAACTACAATTATACCTACTTAGAGCCAAACCCGAAGCAAAAACTAAAATAAAAGGACTGAAAAAATACAGACATACAGGCAGATAAACAGACACACACACAAACATCTTACCTTTTCTATATATATATATTATCGATTTTCTGCACTATTGTAAGAACTGTAACCTTGAAACTTCTGAATATCGTTTCTTATGTCTTTGTCTATAAGTGTATCAAATTTGATTAAAATCGGACCACTCCTTCTATAACCCGATTTTTTCGATTATCGATTTTCGATATTTATCGGGGGCACCACGACACAAAACCTAGCTAAGAACACTCGCAGACGCTTATTGTACAACTGTGTAAATTTTCAAGAAAATCGGCTCAGCCGTTTCGGAGTCTATAGATAACGGGGACACACACACAGACATACACACGCACACATACATACACAGAGACAAAGTTCCATTTATAAATAAGTTTAGACTCTTTTTTCATGTTCAAGTTGAGAGATACATAATGCTTTAAGTTAAATTCTGAAAGAGATCGATATAAAACTAACAAAGAGTGCACTTAATCGTTAGAAATGGGTTATGTTTTTATTTTCATAACAACCTTAATATATCTGTCTGTCTGTCTGTCTGTCTGTCTGTCTGTCTGTCTGTCAGCATAAAACCTAGTTGTGTCTTTTTAATTTATAAACCAGAAACATTCACTCAGTTCATTCAATAAACAAAGAGTAGAAAATATTTATCCGTTCGACGAACAAAATTATCCGTCCAAAAATTGAATAATTGTACGAAGGTTTTTTTTCATAACAATTTTTTATATACTTTTTATCAAAATAATATCTTGATTGAGTAACTAAAATATTTTTTAACAGTGACATTAACATTTGGAGCTGACACTCGACTTTTAGTTGACCATTCTTAAATCAATGTTTTATCGACTTTTAAAGCCTATTGACCTTTGCAAAGTTGTTCAGTTGAATATTGAATATTGGACATTATCAGGTGATTGTTTCAAAATGCAATTAAATGAAAGGAGACATAATGTCATGTACAACCAGAAAATTACTTTACTAATGAGACTATGAATAAATATATAAATAAAAATGACAAAATACCGAGAGATGATTGCAATAACACTTAGATAAAAGTATTAAAAACAGTAAAAAGAAAGGGTTTTTAATTGGATACAGACAGAAGGCATAGTTGTCAACGAAAGAGATACGCCAAGATGCATTGTAGCCGTCGAAATCGTGTTAATGCACTTATTTGAATCTCTGGTTTGTTTAGTAAGAGAAGCAGTGAAATCAAAAATATGTATCGTAATAATGAAAGATGTCTTTCCGAAACAAAGCAAAGCATTAGGAGGTAGGAAAACGTCGTTAGAACTGAGCACAAAAAGTGATGAGCTGCCATGTAATACTGAATTTCCGATATAGTTTGCTTAGTAAGAGAAGCAGAGAAATCAAACGTAATCATGAAAGATGTCTTTCTGAAACAAAGCAAAGCATTAGGAGGTAGAAAAACTTCGTTAAAAATTGTGATGAGCTGCCAGTTCATATTGAATTTTCGATGTGTTAATGATGGTTGGACAGTCTAAAGATGAAGAAAAGAATTGAAGAGACAGAGAGAGATGGTTCTGTCGGCGTAGGCTGAAAATGCACGAGACAGAATATCTGAGCAAGGACGATGTTTTAAGAAAAATAGAAATTACAGAGAGAAGAGATACTAACAATCAAAAAAGATATAGCTGAAAAAGAAAGAGTGCTTGGAGAATTTAACACACAGAGGGTATATTGAAGGCAAGAGAATTATGTGGGAAAACTATATCTTTAAGTACATTGATGGTTGGATGATAAAAGGTCATAGGTTGCAGCAGTGAAATGTGTAAAGTTGTAAGGAGCCATAAACGCCGTCGGCTTGACAAGAAGTGGCAAAAAACAAAGACAATTGTACTCAGCGTAGCGACGCATCTTTTTCGAGTGTAGGATTTACCGCCGTCTGCCTGAAAGACTCATGTGCATTATTAAAATTTGATTTAATTGAATTTTTCGTCATTTCATTTAATTTCACCAACCGAAATTAAATTTTCTTTCCAACCAAATTGCATATTGAGAAGAAAAAGAAATTAATATTTTTTTAAAATTCTTTTTATGGGAATCTATCTATCTATCTATCTATCTATCTATCTATCTATCTATCTATCTATCTATCTATCTATCTATCTCAGTCTGTTCATATCTATCTATCTATCTATCTATCTATCTATCTATCTATCTACTCTGTCTTTTCACATCTATCTATCTATCTATCTATCTATCTATCTATCTATCTATCTTTTTCAGTCTGTCCATATCTACCTGTTTCACTCTTTTCATCTCTCGCTATCACTGTCTCACTCACTTGCATTCACTATCTATCTATCTATCTATCTATCTATCTATCTATCTATCTATCTATCTATTCATATCTGTTTCACTCTGTTCATCTCTCGCTATCACTGTCTCACTCACTTGTATGCGCTATCTATCTAGTAAACACACAGTAAACATAGAACAGTAACAAAATAGTGGCCTGTAATCGGATCAGGGACCACAACGCCACTATTTTGTCACTGTCTTCAGCCATCCGCCACGGTAGGGATGGACTTGTATCTTCAATTTAATTCTCTTTATTGTTAATAACTTAAATGTCTATATTATTCAATGAAACCTGCATTAATATATATATATATATATATATATATATATATATTGTTTTAATCTTAGCCTATGCACCATGACATTGTAGTACATATTTATTTGTTAGTCACATTTTGCAAACACACATTGAAAGTAAAGATTTTTATCCCTAATAATTTCTTGTATGAATCATTACCACATGCCATTGGAATGAACAGCCCAAAAAAGCAAAACAAATAAAAAAGAAGTTTTGATGTTTTTTCTACATTCTGTCAGGTAGATAGATTCACAATAAATATTAAAAATGATTAAACTAATAAGTAAAAAATATAAAAGTTACTTTAAATATTTAAATTCTGACTAGAAATGACTTCTTTCTTGAGCGATTCAGAGACACGCATGAAAAGAATAGCAGCAAGGACCTTTGTGGTTTATATACGGGAAAATTTTATCTAAGGGCGGACAAACTCTAGCGTCAATTTACCTCTTTCACTGACGAGAGAAAAAAAGATTTTCTACCACTAAATGAGCCTTTCAGAACCTGTTAGAACAATTTTAAAAATTTGTAAAAATAATTAAAAAATACTTTGATCTATCCTCTTTATGATAGCATAAACATTTTGCCGAGAAAACTTTGTTTTCATTTAGTTTGAGGCATTTTACTTCAGACTATGCTGATTTTCCCACGGTAAAATTGGACGTACCTATATATATAAATTTAGTGTATCGAGGCAGCAAATAATTTTCTAAACATATACGGTTAAATATAAGACACAATGAATGTCTATTATTTTAGTTAACAATACAATAATCCTTACTCATACACAGTAAAAAGAACCTTCAGATATTGGAGGCCATCTACATTAAATCCAAACAACCCGCACTTAACAAAAATCACGTTTAAATCTGGCCATAACACATTACATTGCATTTGCGTATATGGTTCTGTTGTCATTTCGCGTTATCACGCAGTGTGACGTCATAAAACCGCATTGCAAATTTGTGAACTGCGTTTGTTATTTTTGGTAACTATTGCCGTTGCTTAGCGGAGTTTTATGTCAACACAACATAAAATCGTCGCTGATGGTGGATGTCATTGTGTTACCATCTTGGTGACCTCTCTGAAGATGGCTCATGTGAGCCGAAAGCTTAGAAGCAAATTAATAAAAAATTATCCAAATGTTGGAGAATTTTTTACTTTATTTCCACTAAAATTAAAGCCAAAATACGACGTTTAGAATGGCTCATGATTAAACATAATATACATTCATTGCCTCTTTTATATATATATATATATGTATTAAATAATGAAAAGAAAACGAGACATGGTTGTTAAACAAGTATCAATCATCTTAAAAAATGTTTGTCAGAATGACTTTTCTGCATTTAATGTTCGATTCTAATTTTAATTTGCTTTAGATAATTTTAATGCATGGTTTTCTTTGATTATTTTCTGGAGTAGATAAACTAAACTATCGCCCGGTTCACACTCCACCCACGTCTATTGAACAGATGAAGAGGCTCATCCCTTGTTTCCTGTTTAGAATGTGGTTTCCGGCTTTCTCCTTTCCAATCTTTTACTCTTTTCAATTCTTTTCCTCTTTTTTTTATCAATTGGAGTAAATAGACTAAACTATCGCCCGGTTCACACTCCACCCACGTCTATTGAACGGGTGAAGAGGCTCATCCCTTGTTCCCTGTTTAGGATGTGGTTTCCGGCTTTCTCTTTTTGGTTCATTGGTGTCGTATAATCTTTAAAAAAAAGATGTGCTATATGAGATACTGCGTCAGTGAAGACATTCTGAAATATCAATTATAAAAATGGTGTATTATATCAATCATGGAAGTCAAAACATCAAAATCTCTCTCTCTCTCTCTCTCTCTTTCTTTCTTTCTTTCTCTTTCTAACTATTTCGCTTTTCTTTCTTCCTCTTTATTTCTTTACCTCTCTTTTTTCACTCTCTTTTTCTCTATCTCTAATTCCCTCTCACTTTTCTCAGTCTTTGTTACTGTTTGTCTGTTTTTTCTTTCCCTCTTTTTCCCCTCAAGCTTTCATTCTCTTTCTCTCTCCTTGCCTCTCACTTTTCTCACTCTTTATTACTATTTCATGCTTTACTCTTTCCCTCTTTTTCTTTCACTCTCCCTCTCTTTCTCTCCTTCTGTAATTCTACTTCTCTTTTTTTTCTTTATTCTTTCTTTGCTTGGTCTAAGTATACATTTGCTTTATTTATTGAAATATGAACCAATCTTTAAGTGCCTCTTCTCGCCACGTCTACTGCTATGAAAGTTGGTTCTCTATGCGCAAAACAAACGTACCTCAATTATTGTGGCCATATCTCTTCTAGTGTTCCGAATATATACAGGATAAGCAGGGCCGTAGCTGATGCTAGAAAAATCACCGGGCACAGAGAAAATTGCCCGGATTTATTAGTTGACAATGTGATGACGTCATCAGTGTCATCCGTTTCCAGAAACTATGATTTTTGCGGATCTTTTCTGCTATTCCAATGGAAATTAGGCACAGAACGTAAACGAAAGCAGGAAATCGGGTTCGGACTTTCTGAGTATAACCAGTCTTTTCTCCCAAAATTAATAAATAAACAAACAGATTTTTACTGCGTTCATTCGGATGTTTTCTTCGTTTTTCTTTTTTTCTTTCTTTCTTTCTTTCTTTGTGAATTGTTTAGTTTGATTTCCGACGAAGACATTTTTCCTTGCCCGGATTTTCACTATGATTGCACGGATCGGCCCGGACCTGTGCCCGGTGTGCCCGGTGTGCCCGGTGTGCCCGGTAGTCAGATACGGCCATGAGGATAAATCACGGGAAACGGATGATTTTGAAACGTTCCTTTCTCCCCCTGAGTAGGGGATGGAGGTGGGGTGAAGAAGGCAGTATATAAACGCGCTTGAGATACCATTTGTTTTTCTTTATCGTTAGTTCATCGCTGCTGTTCGAACTGCATTCGCTAATCATGTGAAATTCACGCTTTGGAGGATGTGGTTTCCGTTTGATCTCTTTTCCAATCTTTTCACTCTTTTTTTTTTCAGTTGGAGTAGATAGACTAAACTATCGCCCGGTTTACACTCCACCCACGTCTATTGAACAGATGAAGAGGCTCATCCCTTGTTTCCTGTTTAGGATGTAGTTTCCGGTTTTTCTCGTTTCCAGTCTTTTCACTCTTTTTTTAATTTGTTTTAATTGGAGTAGATAGACTAAACTATCGCCCGGTTCACACTCCACCCTCGTCTATTGAACAGGTGAAGAGGCTCATCCATTGTTTACTGTTTAGGATGTGGTTTCCGGTTTTTCTCTTTTCCAATATTTTCACTCTTACGTAGCCCCCTGCTCATCAGTGGCGTTTTCGCCTTGCTTGGGGTGATGTGATTAAAAAAAAATAATCTCCAGTGGCCTTCGTGCTCACCCGAATTTCCATGTACGATTTTTATCAGTGGGGATTTTTGAAATCACGCATCTATGAAGGAAAACCCCGCACGCCTGGAGAATTAAAAAAATGCAATACGTGAAATCAGTGAAAAAACTTGGAGACTAACTTTAGAGAGCGGCTTCAAATTTGTGCTCGTAAAAATGGCCATAATTTTTCAGACATGATTTTTCGGTTATAAACGTTCCATAATGGCATTGTTTAGTAAATATTTTTATGTACATTATAAAATTTGTTTTGAAATATTCGCAGAGTTTTGCTTTCCTTAAAATATCCGTTTCCCGTGACTCACCCTATATTTAGGGATTCTCGATAAAATTCTAGGATGGATTTGTTATGTTTGCAGTCCTGACCTGGCATCTAGGTTTGGGTCCCTTTCCCACCGCCGTAATGTCTCTTTCCTGTGTCTTTTCTATAAATATTCTCATTGTTATTGTTCCGATAAGCTTTCCTCGTTGGTACTTTGACTTCACAAATTTAAGTGCAGTACTTGATTGGCAGTTACGTCTCATAGTTTTACTGTTGAAACTGTTAGTTGTAATCGTAAGTTCTATTTTAATAGTTTATTATCTCGACCTACTCGCTTGTAATTCGTTCTCCCTGCTTTTTTGTCAATTACGATTTTAAAAAACATTATATGCAATCATCTTTTTTCTCTTTGAGTTTTTATCTTTTCCACTCTCAGTAACACGTTACATTTTAGCGATTTTTATCACCTTACTTAAGGTAACATTATAAAAAAAAAATGTGGTGCTTGGCTATCGGCTCGGAACGAGAAATCGGGGAGCCGAGTTCGAATTCCAGCTGAATTCATTGCATTCACTTACGCGCAAATACCCTTGGGAAAGGTAATAATCCGTCTATTCCTTCCAGTTATGGGTTAAATAACAGGACAGATTGGGTTCTATAGACTTGGTCGGCAACCAGTCTACAGCAGAAAGCAATGGCAACCTACTGCGGGATAATCTTCTGCCTAGTCAGTCATGTCTCCTTCGAGACATGATCACCCAAGCGTGTATCACGTATGGCACTTAACTGACTGAGAGAATATAATAGTTGGAAACATGATTAAGGCTTCTACTGGGCATAAAGTGGGGGATCGGTTTTCTATTCTCATGAAGTAATAAACTGATCCTCCACTAATTACTAATTAATTATATAATACATCTCTTCTCCCTCTAGCTATGAGTCAAATAATAGAACAGATTGGGTTCTATAGCCTTGGCAACCAGAAAGTAATGGCAACCTACTGCGGGATAATCTTCTGCCCATTCAGTCATGTCTCTTTCGAGACATGATCGCACAAGCGTGTATCACGTATGACACTTAACTGACTGACTGGTTTTAAGGAATGACTCTTTTAATATGTTGATCCACCATTCTTTACTGTCGATTTGTCACCACGCCAGTCAAGCCCGAAAAGGCGGAAGTTAGATACGCACAGTCCGATAGGCACCGACATCAATGATGCCTGTGTCGACGAACAAATTCGTCCCCGACTCAGTCGCTATAAATGAGAAAAAAGAGAGAGTAACAAGATACCTTCACGGCCGTAAATCTTTACTCATTTCTCATCAACCAGAAAGGAGAAGTAACACAAACATACTGGGTTAACTAGACTGATTCATCGTTTTTACACACTCATTCTACCAATTACTACAATCTCTATTTGACTTTCTCTCCCCCTTCGGGAATTCTCATTCACACTCCTTTTCAACACAATTTGAAACACTTTCCTTTTCTATCTACTTAGCGGCTGACACATAAAAAATTAAAAAAAAACATTGTGCTTCTACACTGTTTAATTACAGACTCAAAACAGACACTTTTATATTCAATGATCTTTCACTCGAATCCCAGTGACACCTTTTACCAAACAAAAGATACAAAGAATTGTACAAATTGTTTATACTGTACTAGCAGTATAGCCAGGCGTTGCTCGGGTGTAATGAAAGCTTTAAAACTAATCTATGGTCCTGGAGCTCAGACTCAGCCTAAAGAATATTTGTGTGAAGTTTGGTGAGAATCGGATAAAAATTGTGGATTTGTATAAAGGACATACAGGCAGACAAACAGACACACACACAAACATCTTGCCTTATGTATGTATATATATATATATATTATCGATTTTCTGTACTATTGTAAGAACTGCAACCTTGAAACTTCTGAATATCGTTTCTTATGTCTTTGTCTATAAGTGTATGAAATTTGATTAAAATCGGACCACTCCTTCTATAACCCTATCTTTTCAATTATCGATTTTCGATATTTGTCGAGGGTACCTCAACACAAAACCTAGCTATGAACACTCGCAGACGCGTATAGTACAACTGTGTAAATTTTCAAGAAAATCGGTTCAGCCGTTTCGGAGTCTATAGGTAAAGGACACACACACACACATACACACACAAAGTTCCATTTATAAATAAGTCTAGATATATGTTGTCAAATACAATTTTTTCATATTTTTATACAACATACTGCGTTGTCTTTTCTTGAAATTTCTGTTGTTTTTTTTTTGTAGACCGGATATCCCGCATTAAAATCTCCCTTTTTAATCCGGGTGTTCTGGAATTCCACAAGATTTAGTCCTACAATCTTTATGAAAGAGAAAATTAACCAAACGCCAGGTGTATTGCATATATTCCCCCCTCTTCAATTTTATAACCAATAAAAATAGGAAGTTAAATTCAACAATTAGAAAACGCATGCTGACATGATAATTGCCACGATGCAATCAAAATCCAGTAATGAAATATTTCACTACTGGTTGTTAAATAACAATGACAATTAACAGACGAAAATAAAATGAAATCTTTTCAGCCAATTTTACACTCCTTGTCTGTATTAAGGTTTTATAGCAGATCGATTTCCTGATAATGGTCACAGAGCTTCAGTTTAATCTACGGCCAATTTTGGACAAAAATAGAAGATAATTTAGATATTTGTAATTCCTATAGAAAATTATATGTTCTGTCTTTTTTATGAGGCTTTTTAACATTTAAATTAATTAAAAGCAAGATTGAAAGCCAAATTTGTCATCAAAGTCATTACTTAGATTGGCCATTTTTATGAATATTTTTTGTCTAAATTTTCCCGTTGAACAATTTCTTGGTGATGTAAAAAGCATCATAAAATTGTCTGTCGATAGATATTGATAGTTACGAGCAGATTCAAGTTTCTAAAATCGAAGTCGTGTTCATTTGCATTATTTACATTCAGACTATTTTCCTCATCTTTGTTGTTGCTATCACAAAATGTATGTCTCTGAGCATTTACGGCCTTCTTCAGATCTTCAAGAATATTGTACTGTACCATTTGTTTAATCTACGGTCGCAAGTAATTCTTGGGTTCTGCTCTTCATAGCTTTTTCTTTTCCTTTGTTAGTTTATTTTCTTTGTTCAATTATATATATATATATATATATATATATATATATATATATATATATATATAAACATATATTCAATATATAAGTGGACATTAGAGTAAGCCTCCAGGGACGACAAGCATTTTGACATATAAATATAGAATACCATAAAATGTTTTATCATTATCTATCTATCTATCTATCTATCTATCTATCTATCTATATATATATATATATATATAGACATTTTAAATTTAAGTATTTTGAAACTCCTCTTCTGAATTGAGGTTTTATAGCACCAGAATTTCGAACTTTACCATTTGTTTAATCTACGGTCGCAAATAATTCTTGGGTTCTGCTCTTCATAGCTTTTTCTTTTTTTTTTTGTTGGTTTTATTTTTATTTTATTTGTTCAATTACACACACACACACACACACACACATTATCCTACGTTTAAAGCACGACTCGGCGATTCATGCACTACGCCATCATCAGGTGCATATTATGAACTGACCGTTTCTCGATTTGAATTTTGTTTTTGATATAAGGTTAGGTGAAGGGTAAAGGTGTATGCAAATAAGAAAGGGAAACTGTCGCAAGAATAAAAAACACATACACCAAATTACACTTACACACAAAAATTCTAAAAGGAAAAAATATACAAAAACAAAACAAGAAAAATATATAATCATACACAAAATAAGCACATACAGACATATAATTAAAAGGGGCCACATATGCACACAATAATATACACAATATTAATAATACAAAACTAGAACTAAAAATAACCAAACCAAGATTAGATTTTTGTCTATGCGGTTTAGTGTATGTATTCTTTGTTTTTATAACCTTTGCTGTTTCTGTTCTTAAAACGAAGCTGCTTAATGCTTCCAAAACGAAGCTGCTTCTAATGCTTCCAAAACGAAGCTGCTATCTATTAACCATCATAGACAATTGCTCGTACCCGCCATTAACATGGAACAGGCTAGCCTCCCTGAGAGTGAAACACTTCGCCTCACACTCTTAGCGGACCTCAAGTGGAATGACTATATTGAATTCATTGCTAAATCCGCTGCTAATTACGTCAATTCACTGTGCAGGGCCAGGAAGTTTTTCCCGTCTGAGTCTATCTGCGCATATATAAATCTACCGTGTATTCAATACTGCTGCCACATCTGGTCGGGTGCCCCTGCTATTCACCAACGGAAAATCTGTAATGTGATCAATACCGACTTGGCAGCTCGGCTGCTGTCTCTATCTCACCGGCTCTACGTGGCTTCCCTGTGCCTCTTCTATAAATACATTCACGGCTTCTGCTCCAATGAACTTAGATCACTGATGTTCCCTAGGTATTATTTTAGACGAGCTACTAGATTAGCAACTAGGTCACACCCTTTTACAGTGAAACCGATAAAATGTAACCGCAATTTCTACTCTAAAAGCTTCTTTTCACGCACTTCCCACCTGTGGAATTCCCTTCCATATACTTGCTTCTCCGACGGTTACAATCTCCAGGGATTTAAATGTAAGGTCAATAGACATCTATCTACCCCTCTTTCTCATCACTTACCCCTATGTAACCCCCTGCGCAACAGTGGCAGTAGAATGCCTTGCTTGGGGTGAAATGATTAAAAAAAAAAATTTGTATACAAGTTCACTCTCAACCTAACCTTATTTCCTCTCTGTGAAAATAAAAATTGAATATTCTGAGTTAAATGTAACATTTGATTTTTCGGGTTTGACAAAGCTGTATTCAGGATTTGAAACCGTTTAATTATGTGATTAATTTCCTAATATATATGTATATACATATATATATATATATTAAAAATTTTGAAATTTCAATACAGATGTACTTCTGAATAAACAATTTAGAGAGATCATTAGTATGTGTCGTCATGGAAATAATTATAAATTACAATAATAATCATATTCTTCCATTTAGTCACAATAAGTTTTTTTTAGAATTTGACCAAACCGTTACCTTCCCCCGCTACCTACCACTACTAACCCAGTAGTCAAGCCACATATCTCTCACTAACATAGATTAAATTACTACTAAGATTCCGCTAGCTTAACCCTATAAAAGCCAATATTTCCCAACTTCTTCCTGTACTAGATCAAGGCTCCGACATTAGAATTTTTTCTCATTCTTTGTTTAAATGGGGTTGAAAATGCATGTCTGACATGTTCAAAATAGCTATTTCCCTTCTAAATTTTATCTGAATTTACAGATAAATAAATATATATCCGCTCTGTAAAATAAATTAATTTTACATTGATCTTTCTATTGGATCAGTTTCAATATTTTAACGATATTACGAGGATCCTCCTGGATTATTTACCAACCTTATCCCGGATTATTTAATAATCCTATCGTGGATTTTTACCACCACCATATATATATATATATTGTGTGTATTTTGGCAGCAGTTTTTCATTAATGCAGGTTTCATTGAATAATATAGACAAGTTTTGTCTATTAATTTTGTGTAGGATCCGTTCATACCGTCTGATATACTTGATGGTGATGTCGTTGAAAGACAACAAAAAATCACAGTATTTGTTGAATTTTTTATCGGGTCTAAGCTTTCGGCTCACATAAGCCATCATCAAAGAGTAAATATTAACACACAGTAAACATAGGACATTTAAGCTATTAACAATAAAGATAATTGAATTGAAAATATAAGTCCATCCCTACCGTGGCGGATGGCCGAAGACAGTGACAAAATAGTTACAAAATATATATATATATATAGATAGATAGATATCAAACTATTTTTAAGTGGATAATTCTAAATGAAAATAGAATTTTCTTGTTGTTATTATAATTTGCAGACTGTTACAAGGCAAGGAAGCAAAGATGAACTCGTCCGAATCACCCTAAATACAGGGTGGTAAAGAAAGAAAGAGTCAAGTGGTTAATAGATGAGTATTGACATTGCATTTAAATTCCTGGAGGTTGTAGCCGTCAGGAAAACAATAATATGGAAGCGAGTTCCACAGGCGGGAAGTGCGAGAGAAGAAGCTGCAGGAGTAGAATTGTCGTCTGCATTTGGTTAATCTAACTGTGAATGGGTGGGACCCAGTTGCCAATCTGGTTGCACGAGTAAACACCTGTTGCGGAGGTACTAGTGACTTAAGTTCGTTCGAGCAGAAGCCATGAAAATATTAATAGAACAAACAAAGGGAGGCCACATCTCGTCGGTTGGGAAGTGGCTGTAGTCGAGACGCCAAGTCGGTACATATCACATTGCTGATTCACCTTTGGAGCCTGTCGAGAACACTGAGATGAACAGTCTGACCATATATGGCAGCAGTATTCCATGCACGGACGAATGGTTGATTTGTATATATGCAGGATGGATTCAGGCGGGAAAAACATCCTGGCCCGACACAGTGACCCAAACTTCTTAGCAGTGGATTTAGCTATGGACTCAATGTAGTGGTTCTATTTGAGATCAGAAGAGAGGGTAAAGAAGAAATCGAGACATATACGCCTTTGCGCTGATTTTTCGACACGATTGAATGTTGTTCTAAAGAACTATTGTTACCCTCTTTCTTGTCCCGAAAACATTTTTGCGAAGCTAAATGAGGTGAAATTATTTATCGAAAATTGACCTAAGCGACGCTTATTTGCAAATTCCTGTTGAAGAGGAGAGGTCGAAGTGATTGTGTATAAATAAAAACTTCGAAATCGACATGAACCTGCTCAGTTAAAGTGACAAACTCTTTGTATTTATCAACGCGCTATCTCCATCCCGATATCGAGTAATTTAAGATAAAAAAAAACCTGTTTGCTGAAGAACATCTTATCAGTAAAACCACTGAAACAAAAAAACTTGACACTAAACATTATCACAATTAAACACACTAACTCTCTCTCTCTCTCTCTCTCTCTTTATATATATATATATATATATATATATATATATACATACACTCATATGGTTAATCATGAGCCGTTCTAAACATCGTATTTTGGTTTGCTGCTGAAAATAAAGTCAAACAATCTCCAACATTTGGATATTTTTTATTAAGTTGGTTCTAAGCTTTCGGCTCACATGAGCCATCTTCAGAGAGGTTACAAGGACGTTAACATAAAAACATCCACCATCAGCGACGATTTTATCTTGTGTTGACATAAAACTTTGCTAGGCAACGATAACAGTTACCAAAAATAGCAAACGCATATATATGCACTAGTTCCAACCGATGTATATGTCATGGTTTTCCGATTTAAATAATTCTGATGAATCTTAATTCTTCATTTAATGATTGAGTAAATTCATGTCGAGTTCTATGACAATCAAATATCCATAGAAATTCCTATATGTTGGTCGTTTTTCTAAGAAGTGGGTACAAATAAAAAGATGTTAGATTAATAATTTTTTTGTCTGTTTTGCCGAAACAAAGTTTAACACTTCTATCTTCCCGTCTTTCTTCCTTTCTTTCGTCCTCACTTTTTTCATTCATTCATTTTCTCATTGAAACCAAGTAGCGTTTTCCTCTTTCCACTCGAAAAAAAAAAACGGAAATGTTCATTATTTATAAAGTATTGGCAGGTGACATTATTATCTTTCTTTTTTTATTTTTTTTACTGAAACCAAGTAGTGTCTTTATACCTCCTTCCAAAATGATGAGAACGGAACAGAATGGTATTTTTGAGATTTGACAGGGCGTAATGGTCGTGCGGAGTGACGAAGGGCGACACAAGCACAATTATAATAGGATAATTTTGAAAGTGAACGCTTTTCTCTTGTTTTGTTTTTGTAATCTCTGATCGGCTAAGAAAATGTTAAATATGTGAAAAGAAACAGACGAGTAAAATAAACAATCATTCAAATAAGAAACGATTGAAAGAATGCAAAAGGAAATGACAATTGAAAGAAGCAAAAATAATAAAAAAGAAAGTAGGAAAAATAAATGAATTGGAAAAAACAATCCAGAAAATGAAGCAAAGAAAAAAGAAAAAAATCAAATACAACCAAAGAGACAAAAAAATAAAATAAAATCAAAAAATAGAAACAAAAAGGAAAAAAAGAAATGAATAAATAAGTTTAGAAAAGGAAGTTGGGAAAAAAGGAAGAGAAAAATGGATATAAAATTAGAAAAAGAAAATCAATAAATTCAGCGGAAGCGTCCGGCGACTTTAATTCGTTGTCATATTTTATTCTCATCCCAAATAATAGCAAAAAAGAGAAAGACATAAAATGCAGACACCCAAGCAAATTCTTTTTTAAGAAAGAGGGTCGGTGTCTCAGTTGTTTGTCCAACACTCAACAAACATCCTTCTTTAACTCATTGGGTGGGTGAAGATTGCATCTTTTTTAGATCTCAGCAAATAGGATTTGGCATTTTTCTCTTGTTTGTTGCACTCTGAGCTACAGAGTTTTAGTTTAAGTAAATATCATGTCAAAGTTTCGAATCGAGAAACGGAAATAATCTCCATCTTAACTACGAATTCTTCCTTTCTTTTGATTCTTCTTATTGTGAATTCCACTCCCATCTGTTGTTACTGGTTATGCAAGTAACAGCTAATTTAGTGCAACAAAGGTTAACTTAATCAGTCCTGGACTATCATCGAATAGTTATTTTGAGGGAGTTAAACATTCGACAATTGCATGGCAGCATAGCTAGGAACAACGAAAGTAAAAATTAAAGATTAAAATAATTATATTTCTTTTAGGGTCAGGTTTGGTGACAACCGCGTTTTAGATGATCAACGGATTATCCATGCACTATTTAGGTTATTCGGATTATCCTCATCTTTGTTGCCATTTGTACAACGTTTAATAATAGATCATTTTATTTGTCTACATTTCTGAGATGAGGTAGTATTTACAGTATTTACATTATTCGGACTATTGTCCTCATCTTTGTTGCCATTTGTACGACGTTTAATAATAGATCATTCTATTTGTCTATATTTCTGAGATGATGTAGTATTTACAGTATTTACATTATTCGGACTATTGTCCTCATCTTTGTTGCCATTTGTACGACGCTTAATAATAGATCATTTTATTTGTCTATATTTCTGAGATGAGGTAGTATTTACAGTATTTACATTATTCGGACTATTGTCCTCATCTTGGTTGCCATTTGTACGACGTTTAATAATAGATCATTCTATTTGTCTATATTTCTGAGATGAGGTAGTATTTACAGTATTTACATTATTCGGACTATTGTCCTCATCTTTGTTGCCATTTGTACGACGCTTAATAATAGATCATTCTATTTGTCTATATTCTGAGATGAGGTAGTATTTACAGTATTTACATGATTCGAACAACTGTCCTCATCTTTGTTGCCATTTGTACGACGTTTAATAATAGATCATTCTATTTGTCTATATTTCTGAGATGAGGTAGTATTTACAGTATTTACATTATTCGGACTATTGTCCTCATCTTGGTTGCCATTTGTACGACGTTTAATAATAGATCATTCTATTTGTCTATATTTCTGAGATGATGTAGTATTTACAGTATTTACATTATTCGGACTATTGTCCTCATCTTTGTTGCCATTTGTACGACGCTTAATAATAGATCATTTTATTTGTCTATATTTCTGAGATGAGGCAGTATTTACAGTATTTACATTGTTCGGACTATTGTCCTCATCTTTGTTGCCATTTGTACGACGTTTTGGCCGTTGTACCCTCCGACCTTCTACAGGTTTTCTTTTTAATCATTTCACCCCAAGCAAGGCATTCCACTGCCACTATTGCGCTTGGGGCTACATAGGGGGAGGTAAATAGGAAGCGTGGTTAGATATAGGGAATGTCAGAAGTGGGGTGATAGATAGTTGGGTGGGTGGGAAGAGTGTTTGAAAGAATGGAAGTTAGTTTGTTAGGAGGTGTCTATTGACCTTACATTTAAACTCCTGGAGATTGTAGCCGTCGGGAAAGCAGTCATGTGGAAGAGAATTCCACAGTCGGAAAGTGCGAGGAAAGAAACTGTTGGAGTAGAAGTTGCGGTTGCATTTTATCGGTTTCACTGTAAAAGGGTGGGATCTAGTTGCTAATCTAGTATCTCGTGCAAATTCGAACCTAGGGGGCACCAGTGATCTAAATTCATCGGAGCAGAAGCCGTGAAAGTATTTATAGAAGAGACACGGGGAAGCCACGTCGCGCCGGTGGGAGAGAGACTGCAGGCGGTCTGCTAAGTCGGTATCAATCACATTACAGACCCTCCACTGTACCTTGTCTAGAAGCCCAAGGAGAATGGCAGGGGCACCCGACCAGATATGGCAACAGTATTCAATGCACGAGCGGATGGTAGATTTATAAATGTGCAGGATAGATTCAGACGGAAAAAACCTCCGGGCCCTGCACAGAGAACCGCCTTTCATAGCAGCGGATTTAGCAATGGATTCGATATAATCATTCCACCTGAGGTCCGCTGAAAGTGTGAGACCAAGGAGGCGTAGTGTTTTATTCTCTGGGAGGCAAGCCTGGTCCATGCTAAGACGAGGTAGGTGCGATTGTCTATGATGATTAATTGATAGTAGCTTCGTTTTAGAAGCATTAAAATTTACGAGCCATTTCTTACCCCAGTCCACTACGGATTGGAGGTCCTTTCCAAGCTCGGCTGCAAGGTTAGCTTTGACGCCCGCACTAGATTTTTGGCCGAGGCGAGAATAAACTGTGGTGTCATCGGCGTACATACCTACTTGGGATCTTATGGTATCAGGGAGATCATTAATGTAGATCAGAAAGAGCATAAGACCTAGGATAGAGCCTTGAGGGACACCCGCGTTCGTATAGGAGGCATGTCCGTTTAATACCACTTTCAATGTGCGGTTAGATAGGAATGACTGGATTAGTTCAAACAATTGTCCAGCTATACCATAGCTCCGCAGTTTGCATAGAAGACCAGCATGCCAAACTCTCTCGGACGCTTTAGAGATATCCAAGGCAACGGTTCGGGCTTCACCATTCCTATCGAGTGCCTGATATATGTACTCAGTGATGGTCGTTAGCATATCAGCAGTAGACCTGGTGAAGCGGAAGCCATACTGTTTGTCTGAGAGGAGCCCGTGGGCCGTGAGATGCTGAACGACCTCGGTGTTGATAATGGCTTCAAACACTTTGCCAAAGATCGGAAGAAGGCTGATAGGTCGGTAATTTGCGGGGTCCGAGGGTTCTCCAGTGTTTTTAAATATAGGAACTACAGAGGAAGATTTCCAACAGGCAGGAAAGCAGGAAGCAGATAGGCAGGAGTTATAGAGCTTAGAAAGTACAGAAGAAAGTTCGGGGACACATTTCTTTAAGACTATGATTGGGATTCCGTCCCCTCCGCTCGCTTTGTGAGGGTCAAGTTTTGAGATTATCGCAAGCGAGGGTGTAATATGGACGTCATTCAGTTGAGCATCAGTTCTAGGTGGGAAGTCGGGTGTAGAAACTCCAGACCAGTCCAGTCTCGAATTATTCGAGAATCTGCGGGCAAAGCATTCAGCCTTGTCCGCTGGCGAGGTGAGGACCTCAAATTTGTTTATTAATGGGGGTATTGTGGACTTGCTCTTGTTAAGTACTCTTTTACAGAGTCGCCAGTAGTCCTTGGTGCCGAACTTAGAGGATGCTATACGTTGCTTCATTCTAGGAATTTCGAACCGAATTCTTTATGACAATCACTGGGATTCTTATCTATTGTTCTTATTTCCTTTCTTGGGGCCTCTTCTTATATTCATGAGTTATCTCCCTCTAACCCTATAAGTTACTTGTTTACCACTGCTGTAGTCTTGTATTGAACTCAAAACTCTTTGGGTCAAATCACAGGAAGTAACCAACGTCTGTATCCACTGAGCCATTGGTCTTTAAGGTAGTGAACATGTAACTTACAGGGTTAGAGGGAGATAACTCATGGCTACCCTGTCACGTATTTACACATTTTCTCGTACGTTTCACATGCCAAATACTTAATCATCTCCCCTATATATTTTCCACTAAAATATTATTTACAATATAAATTTAATACTTATCATGTAAACGAAAAAGGAAAAATGATAAAATACACAAAAATGGGGAAAAAAAAATCTTTGAGATATCAAAAAGTAAAAAACGAACTTTTTCAAAATTCTAGCGGCTTAATTTTTAATTTCGCTTTGCATTTTTCGTTTCTTTTTTATTTTTACTCTTGTGAGTCTTTACGTTCATTGCAGCTTTTCTCATTTTTTTTATAATCTTTTCACCCCACACAAGGCAGTACTGCCACTGGTGCGCGGAGAAGGTTATATGAGAAGAAGGCGAAAAGAGAGGGGTACAAAATATAGGGGGTATTGGAGAAAGGTATAGGATACTGTTGTAGCCCTGTTTAAGGGGTCACAATTGCATTAACAAAATAACGGGTAAAGGTACAATATGCCAGCTTGTTCGTCTAGCTGACGTGCAAGCGGTGTTGGATATCAAAGTCTCTGTTCGGTATGTCACTTTACGGGTGCCTGACTCATACCAGATTGGTGCTCTCTCGGTGACTACTAGTCACATGGTATTTATGCAAGTTGAGTTAGTCCATTACTATGTTAATGGGTAGGTCCGCCACAACAGATACAAATCGTATCTAACAATTAACTCAAGAGAAAAAAAGTAAAATTTCACACCCGCAATATGCGATAAAAACCCAGACCCAGGTAAATTTCACAAGTCAGTGTGAAAGTTAAGATTCTAGATTCTGATCGGATAAGTAATACCAAATTGATCTATGACTCCGGTCAATTTTTTTTTCACACCTAGAAAATAGGCATGGTGTTTGGAGCCGATCACATGACTAAGATTCACTACTTAACCACGCGTCTTGACCGGTCAAGTCAGTCCGAGATGGGAGCGGTAATCTGACGGACCTCGTCACAATTTAAGGAAGAAATATCAAGAAGCCGAACCGGTCATGCCTTGTCGACCTACATTCATTCTTCCTCCTTCCAATTTTTCTTTCTTTGTCTTCACCCACACACCTTCTAAGAAAATAACAACAAGATACTTCAGCTGACTTCGATAAGCACAATCTCCTTTATTGCTTGACTTTCCTTGTTACTTTCTAGCCGGAAATAAAAAATAAAGAACACAGACTTTATTATTAACCTTTTCAATCTTTCTACATATACACATTCTGCTATTATCAACTAGCAGTATAGCCCGACGTTGCTCGGGTGTAATGAAAGCTTTAAAATTAATCCATGGTCCTGGAGGTCAGACTCTTTGGACGTTGGCACGAAAAACTAAAAAGCAATAATTGTTTCCAGTTAAAGCGAAACCGTAGACTGAAAGAAAAATGAATGAATGTAAGTCAAATTTTCATTTCCTGCTATCGATATCAAATAAGTTTTTTTCGTTGTAAACTGAATTTTGAAGGCTAAATAAGTCCTCTGAGTGAATGGTATCATGGCTGAGATTAAGAACTACAATTATACTTACTTAGAGCTAAACCCGAAGCAAAAACTAAAATAAAAGGGCTGAAAAAAATACAGGCAGATAAACAGATACACACACAAACATCTTGCCTTATATATATATATATATTATCGATTTTCTGCACTATTGTAAGAACTGCAACCTTGAAGCTTGTGAATATCGTTTCTTATGTCGTTGTCTACGAGTGTATCAAATTTGGTTAAAATCGGACCATTCCTTCTATAACCCGATTTTTTCGATTATCGATTTTCGATAATTATCGGGGGGTACATCGACACAAAACCTAGCTAACAACACTCGCAGACGCTTATAATACAATTGTGAAAATTTTTAAGAAAATCGGTTCAGCCGTTTCGGAGTCTATAGGTAACGGACAAACACACAAACACACACAGACACACACACACACACACACACACACACACGGACAATGTTCCATTTATAAATAAGTTTGGATAAGCTCTGAATTTCTGTAGAACATTTAACTACTTACATTTTCTCTTTGAACGCATACGAATCAACTGCGTACATTTTCTCTTTTAACATTCTCTTCTTGCACATTTATGCTATTCTGTTCTGTAAATACAATTTTACTTCCTTTTACCAATTTGTTATTTCTGTTTAAATAATAAAAATTTTGCTTTAATGTACAAACAAAACACATTTCTTCTTTCAAACATTCTTTCAGCCTGATGATATCTTTAAATCGTGGGGATTTCGGTTGTGTTTGGCACAAGGCCAATTTGATAAGCATCACCGAAGCCCCTACAAAAGATAAGAGAAGGACGGGAATAGTGGTTCGCAAGGCGTTACGTAAGAATAAAGCGAAAAGGAAGAAGAGAAAAATACAGGGTTTGGCGGGAAAAGGATAACAGAAAGATGGGGTTCCAGGAGATAAAAGATGGCTTTTAATTTCGTTTAAATAAAAATTTCTTAACATTTTTTTTTGTCATTTTGTTGTCAACAAATGGATGAAAATTCATAATATATTACATTTTCTTCCTTTCAAAAGTTTCTTTCGGTTTTCGATTTTTCTTTAGCTTTGTTTAGAAATCTTTCGAACCTACATCTGAGAAGACATGTATATTGCGTTTTAATATAGAGCAGCAAGGTATAATAAAACACACCACAAATTACTAATGATTAATAACGGCATTATAATTTCTCTTTGACGCCATTTCTCTTTCTTCATGTCTTTTCAGTAATTTCCTGCCATCGCTCTAATATTAATTCAACGATATATAAAGCGGCGCCGTTCTTTCAAAGGTTGTCGATTACGGACAAACGTCTGCATAGATGTGTCACGTGATTCCGTCATAATTAACCGGCATATCATAAATAAAAACCGCCATCATTGAAAGTAATAAGTAACTGCCTGCGTGTAATAAATACACACGAGTGTAAAATGAAGGAAGTGCGGCCGGTCGATCATGAATGATTTTCCTGTTTTCATCGCGACGAGATACCGAAACGAACTCTCAGGGTTGGATATTAACGACAAAAGTAACTTAGGATTTCTAGTCTCTTTTTTTCTTTCTTTCTTTCCTTCTTTCTTTCTTTTCTTTCTTTCTTTCTTTCTTTCTTTCTTTCTTTCTTACATAAACAGACCGGCTTCGAGAAAGGAGAGACTAATTGACTTCCTCGCGAAGAGGAGTTGTATGCATTTTCTCTATCATTATTGAACTTACGATTCATTTTCCCTAAGTTAGGAGCAACCCTGATAAGAAATGTGGAAGAACAGGTTTAAATCATTTGTCTCTTCCTGATGCTCAGCATCAATTTCCTTTTTGTTGCCATTCTTTCCACGATATCTGTAGCATCCTTCTGTGGAACCACATTTCGGCCGCTTCCAGTTTTGTCCTCATTTTCTATGATATTGTCCAGCATTCACTGCCGTATTGAAAAACTGACATCACGTAGCAGTCTAGCACTCTTTTCTTCGTTTCTATTGAGATTTTCTTGTGTGTTAGTATTTTGCTCATCTTCTGGAACGCGTCCTTTGCCATGCCAATTCGCGGCCGAAATGTAGTTCTACAGAAGGATGCTCCGGATATCGTGGACTGAGCATGTAAGCAACGAGGAAGTGTTGGAAAGAATGGCAACAAAAAGGAAATTAATACTGAGCATCAGGAAGAGACAACTGAAGTTCCTGGGACACGCAATGAGGAAGGAGAGCCTGGAGAACCTGATACTGACTGGTCAGATAGAAGGAAGGAGAGACAGAGGAAGGCAGCGGATAACATATTTGCAGGGTCTGATCAGGTGGATGACGGAACGGGGATTGCCAGGAGCAACAGACTCAAACATACAAGGGATAGGGAGACGTGGAGAACCATGATCGCTTACGTCCTGAAGGGACAGGGCACATAGAAGAAGAAGAAGAACCCTGGACTCTAATTCGATAATTACGCCGAACATGCCTTTTTAAAACTGTTCTATATATTAACAAATTAATGCGAGTATTGCTCGTCTATATTCGTGCATAAATCGATCTCATCTACAACTCAACTGCTGTCTTTAATTTATTTTATCAAATACCTGCCATAATTTCCGTGGACATACAATGCAGACATTTCGTTTAGAAAACATTTCCTGTTTTCTCTCTCTCTCTCTCTCTCTCTCTCTCTCTCTCTATATATATATATATATATATATATATATATATATGTACCGGTTATAATTATTCGGCCACCCTATTTTTTAAAAATATCATACTACTTTTTTACTATTTATTGCCAAGTGAATAATTGCAAATGAAAATAGAATTGTTATTTTGTTAATATTGCACAATAACATGTGCATCAAATGAATTTATAAATATTTAATAATTACCTATATTGCAGTTTCGTCAATGAAAGAATGAAGGAAATTTAGGGTGATTCGTACGAGTTTATCTTTGATTCCTTGATTTGTAAAATTTTGCAAAGTAATAATAACAAAAGAACCATTCTATTTTCATTTAGAATTATCCACTTGGCAATAAATACTAAGAATAGTATGAAATACAACATTTTCTTTAAAGCAAATTAGAGTGGCCTAATAATGATGTCCGGTAGTGTATATATATATATATATATATATATATATATATATATATATATATATATATATTACAGTCATCCGCAGACAGATTTGTTTTGCTGTATCACAGCTCATCAGTACGGTTAGACTCCGATTGCTTTTTAACCCAGGATTGAAACCCAACCGAATTGGCGTCAGTCGGCGATACTACCGCAGGGCTATGGCCGTTCGGTGGAAGAAGGCAGATTTTTAGCGCGTATATTATCATTATACGCGCCCAATAGCCAGAGTGCTCTAATTCGTTTTACTGAATGAGCGTATGGCCTGAAGATTGTGTTCAAGCATGAAACAAAACAAAGAACCTGATGAAACCGCAAAGATTGAAACCATGTTAACGTAACCGGATGATATTCCCTACCTAAATATTTAAATGCTATACATGCCGAAGCTTCATCTTCCTTCAAACATGTATTGAGCACTTTCTAATACAACCGTTTACTGGTTTAATTTAATTCAAATCTGGCCTATAACTGTTCAGTATATATATATATATATATATATATATATATATATATATATATATATATATACCAGAAAAATTAAGACAGACACGTTATTTCATGGTGAATCGGAAGTGAAGGCCTACTTCAAGCGAACCATCGTCAGCTTCCGTCTTTATTTAACCAAGGATTTTTCACGAAGATTTTACATGAAGATTCGTGTAAAATCCTTTGTTAAATAAAGACGGAAGCTGACGATGGTTCCCCTGAAATAGGCCCCTGCTTCCGATTCACCATGAAATAACGTGTCTGTCTTAATTTTTCTTATATTTGCTCTATATGTATTTATATTCATATATGTTTAGAACTCTCTTAGAGAGTTATCATACCACTGTATGTACAGGATACTCCTTTGGATTCTTCTATACCCACACTGCATGCTGATATATATATATAATGACCGGTCATAATTATTAAGCCACCCAGTGTTTCATACTACTTTTTAGTATTTATTGCCAAGTGAATAATTGTAAATGAAAATAGAATGTTTTTTTTTTGTTTGTTAATACTGCACAATAACATGTGCATCAAATGAACTTATAAATAATTAATAATTAACTATATTGCAGTTTCATCAAAATACCTTCCTTTTGTCTTCACAATGGCTGCACACACACACTGGGCATTCTTGCAACAATTTTTAAAAATAATCCTCCAACAACTCACCCCAAGCATTCTTTAGACAGCTAACTAAATCCCAAACATTACTAGGCTGTTTCTTCTTACTTCTCCTGTCCAACTCACCCCATACAAGTTCAACTGGTGAGAGGTCTTGTGACTGAGGTGGCCAATACAACTTTTGACACTCCAGCCTTTTGTTTTAATGTTAGATTATTTTGGCACAATTTAGAAGTATGTTTTGGGTCGTTATCATTCTGAAGGATGACATTTTGACCCACAATACGCAGTCCAGATGGAATATCTCTGTAAGATTGAATGGTACTATTCTTTCATCATAGTTCTCTTTACTTCAACCAAGTCCCCTAAACTCGTACTCACAAAACAGCCCCAAACCATGCAGGATCCACCACGGTGTTTCATCGATGACTGTACACACCCATCTTTCACTCGCTCCCCAACCATCCTCCGCACCCTCCTTTTACTCCCAAACATTTCGAACTTGGACTCATCAGTCCACAACACTTTTTACCACTGTTCTGGTGTCCAGTTTTTGTGTTCTCTTCCCAATGCTATTCTCTTCTTATTATTGGCTGGCCGAAGCAAAGGCCACCTGGCTGCCACTCGTCCTAAGAATCATTCTATTTTCATTTAGAATTATCCACTTAGAAATAAATACTAAAAATAGTATAAAATAAATCATTTCTTTTAAAAACTGGGGTGGCCTTATAATTATGGTCGGAAGAATATATATATATATATATATATATATATATATATATATATATATATAATGGTAATAATAACTACTTAGACTCTGTCAGAATGCACTTCGTAAATTTATGCCAATATAAACTTTCGAAAAAACCATTAACAGAACCTAAATCCGTTACAATCCGGCGTACTAAGTCGTCGGATAAATGGGGAGAAAAAAAAGAAACCAGCGGAACAAGAACAAAACATTCAATATTCCGCAGTAAAGAAAAAAAAACAAACGGAACCAAACACAAGAAAAAGTGCTCAATACGAAAGTACTAAAATACAACAGTAGAGCAAAAATACACGAAAAATCTAAAGTGAGCCAAAACCTACCGCGGTTTCACACTACGGATCGTAGTAGATTTTGGCTCACTTTAGATTGTTCGTGTATATATATATATATATATATATATATATATGCTGATTACGTTCAATCAAGAAAGATTATCACCACTCATAATCTCATATTTTTTTTTAATCATTTCACCCCAGGCAAGGCATAAATGCCACTGATGAGCGGGGGGGGGGGGGCTACGTAACTAAAAGAAAATTAATTAGAGGAGGGAGAAGAGGATTACAAACCAATTAGAAATAAGCAATGGAAAGATGAAAATGCAGGTGTAATGACAGTTGCAAGGGGGGAGAGAAAGGGAAAGATATACGGGGTAGGGGAAGGGCTAGAGTCAAGTGGTTAATATATGAGTATTGACATTGCATTTAAATTCCTGGAGGTTGTAGCCGTCAGGAAAGCAAGAATATGGAAGCGAGTTCCACAGGCGTGAAGTACGAGAGAAGAAGCTGCAAGAGTAGAATTGTCGTCTGCATTTGGCTAACCTAAATGTGAATGGGTGGGACCCAGTTGCTATCCTGGTTGCACGAGTAAACACCTGTTGAAGAGGCACCAGTGACTTAAGTTCTTCTGAGCAGAAACCATGAAAGTAATTATAGAAAAGACAAAAGGAGGCCACATTTCGTCGGTGGGGAAGTGGCTGTAGTCGAGGCACCAAGTCAGCACCTATCACGTTACTAACCCTCCTTTGGAGCCTGTCGAGAACACTGAGGTGAGCGGCAGGGGCGCCTGACCATAAATGGCAGCAGTACTCCATGCAGGGTCGAATGGTAGACTTGTATATATGCAGGATAAATTCAGGCGGAAAGAACATCTTGGATCGACAGAGTGACCCAACCTTCTTATCAGTGGATTTAGCTATGGATTCGATGTAGTGGTTCCACTTGAGATCAGAAGAGAGGGTAAAGCCGAGGAGGCGCAGTGTATTGAACTCAGGGAGGATCGCTTGGTCCATGCTTATGTAAGAGAGGAGAGGTTGCCTGTGATGGTTGACAGATAACAGCTTGGTCTTAGACGCATTGAAGTTGACAAGCCACTTCTTGCCCCAATTCACCACAGAGTGTAGATCCCGTTCAAGGTCAGCAGCGAGATTATGTCTGTCCGCCATGCCAGGTTTCTTACTTGTGCGGGAGTATATTGTGGTGTCATCTGCTTAGATGCCTACTTGGGACTTTATCTCATCTGGGAGGTCGTTGATGAAAATAAGGAAGAGCGTCGGGCCCAGGATAGAGACCTGGGGGAAACCGTCATTCGTGCTGTAGGATGAAGAGGCATGCCCATTCAATACGACCTTCATTTTGCGGTTGTTTAAAAAGGACTGGATTAGGTCAAGCCGGCGTCCGGTAATGCCGTAACCCCGTAGCTTGCAAAGAAGGCCATAGTGCCAGACCCTGTCAAAAGCCTTGGAGATGTCCAGAGCAACTGCGCGAGCCTCGCCTGACTCATCGAGGGTCCGGAGCATGTACTCCGTAAAGGTTGTTAGCATATCGGCAGTGGACCTGGCAAAGCGGAAGCCATATTGCTTGTCAGAGAGATTTACACAAATTCTGTCCCAGACATTGACCACTTTTATAATATACCTTAAAAGTATTCATATAAAGATGACACACACGCACACACGCACACAGATATATATATATATATATATATATATATATATATATATATATATATATATATATAATACTTAGTACCACTACTATATCGCTGAGAAAACAGCATAGTACGAATAAAAAAGATACAAACTTAATAAAAACGAACTTTTTTCAGCAAAATGTTTTCATAGTTATTAAGAGGAAAGATCAAACTATTTTTTAATTATTTTTAAAAAATAATTTATCCTTTCTAACACAATAGAAATTTTGGTAAAAATCTTGCTTTCGTTTTAGTTATCGGGTAAACAACTCCTTACGAAAGTTTACAATGGAAAACGTAATATATAACTTTTTTTTCCGGTGAGAAGCATTAATTTAAAAGTTCTTGAAAAAAAATCAAATAATTGTTAGGTTTTAATAAAACTTTCAGGGCTTCTTAAAAAATGAAGTAACTTATTTTTTTAAACATGTCTGGGCTTGGAATGAACACTCCTTTTTCAAAAGCAAAAATAAATTGCAACGTAACAGTCAAAACAGGAAAAATAACAATACCAGAGACAAAAAAAAAATCCTTGACGACGGGTATAAAAATGGGCGTTCATTCCAACCCCTCGCATGCTGTGCACAAATGGAATTCGTGTTAGCATCTTTCTATTTATAAAAAAAAAAAAACTTTCAATACACCATTTCCACTATTAAATAATATATGCTTGATAGTAAACAAATCAACCATTCGTCCGTGCAAGGAGTACTGCTGCTATATAGGGTCTGGTGTCCCCGCTGTTCATCTCCGTGTTCTTGACAGGCTCCAAAGGAGAATCAGTAATGTGATAGGTACCGACTTGGCGGCTCGACTACAGCCACTTTCCCACCGATGAGATGTGGCCTTCCTTGGTCTGTTCTATAAATACTTCCATGGCTTCTGCTCCAACCAACTTAAGTCACTGGTACCTCTGCAACAGGTGTTTACTCGTGCAACTAGACTGGCATCTGGGTCTCACCCATTCACAGTTAGATTAACCAAATGCAGACGACAATTCTACTCCTGCAGCTTCTTTTCTCGCACTTCCCGCCTGTGGAACTCGCTTCCTTATTCTTGCTTTCCTGACGGCTACAACCTCCAGGAATTTAAATGCAAGGTCAATACTCATCTCTTAACTACTTGACCCTAGTTCTTTCCACACCGTCCTGTAGATCCTTTCCTTTCTTTCCACCTTTGCAACTGTATTCCCATCCTTCTCTTGCACCTTTCTATCTGGTTCGTCCTTCTCTTCACTCTCCCCTAATCTTTTTTCTTATGTAGCCCCCTGCACATCAGTGGCGTTACCGCCTTGCTCGGGTGATATGATTAAAAAAAGGAAAAGAAAAGGGAAATATATACAGGATACGATAAATTGTAATCTATATTACGCAGAAATGAAAAAAACAGTAACATTTATTGTTAATATATAATGTATAAACCAGCACTCAATGTGCGATATATATATATATATAATGATAATAATAACTACTTAGACTCTGTAAGAATGCACTCCGTAAATTTATGCCAGTATAAACTCTCGAAAAAACCATTAACAAACAGAACCTAAATCCGTTACAATCCGGTGTACTAAGTCGTCGGATAAATGGGGAGAAAAAAAAGAAACCAGCGGAACAAGAACAAAACATTCAAGATTCCGCAGTAAAGAAAAAAAAATACCAAACGGAACCAAACACAAGAAAAAGTGCTCAATACGAAAGTACTAAAATACAATAGTAGAGCAAAAACACACGAAAAATCTAAAGTGAGCCAAAACCTACCGCGGTTTCACACTACGGATCGTCAGGGAAAAGGAGCCTTTTCCCTGACGATCCGTAGTGTGAAACCGCGGTAGGTTTTGGCTCACTTTAGATTTTTCGTGTATATATATATTTAATCATGTCACCCCGAGCAAGGAGGTAACGCCACTGATGTGCAGGGGGCTACGTAAAAGATTGGAAAAGAGAAATCCGGAAACCACATCCTAAACAGGGAACAAGGAATGAGCCACTTCACCTGTTCAATAGATGTGGGTGGAGTGTGAACCGGGCGATAGCTTAGTCTATCTACTCCAATTGAAAAAAAAGGAGTGACAAGATTGGAAAAGAGAAAACCGGAAAACCCATCCTAAACAGGGAACAAGGGATGAGCCTCTTCACTTGTTCAATAGACGTGGGTGGAGTGTGAACTGGGCGATTGTTTAGCCTATCTACTCCAATTGAAAAAAAAAACAAAGGAGTGACAAGATTGGAAAAGTGAAAACCGGGAACCACATCCTAAACAGGGAACCAGGGATGAGCCTCTTCACCTGTTCAATAGATGTGGGTGGAGTGTGAACCGGGCGATAGTTTAGTCTATCTACTCCAGTTGTCTATCTACTCCAATTATATATATATGGATGACGAATATATTATGCTCTCATTACGATTGAGCTCTTTAGAGAGGAAAATTAAAAAACAGTTACCACTTCCTCAATTTATGCATTACCCTTCCGCAATGAATTGAGTTTTTTCGGTGACTGACGTGCGTATACACTGTTTATATACAAAATTTACCTTCCCTCATTCCATACGCCTAAGATTTGGAGTTAGCGACTTTGACTGACACCCAATTTCGGATCCCGGCATGAAGCAAGTGGATGTCTAGCCACACTGATGAGCTGTGATACAGCGAAACAGGCCTGCATGAGGATGACGAATATATATATATATATATATATATATATATATATATATATAATCCAGATAAAGGTGGCCTAAGGTTTTACTATTTTGAGTGCCCCAGCATTTATTTTATTATGAACAGTGCTCAATATAATAAATATTATAGAGCTTAATATAATTATGAATTAATTGTACATTGCGACACGGAATTTTCTGTTTCCTAGGAACTACTGGCCAAATTCCAAAGCGAATCTTTACTCTGATTGGTTAAAAGGAAGACACGAATAAATTTTATATCTTCCCACATACATAAATAGCAAACCGAGGGTTTTTTTGTATTTAAAATGTAAATCATTTTCACATCCAACCTCCAAAATTGCCTGATGAAGAGAATCTATATCGAAACATAGAAATTTCCGTGTTATAATCTACAATTAATTCATAACTATATATATATATATATATATATATATATTGGGCGCGTATAATGATAATATATGCGCTAAAAGGCCTGCCTTCTTCCACCGAACGCCCATATCCCAGAGGTAGAATCGCCGATTGACACCAATTCGGTCGGGTTTCAATTTCAATCCTGGGTTAAAAAGCAATCGGATTCTAACCGTACTGATGAGCTGTGATACAGCGAAACAGATCTGTCTGCGGATGACAATATATATATATATATTAGTTAAAATAGTAGTTTAAATAGTAGTAAGATTACTGAGTGTTGGTTTTTTCATTTTCATTAAAATCTCTCCCATTATTTTTAGCAGTTTTTACATGTGATTAGTGCTATGATATTTGTGTTGTCAGCAAGTATGTTATGGATAGAGTTTGGTAGGTCTTTGCTTTAATTTCGTAATTATGTTGCCGATATAATTATTTATGAGACTGAGTAAATAATTATATCGGCCACACGACTAGAAAATTGATGCAAAGATACACGTTGCATCTCTCAGAACAGAACTCAATTCCATCACATATAATCACTTACGAGCACGCTAACGACGAGCTTACTGTTTTCAGAATACAAAACATATGCACTATTCTACAAACATGCATAACACTACATACATTCTATTACACGTAAAATAAAATCCTCGATAATCATTAAAAGCATAGCTGAAATCTCGCTAATAAACAAAACACTCTGACAATTTTTATACAATTTATGTCTTTAACTGAAAAAAGACCACATGAAAAGTTAAATAAAAACAGTCATAATATCTTGTTTGTCATTTTTTATGAAACCTGCATAAAAGGGATATATATATATATATATATATATATATATATATATATATATATATATGGTGTGTATTTTGGCTGCATTTTTTCATTAATGCAGGTTTCATTGAATAATATAGACAAGTTTTGTCTATTAATTTTGTGTAGGATCCGTTCATACCGTCTGATATACTTGATGGTGATGTCGTTGAAAGACAACAAAAAATCTCAGTAATTGTTGATATTTTTTATCGGTTCTAAGCTTTCGGCTCACATAATGTCAATTTCGTAATATAGTGTGTTAATATTTACTCTTTGATAATGGCTTATGTGAGCCGAAAGCTTAGACCCGATAAAAAAATCAACAATTACTGTGATTTTTGTTGTCTTTCAACGATATCACCATCAAGTATATCAGACGGTATGAACGGATCCTACACAAAATTAATAGACAAAACTTGTCTATATTATTCAATGAAACCTGCATTAATATATATATATATATATATATATATATATATATTGAGAGAGAGCGTGAGAGAGAGAGAGAGAGAGAGAGAGATTTTCAATCCTGGGTAAAAAGCAATCGGCTGTCTAACGGTACTGATGAGCTGTGATACAGCGAAACAGATCTGTCTGCGGATGACTATTTACACTCTCACAACCTGACTGAGCACTCTGGAAGAATGGTAGACTTTGAAAAACAGTAGCAACTCTGGCATCTATGCATCGTTCATTCAGCAATGAATTAAAACATTCTCAGCTACTTGTCGTGTATAATGATAATAGACATGCTAAAAATTCTGCTTCCTTCTACCAAGCGCCCGTAGCTCAGAGGTAGAATCGCCGACTGACGCCAATCTGCTGTCTAATCGTACTGGTGAGCTGTGATACAGCGAAACAGATCTGTCTACGGATAACTATATATATATATATATATATATATATATATATATATATATATATATAATCATGTGGCCCTAAGCAAAGCATTTTACTGCCACTGTTGTGCAAGGGTTTACAACGGAGGAATGTTATGAGAAAGAGTGACAGGCTACAGAGGGTGTCAGATCAGAAAGAGAAGATGAGAAAGAAGAGAATACTGATGAGTGGGGTGGACGGAAAAAAAGCTTGAGAGAGAGGATGTAAGTTAGTGAGAAAGGGGGTGACTATTGACTTACATATGAATTCTTGAAGATTGTAGCTGTCGGGAATAGAATTTGCGTTTACAATTTATCGGCTTCACAGTAAAAGGGTGGGATCTAGTTGCTAATCTTTTGGCACGAGGAAATTCATACATAGGGGTACCAATGAACTAAGTTCATCGGAGCAGAAGCTGTGAAAGTATTTGTAGAAGAGACACAGGGAAGCCACATTGCGTCGGTGAGAAAGCGACTGTATCCTAGCAGCCAAGTCTGGATCGATCACATTACAGACTCTCCATTGGATTTGGTCAAGGACCCCTAGGTGGATAACAGGAGCACTCGACCAGATATGGCAGCAATATTCAATACAGGGTCGGATGGTAGATTTGTATATGTGCAGGATTGTGTCAGACGGGAAAAACTTTCCGGCCCTACACAGAGAACCGATTTTCTTAGCAGGGGATTTAGCTATGAATTCTATATAGTTATTCCACTTAAGGTCTGATATGAGAGTTAATCCGAGGAGGCGCAGTGTTTATGGACTTGCAAATTTGACCTAACTGTTAAAGCACAGAAATGACAAAGGTTAATATTATTATATTGCTGGCTTAGTGTGTTCAGTTTGGACCAATGGCACCGATTCTCACAACACCCTGATCATTCTTTAACCTTATATAACCTGTTACATATCATTTTCAGTGGCTATAACTTGATTTATACGAAAAAAAAAAAATAAAAAAATAAAAAAAGGGACTTCGAATTTCAGCCTGACGATCTTCCCAGTCATAGGAAAGTTTGGTCCAGTGATTGTGTACGTGTGCATGAATTTGAACTAAAATTTGTCCAATAATTTTATCTTTGTATATTTTTATGATTTTTAAAACGGGTAAATTGTATTTCACGCTTCCAAATTCTTGTAGTTGGCTTTTCCCTTTACAATTATTTGCCTTGCCTTTATTATCCTGAATGTTGCGAACGACAAAACACATTTTAGCTAATTCGTCACGTTCTGCGGGAAATCTTCATGGAAATCTATGAAAGAAATGGTAAGCGTGATGGCAAAAGGAATGGAAAAAAAAGCAAAGGAAAAAAAATCAGGGAAAATCAAAGAATGCTAAGGAAATGAAAATGATTGAGATACAAGATGTAAGGAAGAAAAGCAAAGAGTATCAAAGAGATGGATATTGAGGAGAATAAATATGGCTTGACAGAAAAATAAAGTGAAAGAATAAAAGAAAAAGAAAGACAAAAATGCGACGTAAAAGAAGAAAAAGAATAGAAAGACTCTAAAGGAGAGGCAAAAAAGAAATGATTAAAGCCAGATAGAGAAGAGGTTGAAAAGAAAGAAAGATGGTGGCAAGATACAAGTTGCTAGAAAGGAAGCAAATAACAATATCGCTCATTCAGTAAAATGAATTGGAGCACACTAGCTACTTATGACGCCAATTCGGTCGGATTTCGAGCCTGGGTTATGTAGCAATCGGAGTCTAACCGTACTGATGAGCTGTGATACAGCGAAACAGATCTGTCTGCGGATGACAATATATATATGAATTGTTTTAACATTATTTTTTACCGATACTTGATGTTTTTTAATTAAACAGTGTTATATATTTATATCTACCGGCCTAATTATTTACGATAAATTGTTATTACGAAAATGTGTGCCATTTATCGTAAATAATCAGGCCGGTAGATATAAATATATGACACTGTTTAATTAAAAAAACAGAATACCGACTTAAATACGAGTATCGATAAAAAATAATGTTCAAACAATTCATTCCAAATTGTCTGTTGTTCATAACCAAGTTTCGTTAAAATTCGGTAATTTCCGTAACACACACACACACACACACACACACACACACACACACACATATATATATATATATATATATATATATATATAACTATTGCCGTTGCTTAAAAAAGAAAGAGGGCATATCTAAACTTATTTATAAATGGAACTTTATCTGTGTGTGTGTGTGAGTGTGCGTGTGTGTGTGTGTGTGTGTGATACCGTTACGTATAGACTCCGAAACGCCTGAACCGATTTTCTTTACACAGTTGTACTATAAGTGTCTGCGGATGTTCTTAGCTAGGTTTTGTGTCGAGGTACCCCTGATAAATATCGAAAATCGATAATCGAAAAAATCGGGTTGTAGAAGGAGTGGTCTGATTTTAATCAAATTTGATACACTCATAGACAAAGACATAAGAAACAATATTCAGAAGTTTCAAGGTCACAGTTCTTACAATAGTGCAGAAAATCGATAATATATATATCTATATCTATCTATATATATATATATAAAAGGCAAGATGTTTGTGTGTGTGTCTGTTTATCTGTCTGTATTTTTTTCAGCACTTTAATTTTAGTTTTTGCTTCGGGTTTGGCTCTAAGTAAGTATAATTGTAGTTCTTATTCTCAGTCATGATACCATTTACTCAGAGGACTTATTTAGCCTTCAAAATTCAGTTTACGACGAAAAAAACTTATTTGATATCGATACCAGGAAATGAAAATTTGACTTACATCTATTCATTTTCCTATCAGTCTACGGTTTCGCTTTAACTGGAAACAGATATTGCATTTTAGACATTCGTGCCAACGTCCAAAGAGTCTGAGCTCCAGGACCATGGATTTGTTTTAAAGCTTTCATTACACCTGAGCATTACACCTATACTGCTAGTATATATATATATATATATATATATATATATATATATATATATATATATATATATATAACTATTGCCGTTGCTTAGCCGAGTTTTATGTCAGCACAAGATAAAATCATTGCTGATGGTGGATGTTATTGTGTTACCATCCTTATAACCTCTCTGAAGTTGGCGCATGTTATCCGAAAGCTTAGAACCAACTTAATAAATAATTATCCAAATGTTGGAGAATTTTTGTCTTTATTTTCAACTGAAATTAAAGCCAAAATACGACGTTTAGAATGGCTCAGGATTAAACATAATAGACATTCATTGTCTCTTATATTTAACAGTATATGTTTAGAAAAAATATATATATTGATTGTTTAATATTTAGCTTTGGGACCTAATGGGTTTAAAAATGTAATATATATATATATATATATATATAGTATATCGAGGCAGCAAGTAATTTTCTAAACATATGCTGTTAAATATAAGAGACAATGAATGTCTATTATGTTTAATCATGAGCCGTTCTAAACGTCGTATTTTGGCTTTAATTTCAGTTGAAAATAAAGACAAAATTCTCCAACATTTCGATAATTATTTATTTATTTTCTTCTAAGCTTCTTCTGAAGATGTCTCATGTGAAAGCTTAGAATGCTTAGAAGAAAATCAATAAATAATTATCCAAATGGAGAATTTTTGTCTTTATTTTCAACTGAAATTAAAGCCAAAATACGACGTTTAGAACGGCTCATGATTAAACATAATAGACATTCATTGTCTCTTATATATATATATAGTTGTAAAAAATAAAGAGCTAAGCACATGAACATCAGCCAAAGGGATTCGGACCGAGTTAGCACCCAAAGCAACAACCCGAGACGAGTACTCAACTAACAATCCGCTAACAAACCGTGACAATCCGCTAAGATGAAACTTTGGTAGGTTTGTTGGCTCACTAGGTTTACTTTACTTATTCTGCTCTGCTTAAGTATTGAGCGCGTGTTTGTTTTTTGTTAGTTGATTACTCGTCTCGGGTTTTTCCTTTGGGCTTCGGGCTGACTTTATGGATATAGGAAGACATACAAACTTATGTGTGCGTTCAGTTTAACTAATCCGAATATAGATTCACTTTGAATTTGAGAAAAACTTTATATTTTGGGGGGGAATACATGTTTCTTCTTCTTATCTTAACGGCAAAAGTGTCAACTTAATTTTTAAAAGCCCTGTTTTAGGCCATTAAGTTTGAAAGAAGAGATCTGCATTCACCCAAAATATAAACCTTTTTTTCAAATTTAGAGTGAATCTCTCTTCTGATTAGTAAAATTGAACGCACACATAAATTTTCTTGAAACAGAAATTTCCGTGACGCAATGTATTTTTACTTAAAAAAATAAATTTAATTATATGATTATATTATGCTCTACAATGTTTATTGTATTAAGCAAAAAAAAAAAATGTTTATTGTATTGATCAAAAAAAAAAAAGTAAATGCCGGAGAACTCAGAATTGTAAAACTGTTTGTTCTCGTTAGCTGGATATATATATATATATATATATATATATATATATATATATATATATATATAGTGTTGAGTTGTGATAATGTTTAGCGCCAAGATTGTTGCTTTTTCAGTAGTTTTACTGAAAAAATTATTTGGGCAAGCAGGTTTTTTTTTTATCGTAAAGTGTCGATATCGAAGAGGAGACAGAGCGTTGATAGGTTTCATGCAAAGAATTTTTCACTTTAAATGAGCAGATTCATGTCTACTTCGAAGTTTTGTGAGGAAACTGTTATAATGCCTTCACTCAGATTCACTTATTAAAAATATAACCGGAAAACTGTGCTAAAAATTACTATACACTTTTTTTCCTGCTTCAAATATAACGGTTACCATAACTCACACCCCTGAAGATGACCTTGGAAGGAAGTTAAAAGTACTTGGATACCTTAAGAAATTAATGAAAATAACAATGTTACAGCTCATTTCATACATATTTTAATTGTAATACGTGAAAGATTATCCCCGAGTATAAAGGGATTATATTTAAAATAAGCAAATATTATTTGCAATTTATTTAATCTGACATGTTTAAAAGAAAATTTTCTGCCTAAATACACAAATTTAATATATATATATATATATATATATATATATATATATATAGGGTGGTGCAAATATCTGGACACATACTTTCATGGCTTCTGCTCAGACGAACTTAAGTCACTGATTCCTACTCAACAGGTGTTTACTCGTGCAAACAGACTAGCAACTGGGTCCCACCCATTCACAGTCAGGTTAGCCAAATGCAGACGACAATTCTACTCCTGCAGCTTCTTCTCTCGCACTTCCTGCCTGTGGAACTCGCTCCCGTATTCTTGCTTTCCTGACGGCTACGACCTCCAGAAATTTAAATGCAAAGTTAATACTCATCTACTAACCACTGGACTCTAGCTCTCTCCCCACCCCTGTATAACCTTCCCTTTCTCTCCACATATGTATCTGTCATCGCACCTGTTTTCTCAGCTTTCTATTGTTCCTTTCTAACTAGTTTGTACTCCTCACTCTTTTCTAATTAATCTTTTTACATTTATGTAGCCCCCTGCACATCAGTGGCGTTGCCGCCTTGCTCGGGGTGAAATGATTAAAAAAAAACAAAAAAACATAAGCAATTTACTATATAAGAATTTACAGTTTACATATAACAATGGATTTACTTATGAAAAATAAGTTTAAATAAAGTTTACAATAAGTTTTTGAACTGAATTACACCTTCTTTGAAAAACTTTCTTACTCGGGAGGCACATAATCTTTGCACATTTCTGAGAATAGAGTTCATTGCCTCCTATGGATTCAATTTATTGTTTGATGTTATCCTTTAGTGCTTCTAATATTTTGAGTTAAGTCAGTCAGTCAAGTGCTTGTGCAAACATATATCGAAAGAGACATGACTAACTGGGCAGAAGAATTTCCCACTGAAGGTTTCTTCGGTAGACAGTTTGCCAACCAAGATTATAGAATCCAATCTGTCCTACTATTTAACCCATATGAGGGATAAGCGACCGATTAATACCTTCCTCAAGTGTATTTGCGCGCAAGGGAATGCAAGGCATTTAACTGGAATTCGAACTCGGCTCTGAGTTTTCGTTCCGAGACGATATCCACTGCACAACAACGAATATCATTTGGTTAGATATGATACTTAAATGATCAAAATTATGTTAGAAATAAGAAAACATTCTATAGTAAATTGTCTATACAAATAAGTTTTAATTATTTTAACTGTAATTATAAAATAATACTAATAGTGGTTATATTTTAATTTGTATTAAAAATTATGATTTACAATTTATTTTTTTACCGTAAATACATCCCATTATATTTAAAACTAAATTTCAATGTTAAATTTCCACGTCATGTTTTTCTAAGAAAGCAGACGAGTTGCTATAGACGCTGTGTCGATATATGACGTTAATTTTCATTTCTCTGTATTCTGTTCATTCTTTTTCTATTTCTTTTTCTATTTTTCATTCTTTTTTTCATTCTATTTTTCATTCTTTTTCTATTTCTTTCCTTTTTTCTATATTCTTTCCATTTATAAATTGTCTATATTTTTCCTTTTTTTCTCTCTTTGGGCTTTTTTTTTTTTTTTTGAATGAGGGAGGAATTGTTTTTTGAAAATTACTATTAAAAATGTCTACTCTCGATACGACCACGTGACCGTCTGTGTGTAATGATTTTTCGGGAATATTTTGAAGATTAAATGTTGCGTCATTTGCGTCAAGGTCAGCAGCGGCGGCGAAATACGTATTACCCATGAAATTGTAGAATATCTAAAAAAATTTTCTAAATTATATTACTCTGTTAAATTAAATAAATGAATTTAACGTTGAGTTTTTTTTAGTTCGTTTCTGTTGAAATTTATCTGACTAATATACCAAATATTCTACGTCATATATATATATATATATATATATATATATATATATATATATATATATATAAATGAATATTTGAAAAAGATATTAGAATTAAAGGAATGAATTTTAATCGATTCACAAATAAAATGCAGAAAACGTGATGGCGTCAATGAAGTAATGTTAAACAAAAAAATGAAGAAAGTCAATCGAAATAAAATAAATAAGTGACAATTTGCAAAGGAAGAAAAAATAATAATTGTAAATAGAGAAAGAGAGAGAGAAACTGAAAAAAAAGAGAAAATCTGACGAAAGAAAGAAAGAAAGAAAGAAAGAAAGAAAGAAAGAAAGAAAGAAGAGAAGTGCAGATAGAAAACAAAAGACAAACAAACGAATAAAGAGAGATGGGCGCCGTAAAAGAAAGAAAGAAAGAAAGAAAGAAAGAAAGAAAGAAAGAAAGAAAGAGAAAAACAAAGACAGCGAAAAACAAAGACAGAGAGACTGACAAAGCGACAAATATAAACATTGAAAACAAGGAAAGAAAGAGAAAAGCAGACAAAAAAAGAAAAACGAAGACAGAAAGAAGTAAAAAAAGAGAAAAGAAGACAAAGAAAATAAAGGCAGAAAGAGAAAGAAAGACATATAATGACAGACAGAAAAAGTAGAGGCAAAGAAAGAAAAAAAAAGAGACAATGAAGACATAGGTTAATGTTTCTTTGATTCGGCCTTGTGTCAGACTTAACCGAACTCGCTACAGTTTACAAGTTTTATGCAGAATTATCATCAGAAGGTTTTCATCAGAAGGTTGGTTGTCGGCAGGTTGGAATATGGGGAATTGTGTGGAATAGCGTATGAAGAATAAAATATACATTTTGCATTTTAAAATAGAAATTTATTAAAGGGAAAGACTAACATAAGCTGTAGGAGTTAATGTTCAATTAGAAACATTATTAAGAGGTCAAAGGTAGAGTTCGTACAAGATGTTCTAAGGGTAGAGTTCGTACAAGATGTTCTGGTAGTAATTGTTGAAATAGATAAGGAGAAAGAGGTGCGACCTGAACTTATCTCAGGGGCGATTTGAAGTTAGTCACATTTTAGTTCTTTCGTCTCTCGGCTCCTATCTCTCTGTCTTAACTGACGCTGAGGTCATTTATATAGTCTTTTTGAATTTAGCACTGGATCGCTAAGTCCTTAGGTCTTGTAAGTCGCTCCCATTGGCCAAAACTCATTTTCACACCTACTAGAGAAATCTGGTTTCGACTTTTTCGTTAAGCACATGGTCAATCTTTTTTCTATTTGGGAAAACCAGGATTTCACACGTCATTGAGAATATTTGTAAAAGTGAAGAATAAAAATTTTCCGAAAGGTTGATTTTAATGAATCTTACCCACTACAACAGACAGTAAAACCAAGAAACCAACGCAGAAGAGTAGAGAAAAAAAGTTACAAAAAGAAACACGAATAAAAGAAAGACTGGGAAGCAAATAACATAATGAAGAAGCAAGAGAAGAGAAAGAGAGAAGGAAAGTCAGAAAAAGAAAGATAGAGGCAAAATGGAATAAAGAAAGACATTGAAAGTCAAGCAGAAAGAAAGAGATATGGAAAACGAGAAAGACTGGTAAAAAAGATAGACAAAGAAAAAAGGAAAAGAAAAGAAAGACAGAAAGCGAATGAAAGAGAAACAGAAGAAGCAAGAAAAAGGAAAGTATAAAAGATAGACAAAGACAGAAAAAGTAAAGACAAAGAAAGAAGGAAACAAACAAACAAACAAAAGCGAACTGAGAGACAAATGAAATCAATGGCGGATATAGAAAGAAAAAGACAGCCAAAGAGAAGAATCAGTAGAGAAAAGCCGAGCAATCGAAAAACGAAGGAGTTGAATAAATAAGGAAAGAAAACCAAAAACACAAAGACTGACGAGAAAGAGAGTTACGTTTACATATTAAAAAAAGAAGAGCTAAATATTATTTTGTACAAGTCAACCATCCGTCCGTGCATGGAGTACTGCTGCCATTTATGGTCAGGCGCCCCTGCCGTTCTCCTCAGTGTTCTTGACAAGCTCCAAAGGAGAGTCTGTAATGTGATAGGTACTGATCTGGCGACTCGTCTGCAGCCACTTTCCCATCGTCGAAATGTGGCCTCCCTCTGTCTCTTCTATAAATACTTTCATGGCTTCTGCTCGGATGAGCTTAAGTCACTGATGCCTCCTCAACAGGTGTTTACCCGTTCAACCAGACTGGCAAATGGGTCCCACCCATTCACAGTCAGGTTAGCCAAATGCAGACGACAATTCTACTCCTGCAGCTTCCTCTCTCGCACTTCCCGCCTGTGGAACTCACTCCCGTATTCTTGCTTTCCTGACGGCTACAACCTCCAGAAATTTAAAAGCAAAGTTAATACTCACCTACTAACCACTGGACTCTAGCTCACTCCCCTCCCCTGTATAATCTTCACTTTCTCTCCGCCTATGTATCTGTCATTGCACCTGCTTTCTCAGCTTTCTATTGTTCCTTTCTAACTAGCTTGTACTCCTCACTCTTTTCTAATTAATCTTTCTACATTTATGTAACCCCCTGCACATCAGTGGCGTTTCTGCCTTGCTCGGGGTGAAATGATTAAAAAAAAAAAATTTTTCAACTCTCGCTTGACCTAGAGGTTATTTGCCAAAAATGAATAAATAAGCATTTGTTCCGAGATGAAAGCGAGCGTAACCTTGGCCAGCACTAAACACTGTCAGAGGTGAATAAACTAAATACTACTCACCTGGAAATTGTAAAGAAAGCGAGAAAAAGGAAGACAATTTAAACAGACGTGAACACATCTTCGCTTTTAGAATAATGCACGCACTTCTGAACACAGAATGTGCTAAGATTCGGTCTATTACAAAATGAAGACAACAAAATATTGTCGAATGTAGAAGCATCGAAAAGTTTCTTTCTGTTGGAGCATATCTAATCTCGTCAACTTCTGAGATCTTAAGAAAGTAATTATGATGATAGCAATAAAATAGGAATTTGTATTTTACGGACATATCAGTAAAACTCAACAACCTGATATATATATATATATATATATATATATATATAAATATATATATATATTAAAAAAGGATTAATTCAAAGATGTTGAATGGCCATTTCGATATGAAGATCCCCACGGGGGATAACACATCACCTCAGCAACAGAAAAATCCTTTCAGAAACTGGATGGCCATATCGAAATGGCCATTCAACATCTTTGAATTAATCCTTTTTTAATATATATTTGCTCTGTAATATTTTATTACATAGAGCTCTCTTCCTGTATCATTTTTTAATATTAAAATAAAATTTTTAATATTAATTAGGATCGGGTTTTTGGAATTTACCTTCCTGCTTTTTTCCCTTGGATTGAAGTATCTGAATTAATATATATATATATATATATATATATATATATATATATATATATATATATATTAATCGTTTCAGCCCAAGCAAGGCATTCCACTGTCACTATTGCGCAGGGGGGTTACATAGAGGAAGATAGTGAGAGAGAGTGGTTAGATATATGTCAAATTCGTCCCCCTGGTTCTCACCCGCTTGCTCGGCCGCCATTGCCCACCGGAACCATTTCTTCCGGGTATATCGAAGATGCTCGTCGAACCAAAACAGGCGCCTTTTCGCCTCAGCACGGAATAAGTGTAAAAAAGTACTGAACGAAGCTAAGAAGGCGTTTTCTACCATAATGAGGCAACGCATAGCATCCTCTAAGTTTGGCTCCAAAGATTACTGGCGACTCTGCAAAAGCGTGCTCAACAAGAGCAAGACTTCAATACCCCCACTAATCAATGAATTTGAAGTTCTCACCTCCCCAGCGGACAAGGCTGAATGCTTTGCCCGTAGATTCTCCACCAATTCGACACTGGACTCGTTAGGAATGCCTACACCAGACTTCCCACCCAGAACTAAGGCTCAACTAAATAACGTCCACATTACACCCTCGCTGGTCGCCAAGATAATTGCACAACTTGACCCACACAAATCGAGCGGCGGTGACGGAATCCCAGTCATAGTACTGAAGAAATGTGTCCCAGAATTCTCCTCTGTCCTCTCTAAACTCTATAACCTCTGCCTATCTGCTTCCTGTTTTCCTGCCTTTTGGAAGTCCTCCTGTGTAGTTCCCATATTTAAGTATTCTGGCGAACCCTCAGACCCCACCAATTACCGTCCTATTAGTCTCCTTCCGATCTTTGGCAAAGTTTTCGAAGCCATTATCAACGCCGAGGTGATTCAGTATCTCACGGCCCACATGCTTCTCTGACAAGCAGTACGGGTTTCGCTTCACAAGGTCTACTGCTGATATGCTAACGACCATTACCGAATACATATACTGGGCACTTGACAAGAATGGCGAAGGCCGAACCGTTGCCTTGGATATCTCCAAAGAGTTCGACAGGGTCTGGCACGCTGGCCTCTTGTGCAAACTGCGGAGCTACAGGATAACTGGACATCTGTTTGACCTCATCCAGTCATTCCTCTCTAACCGCATATTGAAGGTGGTATTAAATGGGCATGCCTCCCATAACTACCATACGAACGCGGGCGTCCCTCAAGTTTCTATCTTGGTCCCACGCTCTTTCTGATGTACATTAATGATCTCCCCGACGCCATTAGATCCCAAGTAGGCATGTATGCCGATGACACAACAATCTACTCTCGCATCGATCAAAAACCAGGTGTGGGCGACAAAGCGAACATCGCTGCCATGCTTGAAAAGGATCTCCAATCCGTAGTGGCCTGGGGTAAGAAATGGCTAGTAAATTTCAATGCTTCTAAAACAAAGCTGTTATCAACTAACCACCATAGACAATCGCATCTACCTCCCATTAGCACGGGACAGGCTTGCCTCCCAGAGAGTAAAATACTACGCCTCCTTGGCCTTACACTTTCGGCGGACCTCAAATGGAATGACTATATCGAATCCATTGCCAAATCTGCCGCTATGAAAGTCGGCTCTCTGTGCAGGGCCCAGAAGCTTTTACCACCTGAATCTATTCTGCACATATACAAGTCTACCATCCGCCTCTGTATTGAATATTGCTGCCATATCTGGTCGGATGCCCCTGCTGCTCTCCTTGGGCTTCTCGAAAAAATACAAAGGAGGATCTGTAACGTGGTTGATACTGACTTGGCAAACCGGCTGCAACCACTCTCTCACCGGCGTGATGTGGATTCCCTGTGCCTCTTCTACAAGTACTTTCATGGCTTCTGCTCTGATGAACTTAGAGCACTGGTGCCGCCTAAGCAGGAATTTACACGAGATACTAGATTAGCAACTAGGTCCCACCCTTTTACAGTTAAACAGATAAGATGTAACCGTAAATTCTACTCCAACAGCTTCTTTTCTCGCACTTCCCGCCTGTGGAACTCCCTTCCACAAGTCTGCTTTCCCGACAGCTACAATCTCCAGGGTGTTTAAATGTAGGGTCAATAGACACCTATCACTCTAACTCCCAATTATTCTCAGAACACTCTCATCTACCCAACCCTCATTCTCGGTATCCTTACCCGCCTATCACCCACCCTCTGACATTTCCTATATTTAATCATCCTTTCTCCACTCTATGTAGCCCCCTGCGCAGTAGTGGCAGTGACATGCCTTGCTCGGGGTGAAACGCTTATAAAAAAAAAAAATAGAAGGAGGGTGATAGACGGGTAAGGATGTAGATGGGAAGACTATTTGACAGATGGATGCGAGTTAGTGTGTTAGGAGGTGTCTATTGACTTTACATTTAAACTCCTGGAGATTGTCGCTGTCGGAGAAGTTAGTATGTGGAAGGGAATTTCACAGGCGAGAAGTGCAAGAAAAGAAGCTGTTGGAGTAGAAATATATGAGCGATTTGAAATCGTTCATATATATCAGTTGACAAGTTGATTATTTTACAAGAATAAAATTGAAGAAGCAGAATCTTTACTGGAACAAATATTTAGGGTAGCGGACAATAAGATATTTTAATTTGAATTTTTATCTACATGTGATCTTAGAATATTTAAATTTTTAATCTTGTTATTAAAAAAAGCAGTAACTTAACTTTCAAGATTTAATTCCCATGAACATCGAGTGTACTTAAATTCAAATCTTTTAAACTGTCAGTTTCAAATATGCACCTGATGATTGCATAACACATGAAACTCCGAGTCGTGCCATAAAGATAAGATAATATATATATATATATATATGGTTGTTTCCCGGTATTTTTCTTATTTATATGGAGCTTGGTGTAATTTAATAGCTTTGTATGTGAGTGGTTTTACAGATGATTAGTTGTTTTTCATTGTTTTTGTTCTGTTGACATTTTTTTGTTTTTTTGTATTGTTTACATACAAGATTATTAATATACATATATATATATATATATATAGTCATCCGCAGACAGATCTGTTTCGCTGTATCACAGCTCATCAGTACGTTTAGACATTTGATTGCTTTTACCAAGAATTGAAACCTGACCGAATTGGCGTCAGTCGGCGATTATACCTCTGAGCTATGGGCGCTCGGTAGAAGGAGGCAGACTTTTTAGCTTATGATGCATCATACGACAGTAATTACAGTTCTCTAATTCATTACTGAATGAGCGATTTAATTATATAGTTATGAATTAATTGTACATTGCGACACGGAAATTTCTATGTTTCGAGATAGATTCTCATCATCAGATAATGTTTGATGTTGTTTGTGCAGATGAGTTAAACTTAAATGACAAACACCTTTGGTTTGCTGTATATGTATGCGGGAAGGTATAAAATTTATATGCGTGTTTCTTTTGACTAATCAGAGCGGAGATTCGTTTTGGGATTTGGCCCCAAAGAATGCATACTAACCAACTTTTTCTCTTTTTTCTCTTTTTTCTCTTTGTTTTTTCTTTTTTCCTTCCTCATCCTACCCTTTTCTTTGGTTTCTTTTCCCTCCTAGACGGTCAAGATGTTAACCTGCCTTTAACCTGATCTTATCATTTTTTTCTTTTTTTCCTTTCTTCTCCCTTCAGTTTGATTGCGTTTGGTGTGATATTCTCATTCAGTACGATTGCTATAATTTTCATTTACTTATCATTTTTAGTCTATCTATTTATTTGTTGTAAAGTTTGTTATTTTTTATATAAAAATTAAGCTCTATGATACTCATTACATTGAGTACAGGCCATAATAAAATAAATACCAGGGAACTCAAAATAACAAAACCTTGAGTCCCCTTCACCAGGAATTATATATATATATATATATATATATATATATATATATATATATATATATATAGTCATCCGCAGGCAGATCTGTGTACGGTTAGACTCCGATTGCTTTAACCCAGGATTGAAACCCGACTGAATTGGCGTCAGTCGGCGATATATATATATATATTGTTTCATTGATAATTCCGCGTTATTAATGGTAATTAGTCTGTTTATTTGTACCATATGAAGTTTATTTGTATTTTTCTTTACTTTCTGAATTTTGTCGGTATTATTTACGATGGAATCAAATTTTTTTGTGATAGTCATGCTATTTAAAATAAAGAAAATGAGAAATCGGAGAGCCGAGTTCGAATTCTAGTCGAATTCGTTTCTCTCACTTTCGCACAAATACTCATAGAAAACCACTTAATCCATCTTTTTTCCCTCCAGCTGTGTTGAATAACAGGACAGATTGTATTCTAGAGCTTTGTTTGGTAACAAATCTATCGCATAAAGTAATGGCGACTAACGGCGGGAAAATCTTCTGCCTAGTCAGTCAAGTCTCTTTCGAGGTATGATCGCCCAAGCGTGAGTCACGTACGGCAATTAACTGACTGACTGATTTTAAATAACAACAATATTAGACTGATCACTCTTCTTATTTATAATAAACTGCGTCTAGAGATTATATGCAAGTTATGAATTGGTATAAAGAGTTGCGTCTTTAATGTTAAAAGTCCTATTATGATGTTTAGATTCTACTCAATATTATTAACTTAGATATATAGTGATAGATAAAAATATTGCTTTTGGTTGGAAAAAAATTACTAAGTGAACAAAAGTCTTTTTTTTTTCTGCCTTTCGACTTTAAGTTAAAACTTAGTATTTTTTTTTTTTTTTTTTTTTTTTACATCAACTATATGTACACTTAATTGGGACGTTAGCATCCCTCTAGGTAAAAAATATAAACCTACAAAGGGCGGAAGAACTCTCAAGAGTCAACGGCCAGCTAACTAGAGGTGATGTCTCAATAAACCATCGTGGAGAAGGCAACGGGATACCACTCCACTATCTACCCCCGCTCAATCATGGATAGTCACAATAAATATATGAAAGCCAACAGCGTGAAGGGGGTTACTTCCCAAGGAAGCAACTCCTCGCTCGGTAAGGACCGGCATGGGCAACAGGTGCCACCTGACCGTCATCCGGCGACTGTTAGCACCAACGGCGTAAAGGGGACATTTTACTCCAAAATTTGTCCCTCGCCCGGGAAAGAACGACATGAGCAACAGGTGTCGCTGGACCGTTACCCTGCAACTGTGCGCATCAAAGACAAACTCACTATAGGAACATGGAACGTCAGGACACTGAACTGTGGACAACTAGAGAATGTCAAACAGGAGATGAACAGACTGAATATCAGCATCCTAGGAATATGTGAAACAAGATGGCCTAATAACGGAGATTTCAGTAGCGACACCCACAGGATAATATATGCAGGAGGAAAAAAACACGAAAAAGGGGTCGCTTTAATACTAAACAAACAAGTGAAGAGATGTGTACTTGGATACTGGCAACTGTCAGAGAGAGTCCTCTTGGTTAAACTGCGGGGAAGGCCCCTCAATATAGCTATTATAGTAGTTTATGCACCGACAACTCAAAGCTCAGAGGACGAAATAGAATCATTCTATTCAATACTGGACAGTGCTAAGGCTCAGTGCAAAAGCCAAGAAGTCAGGATAGTAATGGGGGACTTAAATGCAAAGGTAGGTAAAGATAGAGAAGGAGACACGAACGGCAACTTCGGACTAGGAGAGCGCAACGAAAGAGGAGAAAAATGGATCCAATGGTGCTCAGCCAATGACCAGGTCATTACTAACACCTGGTTCCAAGAACACCCACGACGTTTATGGACATGGAGAAGCCCAGGAGGGGACACGAAGAACCAAATAGATTACATAACTATAAACAAGAGATTCAGGAACGCAGTAGTCCAATGCAAAACGTACCCAGGTGCTGACTGCGGAAGTGACCACGTCCCAGTCATCTGCAAACTAAAAGTGAAATTCCGAAGACTGAAGAAACTCAGCATAACACCAAGACTGCAATACGACACACTAGAGGATGATCTCACCCTGCAGAAAGAATATAATAACAGCGTAAAAAAGAAATATGAAGAACAAATTGGAAAAGGATACTCAAAATGGGAGTCACTAAAAGAAGCAATGGTGACCTCAGCGAACAACATAGCCCCAAAGGAAATCAGACGAAGAAGGAAAAATGAGTGGATGACCGAAGAGATCCTCCACATGATGCAAAGGAGACAAAAAATAACGCCAAGACACGGAACAGAGTACAAAAAAACTTCACAGGGAGATAAGGAACAAATGCAGACAAGCCAAAGAGGAATGGCTCAACAACAAATGTGCAGAAGTAGAGAGACTGAGCAGGAACAACAAAGCAGAAATGCATAAAGAGATAAGAGAACTGACAGGACAAAAAACCTGTTCCTCAACAGGATGCATAAAATCCAAGGAAGGGACAATCATAGTAGAGAAAGAGGAAATACTCCGGCGATGGGAAGAATACATAAAGGATCTCTTTGGCGACAAGAGAGAACAACCGAGAATACATAAGGAGATGGATGGACCGGAAATACTAAAATCCGAAGTGGAAGCGGCAATGGCCAAAGTGAACAGAAATAAAGCACCTGGCCCAGATGGCATAGTGATAGAGCTGCTGACAGCCTTAGAAGAGTATGGCATAGAAAAGATTACCGACATAATAAACGAAATTTATAGCAGCGGAATAATACCAGACGACCTATGCAAGTCGATATTTATAGCACTGCCGAAGAAACCAGGGGCAAACGAGTGTGAACTACACAGAACTATCAGCTTAATGAGTCACATTACAAAACTGATTGTCAGAATCCTGATGAATAGAGCGAGAAGCAGAATCAGGCCAGAGATAGGACAGGAACAGTGCGGGTTCGTCAAAGACACTGGAACAAGGAACGCCATATTCATGATTAGGATGCTCTCTGAAAGGGCATTACAAATGAAGAAAGACTTGTACCTATGCTTCATTGATTACGCGAAAGCATTCGACAAAATACGACACAAAGAATTGATGGAAATGATAGGAAACCTCAACATTTTCGGCAAAGATATAAGAATAATCAAGAATCTCTACTGGCAGCAAACGGCCTGCATACGGACAGGTAACGACCTCAGTAGATACACAAAGATAGAAAAAGGCGTAAGACAAGGCTGTGTCTTTTCACCGGATTTGTTCAACCTATACAGCGAGAATATTTTGAGGACCCTAGATGACACACCAGGATTTATTATTGGAGGCCACAACCTGAACAACATAAGATACGCGGACGATACAGTACTGATTGCGGACACGGAAAGGAAACTGCAAGATCTCATACAGAAAGTAGCAGTGGAGAGTGACAAGATGGGACTACAAATAAACTTTAAGAAAACTGAGTGCATGGTCATCAGCAAAAGATACAACCCAAAATGCCAAATACAGGTGGGGGATAACAGAATCAAACAAGTCCAAGAATTTAAGTACCTAGGAAGTGTTCTAACAGGAGATGGAAAGTGCGACACGGAGATCCGAAGGCGAATTGGCATGGCAAAGGACGCGTTCCAGAAGATGAGCAAAATACTAACACACAGGAAGATCTCAATAGAAACGAAGAAAAGAGTGCTAGACTGCTACGTGATGTCAGTTCTTCAGTACGGCTGTGAATGCTGGACAATATCATCGAAAATGAGGACAAAACTGGAAGTGGCCGAAATGTGGTTCTACAGAAGGATGCTACGGATATCGTGGACTGAGCATACAAGCAACGACGAAGTGTTAGAAAGAATGGCAACAAAAAGGAAATTGATGCTGAGCATCAGGAAGAGACAACTGAAGTTCCTGGGACATGCAATGAGGAAGGAAAGCCTGGAGAACCTGATACTGACTGGTCAGATAGAAGGAAGGAGAGACAGAGGAAGGCAGCGGATAACATATTTGCAGGGCCTGATCAGGTGGATGACGGAACGGGGGTTGCCAGGAGCAACAGGAGCAAACATACTAAGAGCCACAAGGGATAGGGAGACGTGGAGATCCATGATCGCCTACGTCCTGAAGGGACAGGGCACATAGAAGAAGAAGAATCTTAAATTTTAAGCTTTTTATGTTTAATTGGTTTTCTTTAATTTTTTTGATTTTAGCAGAAATCCCTTGACTGGCGTATTGCTAGTTTGTTTGTTTGTTTGTTTGTTTGTTTGTTTCTTTCTTTCTTTCTTTCTTTCTTTCTCTTTTGTCAGCCGTATATTAGTCTGTCTACTTTCCTCTTCTTTGCCGGCCGTAATTTGACTCTCATGCATCTATCTTGAGTCTCTCACTGGCCATTTTGGTGTGACCAAAATTTAAAGACCCACGTTCGAGTTGGGAATCTGTTTTGTTTGAAATATTCTTAAAGTAAGTTTTTTTTTCTGCCTAATTTTAAAATTTTAAGCTTTTCATGTTTAATTGGTTTTCTTTAATGTTTTTTTTTATTTTAGCAGAAATCTCTTGACTGGACTTTTACAAAGTTAAACTTAGTCATCCACCACCATGTTTTTTTTAATTGATGTAGATAGATCTAGCTATCGCCCGGTTCACACTCCACCCACGTCTATTGAACAGGTTAAGAGGCTCATCCCTTGTTCCCTGTTTAGGATGTTGTTTCCGGCTTTCTTTTTTCCAATCTTCTCACCATTACGTAGCCCCCTGCACATCAGTGGCGTTACCGCCTTGCTCGGGTGATACGATTAAAAAAAAAACAAAAAGCAAACAGACTAATTTGACTGTCAGTAGTTTATTTGCAACTATTTATTTTGATACTTTTACATTATTATACCTTGTAAAACTAATGTTAAAAGCAATAGGAAAAAGGAATTATCTAGAGGGCGATTTAAAAAATAAGTTAGGGCATGTGATACACAAAGGATCCTTTAATCAGAATTTTGTATCCGAAAGATAAGGGTTCTTATTAGCCATAAATATATTTATGTTAGGTAATTTTGTGGTGCAGTGGATATCGGCTCGGAACGAGAAATCGGGAAGTTGAGTTCGAATTTCTGTTGTATTCTTTGCATTCACTTACGCGCAAATACCCTTGGAAAAGGTACTAATTTGTCTCCTCCTCCAGTTATGGGTTAAATAACAGGACAGATTGGGTTCTCTTGCCTGGACTGGCAACCAATCTACCGCAGAAAGTAATGGCAATACATGATCGCCCAATGTATCACGTATGGCACTTAACTGACTGACTGAATATAATAGTTGGAGACATGATTTAGGCTTCTACTGGGCATAAAGTGGGGGGTCGGTTTTATATTGTTATGAAGTAATAAACTGGTCCCCCACTAATTACTACGTAATAACATAATAAGTCTCTTCTCTCGCTAGCTTTGAGTCAAATAACAGGACAGATTGGATTCTATAGCCTGGGCTGGCCACCAATCTAGTGCAGAAAGTAATGGCAACCTACTGCAGGATATTCTTCTACCCAGTCAGTTATGTTTCTTTCGAGACATGATCACCCAAACATGTATCACGTATGGCTCTTAACTGACTAATATCTACTCATTCAACCAGTATCAGTGAGACGGCCACACAGTAGACACTCTCATTCAATTCTTACTTTTTATAAATTCAATCTGCCTCCAGGATGAAAACATTAACGATCATATATCTCTACATATTCATTTTCGTTTTTATTTGTGTAATTGTTGTGGATCTTCGTCGCCAATTTGTTGTGTAGTTGTGGCGAAACGGCGCAAAATTGTAGTGACCGGAAGTAAACCACGAAACAAGAAGGTAGGTTCAAAACAGTATGTAAGTATAACAACAAATAAGATATTCAAAGAAAGTGTTAATAATAAGTAATAGAGAAATAAGTAAGTCCGAAGGTATTATTATGCTGCTTATTGCCTGGCTAGTAGGTGTCGTTAACTACTTCCGTTAACTGCGTTTCTAACTGCTCCCCGGAAGTTAGGCAGGTAATTACATATAACAAGAGGAAGAGTCCATTCCTTGTAGGAGGGCACCATAACAGTAATGCGTTGCAATTGTGTGAATGATAAGGAAGTAATTTCCGAGTGAATTTTCTTCAGTGTGGAATTCGGAATTTTTTTTTTTTTTTTTTTTTTTCCCCATCTACATTAACACACCGATTCTCGTACTGTCACCGAAGTTAAGCAACGTCGAGCATGGTAGGTCCCTAGATGCGTGAACGCTTTGGAATACCAAATGAAGTAAGTTAATGTGTGCTGGTAGTGTAGTGGATAACGATTCTGAATTTGAAATCGGTGAGCTTAGTTCCAATTCCACTCAAGTTCGTTATATTCACTTACATACAAATACTCCTGAAAAAGGCATGAATCCACTTCTCATCGACAACTGTAAGGTAATTAGAACGTGTAAAAGTAAATCATCATTATCTCCAAAATAGTCCTAAATTGTGTTCTGGATATGACGATAAACTACATCCAGCAGCAAGGCCTCTGATCTGGAAATTTTGAGGAGAGTGGAACCACCTCTTAATTACAGTTGTTCCTCGGCCCACCCTGAGTGGGGATGATAGCCTCTGTTTGGGTCCCAGCTATGGGTAACGTTCATCCCCATTCTAAGATTAAATTACTGTGAAAGTATAAAATAGATTTTTATAGCAAAAATCTCAGCAGTAATACATAAAAAAACATTAGCAACAAGAGATTTAAATCTTTAGAAAGAAATATACGTCAATGAAATCTACTGATTTCGTACAAAGAATATATATTCTATTCAAACGAACCTATCACAAAAGTCTTGTCGGCATAAAATAACCCACTGAGGTGATGATAAGCCGTCAACAAAACTAAACCATCTAAGTATTTTTCTGGGTTTATAAGCCGTAAAACACATGAATCAATAATTTTAATCCAAATTTAGCCTACTCAGCTATTTAACCCATAGCTAGAGGTAGAAGAAGACAGATTCATGTCTTTCTCAAACGAAAATAAATGCTACACGAGAGCTAATATCGCTGATTCCACTTTTCGCGCGGATATTCGTTACAAAAAGCTGAATATCTAAACTTATTTATAAATGGAACTCTGTGTGTGTGTGTGTGTGTGTGTGTGTGTGTGTGTGTGTGTGTGTGTCCGTCCGTTACCTATAGACTCCTAAAATTTACACACTTGTACTATAAGCGTCTTAGCTAGGTTTTCTGTCGAGGTACCCCCGATAAATATCGAAAATCGTTAATTAATCGAAAAAATCGGGTGATGAAAGGAGTGGTCCGATTTTAATCAAATTTGATACACTCATAGACAAAGACATAAGAAACGATATTCAGAAGTTTCAAAGTTGCAGTTCTTACAATAGTGCAGAAAATCGATAATATGTACCGGGTCTGATCAAAATCGATTTTCAACCCTTTTATTTTAGTTTTTGATTCGGGTTTGGCTTTAGGTAGGTATAATTGTAGTTCTTAGTCTCAGCCATGATACCATTTACTCAGAGGATTTATTTAGCCTACAAAATTCAGTCTACGACGAAAAAAAATATTTGTCTGTGATTGTGTGTGTGTCTGTGTGTGTGTCCGTTACGTATAGATTCCGAAACGGCTGAACCGATTTTCTTGAAAATTTACACAGTTGTATTATAAGCGTCTGCGAGTATTCTTAGCGAGGTTTTGTGTCGCGGTACCCCCAATAAATATCGAAAATCGATAATCGAAAAAGTCAGGTTATAGAAGGAGTGGTCCGATTTTAATCAAATTTGATACACTCATAGACAAAGACATAAGAAACGATATTCAGAAGTTTCAAGGTTGCAGTTCTTACAATAGTGCAGAAAATCTATAATATATACATACATATATATATATATATATATATATATATATATATATATATATATAAGGCCAGATGATTGTGCGTGTGTCTGTTTATCTGTCTGTATGTCCTTTATACAAATCCACAATTTTTATCCGATTCTCACCAAACTTCAAAATTTGACTTACATCCATTAATTTTTTTTTTAGTCTACGGTTTCGCTTTAACTGGAAACAACTATTGCTTTTTAGTCTTTCGTGCCAAAGTCCAAAGAGTCTGAACTCCAGGACCATGGATTAGTTTTAAAGCTTTCATTACACCCGAGCAACGCCGGGCTATACTGCTAGTATATATATATATATATATATTACACCCTATCTCACTGTTAACTGCACTCCCAATTTATATAAGTATATTTTATCATTTCACCCCAAGCAAGGCAAAACTGCCACTGGTGCACAGGGGGTTACATAAGAGGTGAATGATGAGAAAGAGGAGCAAGTTACGGGGGAGTCAGAGAATGAGTAAGAAAAGGATGAGAATACAGGTATAAAGAAGGCTGCATGAGAGTAGAGCGGACAGGAAGAAGAACATGGTACAATGGTTGTCAGGGAAAGGATGTGAGTCAAGAAGATAAGAGATGGCAATTGAGTTTGCATTTATATTCTTGGAGATTTTAGCCGTCAGGGAAGCATTTATACAGAAGGGATTTCCACAGGTAGTATGTGCAAGAAATAAAACTGAGAGTAGTAGAAGTTGCGGTTACATCTGAGTGGTTTCCCTGTAAACGGGTGGGACCTAATTGCTAGTCTAGTAGCTCGAGTAAATTCATTCAGAGGAGCCACAGGGAGCTAAGCAGAAGCCGTGAAAGCATTTGTAGAAGTAAACAGAGGGAAGCCACATTACGTCGGTGAGAAAGTGACTGGAGTTGAGTTACCAGGTCGGGATCATTTACATTGCAGATTCTTCGTTGGATTTTGTCAAGAAGCCTGAGATGAATAGCAGGGGCACCTGACCAGATGTGACAGCAATATTCAATGCATGGGCAGATGGTAGATTGATATATGTGTAAGATAGATTTAGACGAAAAATAAAATTTCCTCGCAGCAGATTTAACTATGGATTCAATATAGTCATCATCATCATCAACATCATCATTCTTCGGCCTCGGCCGAGATAGAACTCACTACACACTTCCAGTATTCCCTATTTGTCATAACTCCTGTAAGGTCTTCCTTGGCGATAGATATATCTCTGTGTATCCTGTCTGGAAAGGTTAATTTAAGAGATCGATTGTGAGATGATGGGTGCCTCCATAATACAAACGATGAAACAAGTTCATTTGTGGCTCAATGCCCAGCAAACTGGACGCGTCTCTTTTGAACTAAGGTTGATACTCTAGGTAGGTCTCCATTTATCATTTCTAGCGTTGGGTGTATCTGAGAAGACGAGTATAACATCCATCTAAACGGCGCTGTTGTTTTGCTGAAAGAGTCCAAGTTTCAGATCCATAGAGACATTACATTATAGTCAGTTGGTAGATTTAAACCTTGTTGAGTGATGGATTCGTTTTTTATAGCTTATCAACATTTTGCAATTTATTTAACACAAGAAAATATTTTTAGACTGTAAGATTTCCGAACCGAACCCTTTATTACAATCACTGGTAAATACCATTCTCATCCTTAAGGAGACATGGACCAGTGGATATAGACGTTGGTTAGTTCCTGTGACTTGATCCAAAGAGTTGTTAGTTCAATACCAGGCTACAGCATTGGTGAACAAGTAACTTGCAGGGTTAGAGAGAGATAACCCATGACTTTCAGTAGAGGCATTACTATGCAAGGAAAGGAGTTCATATACCCCAGTGATTGTAATAAAGGATTCAGTTCGAAATTCCTAGCACCTGAAGAAGGCCGGAGAGTACAACAGCCAAAACGTCGTAAAAATGGCAACAAAGATGAGGACAATAGTCCGTATAATGTAATTACTGTAAATGCTACCTCATCTCAGAAATAAAGACAAAAGTTTTACTATTTAAAGATTTACTATTTAACCCATAGCTTAGGGAGAAGAGGTTCATTCCTATCTTTTCCAAGTGTATATACGCGTAAGTAAATATAACGAACACAACTGCGATTAACAATTCCGAGTTATGGTCTATTAGATCACCCGGACATCAAAGGTCACAGCTTTTGGTATGCCCAACCGGACATCTATGTTATGACTAGGCCTGACGTTGTTAACTTTAGTGATTGCACAGGAACTTGTGTTTCAATGGGATGCTGTAATAAGCCCTTTATATTATCCGCACGTACAAGCTTACAGGACCTGGTATTCCCAGGTGGTCACCCATCTAGGTACTTCCCAGTATCGACGTTGCTTTACTTCGGTGATCCCACAGGAACCGGTGTTTCAACGTAATATCGTCGTAAGCCCTTTCTACTATCTGTACACCCAAGATTACAGCGCCTGCTATTCCTAAGAGGTCACCCATTTAGGTACTAATCAGGCCCGACGTTTCCTAACTACGGTGTTCGTACGAGAACCGGTGTTTCAACGTGATTTGGCCGTAAACATTCCATTTGATGAGAGCTTCAATGTGGCTGCATACTTTCCGAATAAACCTCGTAATTGGAAAAATTATGAAAAAAAAAAAAATTTAAATGATGACACGCGAGAAGCAACTCTATGAAGAACATTCCCGGACGCAATTTTTCAAAGAATAAAATAGATTAAAAATAAAAAATGTCATCGATTTCCGAAATGAAGAGACGAGGTAATTTAGTGAGTAGAATCTTGAAGACAAATGCCCTGCGCTTTCCAATTGCTTTTTAAATAGTTTCTGACTAGAATTTAATTGAAAGAATTCAGCCGACAAATATTTTCGTTTTTCTTCAATTTTTATTTGATGACTCTGTATTTTTTTTTTCTTACCATTTTTGTTTTCGTCAATTTGTGCGTTACTTTTTTTTATTTTCATTGTGCAATTTAGGTTTTTCTTTTTTATTTTTTCTTCCCCCTACTCTCGTCCTTTACTATTCTGTTTTTTGTTTTTTTTTTTGTGGGGGGGGGGGGGTTCTTTGTCGCATTCTCTTCTTCCTTTCTCTTTCTTGATTTTGGATTAGCACCCAAGCCTCAATAATCTGTTTCTTTTTCGATTTCATAAATTTTTATTCCCGTTTCTTTGGTAATTTCAAGACATACTATTTCCCCCTTAATTCTAGGAATTATTCTAGTGTTGTCAAAGATTTGTGGCTGACCCGCCTGACTCAAATGTAGGTCAGGACATCGATCCAATATCGCCAAAAAGAAAAAAAGGACAAACAAAAGATTTACTATTAGACATGAAATAAAATCGACATTCCGTTGAAGCTGTGATTGGTTGATGGAGAACTGATGTTACTGTTTCATTCATTTCCGAATTTGTTATTGTCAGAATGAATTAAGCAGGCAAAACGAATTTTACAAATTTTAAATGAATTGGTGACATTGAACTGTTTTTTCTCCTATTTCTATCCAAGTATGTACCTTGGGATGCAGTGGATATCGACTCGGAACTACAAATCAGGGTGCACAGTTCGAATTCCAATCGAATTCCTTGTATTCACTTACGCACAAATACTCTTGGGAAAGGTATTAATCCGTCTCTTCCCTCCAGTTATGAGTTAAATAACAAGTTCTATAGCCTTGGCTGGCAACCAATCTACCGCAGAAAGCAATGGTAGCCTACTGGAGGATAATCATCTGACCAGTCATGTCTCTTTCGAGACATGATCGCCCAAATCGTATATCACGTATGGCATTTAACTGACTGACTGAATATAATAGTTGAAAACATAATTAAAACTTCTACTGGGCATAAAGTGGGGGATCGGTTTTCTATTGTTATGAAGTAATAAACTGATCCCCGACACATTACTACTTATTAACATAATACATCTCTTCTCCCTCTGGCTATGAGTCAAATAACATGACAAATTGAGCTTTATAGCCTTGGCTGGTAACCAGTCTACCGCAGAAAGTAATGGCAACCTACTGCGGGATAATCTTCTGCCCAGTCAGTCATGTCTCTTTTGAGACATGATCGCCCAAAGCGTGTATCACGTATGGCACTTTAACTGACTGACTCATATTTCGAATCTCTTCTCTCTTCTCAGGGAACGTTGACGTGGTCTAATGATTAGCAATCTTGTCTCGCTAGTACCTATTACAACTGAGTAGGTAGTTCAATCCTCATTGGGTACTCCAGACTTTTGACTGTGTGCTACATCTAAGCTATGCATGGAGATTACTTTTGGGTACCTCGACGGAGTGTAATGACTAGCAAACTTATTACCACTGATTTGTGAGTTTGAACATCACTAGGCACCCAATAATTTAGGCCTTGTACCAAATTTAAGCAGAACCTCTCTTAGTCTGTTCGGGAGGACATGATCTCCGGGCAATTTATCTGAAATGTGAAATGTAACATTAGCTCTTTTCTGCTTCAAAACGGAATCACGGTTGATAGTGCGTTTTTTTTTAATTTTTGTTTTAAAGTTCCAAACCCATGACGATGAAAGAACGAATGCGAAAACCGATAAATTTAATTCTATATAACTAAAGCGTATCCTTAAAGTCACCTATCTATTTAAACATGTTTCCCGAATTTCAGCTACGTATTAAAAAATGACTCCCAGATGTAACGCAGATATTTAAAAATGCGTCCCGAAATTCAGTTGGGGCAGAGCAACTTGCATATTTCGAATAACAAATAAAACAAAAGTCATGCAGATATACATGTAATTCTTTCAACAGCATCAATTACGACATTTAAATTTTATGTTTTACAAGCTTCAAAGATGACACCAGTCAGATGGCGTCCATTCTGCTGAATACATTGGTTTAATCGTACCATCGTTTCAGGGCGCCAAATTCAAATAAGCAAGTTGCTCTGCCCCACCCTGTTTTAAAACTTTGGTCCCAAATGTCACCCGAGTATTTAAAAATGTGTCCCTAAATTCAGACAGGTACTTAAAAATGTGTTCCGAAAGTCACGCAGGTATTTAACAATGTGGTCTATAATTCATATAGGCATTTAAGAATTTATTCTGAAATTCAACTACGTATTAAAAAAGAGTCCCAGATATCCCTCAGGTATTTTATAATATATCTCGAAATTCATATAGTTATTTAACAATATGTACCGAAAGTCACTTAGGTATTAAAAATGTGCCTTGAAAGTCACGTAGGTATTTAAAACTATCTCCCAAAATGCATGTAGATACTTAAGTTATACCCCAAATATCACCTAGTTATTTAAAAATAATTCCTGAAGGTCACCGAGGAAGTTTAAAATATGTTCGAAAAATCACCTTGGTATTTAAAAGTATGACCCAAAAGTCACCTTGGTATTTAAAAGTATGACCCGAGAGTCACCTTGGTATTTAAAAATATAACCCGAAAGGCACCTTGGTATTTAAAAATATGACCCGAAAGTCACGTCGGTATTTAAAAATATGACCCGAAAGTCACCTTGGTATTTAAAAGTATGACCCGAGAGTCACCTTGGTATTTAAAAATATAACCCGAAAGACACCTTGGTATTTAAAAATATGACCCGAAAGTCACGTCGGTATTTAAAAATATGACCCGAAAGTCACCTTGGTATTTAAAAGTATGACCTGAAAGTCACCTTGGTATTTAAAAATATGAGCCGAAAGTCACCTTGGTATTTAAAAATATGACCCGAAAGTCACCTTGGTATTTAAAAATATGACCCGAAAATAACCTTGGTATTTAAAAATATGATCCGAAATTCACCTTGGTATTAAAAATTATGACCCGAAAATAACCTTGGTATTTAAAAATATAACCCAAAAGTTACCTAGGTATTTAAAAATATGTCCCGAAAGTCACATTAGTATTTAAAACTGTCATAATATTTCAGATATTTCATACTCTGTATTTTTTCGGAACTTATATTAACAAAGGAAAATACCCATCAAAGATTTCACAATTGAACGAATAATCAAAATCGGGGTATTTGATTTTTGATTTAAGAAATCCATCATCAGTACCGAAATGTGAATATTGGTGATAGTTTTATGCCATAAAATCCCCGTCGGATTCGTCGTTTAATTCAATGTTTTAGACCAAATGATACAATAAGAGATTTGCCAAAAAGTAGAAGACCACGTTCAGCCAGTTACCAGATAAAATGTAGACGTATTCGTGACATTGTTGAACAAAAACCAAGAACATCAATTCGCAAATGACCAGTTAAACGGTTCTCTCATATCCTTGCATCGCATTCGATGATTCAATTTTCGCCTACACTTGTCCAAAATGAAGAGAAGTTGCAACCGGTTCAAGTTCAGAGACTGCCTAATGAAGACGACGAATTTGTTCATAAATCGAGTATGTGTGATGAAGTAAATTTGAATCAGTCAGTCAGGTAAGTGCTGTACATGATACACGCTTGGGCGATCATGTCTCGAAAGAGACATGACTGACTGGGCAGAGAATTATCTCGCAGTAGGTTGCCATTACTTTCTGCGGTAGCCTGGTTGCCAGACAAGGCTTCAGAACCTAATCTGTCCTGTTATTTAACCCATAACTGGAGGCAAGTGACAGATAAATACCTTTCCCAATGGTATTTGCGCGTAAGTGAATGCAAAGAATTCAACTAGAATTTGAACTCGGCTCTCCGAGTATCACTAGGGAGAGGTATCTGGTCATCATTAGGAATTTATCATGCCCAACAAACCCGAGATACGTTTTTTTTTTAATAATCTCACCCCAAGCAAGGCATTCCACTGATCATTAATGTATATCAGGAAGAGTGTAGGACCTAAGATGGAGACTTGTGACACCTGCGTTTGTATGGTAGTTCTGGGAGGCATGTCCGTTTAATACCACCTTCATTGTGCGGTTAAAGAGGAATGACTGGATTAGTTCAAACAAATGTCCAGTTATGCCATAGCTCCGCAGTTTACATAGAAGGCCAGCATGCCAAACTCTATCGAACGCCTTAGATATATCCAATGCAACGGTTCGGGCTTCGCCATTCCTGTCGAGTGCCTGGTATATGTACTCGGTGATGGTCGTTAGCATATCAGCAGTAGACTTGGTGAAGCGGAAACCATATTGCTTGTCCGAGAGGAGCCTGTGTGCTGTGAGATGCTGAACCACCTCGGCGTTGATAATGGCTTCGAACACTTTGCCAAAGATCGGAAGAAGGCTGATAGGGCGGTAATTTGCAGGATCAGAGGGTTCTCCAGTGTTTTTAAATATAGGAACTACAGAGGAAGATTTCCAACAGGCAGGAAAGCTGGAAGCAGATAGGCAGAGGTTGTAGAGCTTAGAAAGGACAGAGGAGAGTTCAGGGGCACATTTCTTTAAGACTATGATTGGGATTCCGTCACCACCGCTCGCTTTGTGAGGGTCAAGTTTTAAGATTATCTTAGAGGCAAGCGAGGGTGTAATATGGACGTCATTCAGTTGAGCATCAGTTCTAGGTGGGAAGTCGGGTGTAAAACTCCAGATGAGTCCAGACTCGAATTGTTAGAGAATCTGCAGGCAAAGCATTCAGCCTTATCTGCTGGGGAGGTGAGGACCTCAAATTCGTTGATTAGCGGGGGTATTGTGGACTTGCTCTTGTTAAGTACTCTTTTACAGAGTCGCCAGTAGTCTTTAGCGCCGAATTTAGAGCATGCTATGAGATGCTTCATTCTGGCAGCAAACAACATCTTAGCTTCGTTAAGTATCCTTTTACACTTATTACGAGCTGAAGTGAAAAGGCGCCTGTTTTGGTCCGACGCGTAGTTACGATAGAGTCGGAAGAAATGATTCCGGTAGGCAATGGCAGCCGAGCAAGCGGGTGAGAACCATGGAGACGAATGAGATTTAAGCTGGAATTTCCTAGCAGGGATGAAGGCATCGATGCCAGCCTTAACCCAGGAGGAGACCTCGGAGGCACATTCTTCGATGGGAAGACTAAAAACATTGTTCCAAGAGATGTCACAGAGGAAGTCTCGGAACGAATCCCAGTCTGCTCTTTGATAGCAGTAGGATATTCTACTTGTCTGGGTATCATGGGTCGGGCGGGAGTGGAGTGAAATATTGACGGACACTACCGTGTGGTCAGAGTTTCCGAGTGGGCAGCGTTGTCTGGTAGTGCAAGAGTCTGGGATGGAAGTGAAGCAGAGGTGTAGAAGTGAGTCCCTTCCGTTAGGGTTGTCGGAGAAAAGCGCGGGGAAGTCCACTACTTGCGTAAGGGATTGGGTGATTGAAAAGTTCATGGTGTGGACACCAGCAGAGTCGGTGACAGCGTTCTTCAGCCACTTGGTGTGGTGGGCGTTAAAGTCACCAAACACGAATACATGGGCAGAGGGATGGGAAGAAATGGCTTTGTCGATATTGTCAGAAATGATGTCAAGTAACGAACAATCAGGGGAGGAAGGAGAGCGGTAGAGAAAGAAGAGATAGCTAATCGAGCTGAGAAGTGAGAGGCGGAAGCACATGAAAGAATGATCTGGGGATTCAAAAGATGACACCCTAGCTAAGGGAAGGTGTTCGCTGACAGAGACACCAAGCCCATGCATATGAACATTGGAGTCCTTCCTGAAGAGGGGAAGGTAGCCAGCAACGTAGAACTCAGATGAGGGGATAGAAGGGTTAAGATTAGTTTCACATAGGGCTAATATATCAGGTGAGTTAGTTTGGAGGAATGAATCTACGCCGAGGAAGTTGGTGCGGATGCTGCGTATGTTAGTGAAAGACATGCAGACAGGTTTGGGCGTTTTCAAATGAGCTGGTTTAGTTTTGCTATTATGTTTGCTTTTTTCCATTATGATTCAGTTAAGGAGAGGTCTTAGAATAGAATCAGTCGGTCAATCATTTGCAATTTGTGAAGGATGGAGACTGGCGCGGCCTACAACATAATGTGGCCTCGGGGTTGCCCACCGAACGTTCATGCAGGGACGCCCGTCCATGCGCGATATGGCACTACAAGAAACACGGTATTATTCAACTGTTGATCAGAGCAGCCTCTCAAAACGCTACGCAAGAGTTCGGGCTCCTAATTACCAGTCGGAAGCAGCAACCAGGAAACTGCCAACCCGGTACCCTCAGAATGTAAAGACGTTGCCACCATACTCCGTAACTGCAAAGAGCTTCCAGCTGAACTAACACTAAGACCGGAGAAGGGGGATGAACCAGGAACCCCTTCCTAAACAAGAAACAAGGCGATCACCTCTAAACTCATTCAAAAGAAGGGGGTGGAGTGTGAGACCGGGCGATAGTAGGAACTATCTACTCCAATTAAAAAAAAGGGAAGAAAAAAAAACAGTGACTGAGGTTTAAAAAGTTTTAACTTAGTAAAAGTAAAAAATAACCTTGAATTTAAAAATAATTTACACAGACTAACTGACAAAAAAAAAAATTTCCAAAAATTACAGAAAAACAGACTGAAAAATGGACTGAATCCCGGTTGACTTACCACAAGCAGCTAACACTGAAAAGTTGATTTAATTAAATTTCTGAAGACAAAAATAGAAATTAAACCATTTTTTACAAAATATAGTCGAGTTAAGCGGCATGAGTTCGTTGGCCAACCGTTACGAATCGAATGTCTCGAAGACAGAAATTTAATTCTTCTACAAGACAAAACTAATGGAAATAATTGAACCGTGATACTATTTATCTTATGTCAAAAATAACCTTAAATTACAAAATAATTTACACAGACTAGCTGACAAAAAAAAAAAATTCCAAAAATTACAGAAAAACAGACTGAAAAATGGACCGAATTCCGGCCGACCCACCACAAGCAGCCAACACTGAAAAGTTGATCTAATTAAATTTCCGAAGACAAAAATAGAAATTAAACCACCTCCCACAGAATATAGTCGAGCCAAGCGGCATGCGTTCGCCGGCCAACCGCTACGAATTGAATGTCTCGAAGACAGAAATTTAACCACGCCACAAGACAAAACCAATGGAAACAATTGAACCGTGATACCACCCATCCTAAGTCAAAAACAACCCTGAATTGCAAAACAATTTACACAGACTAACTGACAAAAAGAAAAAAAAATTCCAAAAATTACAGAAAAACAGACTGAAAAATGGACCGAATCCCGGCCGACCCACCACAAGCAGTCAACACTGAAAAGTTGATCCAGTTAAACTTCTGAAGACAAAAATAGAAATTAAACCATCTCTCACAGAACATAGTCGAGTTAAGCAGCATGCGTTTTACTGCACATAAGTCATCTAGATTAAACTTTGATCAGTGAACAATTTTGTGAAATATGATAAAAACACAACATTATTAATATAAGAACATTATTAATATAACAATATAAGAAGAGGTATTAAGAAGATAACGATTGACATTGCATTAAAAATGTTGAAGAACAAAGTTGATTGAAGAGCAAAAAACGAGTTCCACAAGCGATAAGCGCAAGAGAAGAAGCTATTTGCATAGAACTTACGGTTGTCTTTAACCATTTCAACTTCAAACTTGCTGCTAATATACTACTGGGATTAAATTCGTAAATTTCGATGTATCTACCAAAAACGAAAGCTCATCAAAACAATTAGCATGAATATATGTATAAAAAAGGCGGAGTGGGGTTACGTTACGGCGGTGTGGAAGTGGCTGAAACCGATATACCAGGTCAAGACCAATAACATTGCAGATACTTATATTCTCTTATGGATACTTGATTTTGAGTAAATAATCTGTTTTCTATAATAAAAAAAAAGTATATCTATATCTACCGGCCTCAGTAACCGAGAAAATTTGTAAAGAAAATATGCCTCCTCCGGTAAGATTTGAACCTGTGTCTCTTAGGAGAAACCGTCGATTGATCTGATGTGTCTCAGACCACTCAACCACGAAAGACTTGCCGGAAGACAAAGTACGAAATAAAGCTTTTAAACACACACTTTCCTGATTTTTCGTAATATCTGCTCTGTTTTCGTATCCTGATATAAACATGCAAACAAAGAATATTTGCAAAATTCTGAGAAATCCGCGACGAACTGGATAAACTCCGACATATTTTCTTAGCAAGGTTTCACATACTAATTCTGAGGGAGTTGCTCGGGATAGAAATGACTGGGGATATTTGGGCAAGAGTAGAATCAGAAATATTTGAAATCATTTGTATTGACCGGTTAAGAGTCAAAAGACCACGGCGAAAAGAGTTAGCAAACATCTCAAGGCTTTCTCCCCAGATCCTCCTTGTTGCACAGTATGTGGATTTGTATGCAGGTCACTAACAGGACTGAGTTATCACATAAGATACAAACATAAAAACTGAATGAAGTTGTTTGATACTCAAACGTTGAAATCGACAGGATAGTCCTTTATATATATAAAATATAGTCATCCGCAGACAGATCTGTTTCGCTGTATCACAGCTCATTAATACTAACAGACATCCGATTGCTTTTTACCCAAGATTGAAACCCGATCGATTTGGCGTTAGTCGGCGATTCTACCTCTGAGCTATGGGCTCTCGGTAGAAGTACGCAGACATTTAGCGCGTGATATATCATATATACATAGCCAGTAGTTAGAGTGTTCTAATTCATTACTGAATGAACGATGCGCATATGCTAGAGTAGCTACAGCTTTTTCAAAGTCTACCATTCTTCCAGTGCTCAATCAGGGTGTGAGAGCGTAACTAGTTATCCGCAGACAGGTGTGTGTGTGTTTGTGTGTGCATGAGCGTGTGTATGAAATGTATATATATGTATATATATATATATATATATATATATGCAATTTGTTATATATATTATTTATATATTATATATGCGCGGTACTTATTGGAAAGTACTCAAATATCAGTGATAGAGCTAATATATTCAATTGATTGATGCGAGTTTCTGACCCTGGGTTTTACTCTTTTGTGATCGTCAGACAATGGTTTGTCTGACGATCGCAAAACCCAGGCTCACAAACGCACGACAACCCAACTGAATATATATATATATATATATATATATATATATATATATTTCGACACGTGTATAATTATAATCTCGTTTATATATATACATATTGTACATATATATATACATATATATGTTGTACATATATATATGTTGTACATATATATGTATATATATATATATATTGTACATATATATATATATATATATATATATATATATATATATATACATATATATAAATCTTGTACATTTTTATCGGGTTAGTATATTTACGCGGCAACTGGATACGAAGCTTGTCTTAGCATGACTAGGCTTCTCCTAAGCGATTCCACAAACTCACAGAAAGGCAGTTCAGTGCGTTTGGTAATCAGCTAATCAATAACCACCTGACAATACCAGAAGATTGAAACTATGGTAGTGTAATTGGCTGATTTTACTGATTCTAGCATTTAAAAGCGCTGCATATTAAATATTTTTCTTTAAATGTGCATTCAGCACTTTTCAATACAACTGTTTACTGGTTTAATTTCACTCTGATTAACAAATATTTACACACACACACACACACACACACACACACACACACACACACACACACACACACACACACATATATATATATATATATATATATATGTAATTTGTTTTGTAAATCGTCAGAACATTCCGAAAGGTTGAAACCTAGATTGCTTAAATAACAGTTCCAATTGAAATTTATATACATATATATATACATATATATATAATTTATGTACATGAAATACTTCCGTTACCTTTGAAAGCAATATATATATACAGTCATCCTCAGAGGGATCTATTTCGCTGTATCACAGCTCATCAGTACGGTTAGATATCCGATTGCTTCTAGTCAGGATTGAAACCCGGCGATTCTACCACTAAGCTATGGGCGCTCAGTAGAAGGCGGAATTTAGCGTGTTATATACAATATAACATACGCCAGTAGCTGAGAGTGTTCAAATACATTACTGAATGAACGATGCGTTCATATATATATATAGATAGATATATAGATAGATAGATATATAGATATATATATATAGATAGATAGATATATAGATATACATATAGATAGATATATAGATAGATATATATATAGATATATATATATAGATATATATATATATATATATATAGATAGATAGATAGATAGATAGATAGATAGATAGATTATGCAAAACTGAATCAATTCTTATTCTTGGGTGATAATAGAATTGCATATATAATTTAGCAGATGATAATTCTATCCCCAGAGAATTGACGACCGAAGTTTACAAGTATTAGGCAGAAAAGACAAGTGTATTCCTTCAATAAATACACCGTTTTCACAAGTGTCCCAAATATCATTTCTATTCAGCAAAAGAGCATTGTTTATTGAAGTGTGCGTGTGTGCCTCGAAAAGCGAATAAGCGAAATTTTTCGTCTGCTTGACTCGTTTGTGGTTGATTTAAGGAGGATGGATTATTTGGATCTTTCACAGCAACAAATAAACTCAATGAGAAAAGTCAACAAGGAAATTTTGTTGCCTGAAGGTTGGCACGATGACGTGAGTGTTGTGTAGAGTCGAGCAAATATTGAATATAACGGCAAGAGTCTTTTGCAACGAGGAGGACGACTACTAAATTAGTAAAAAAGACACAAATAGCAGATAATGGAGAGTGATTGTAAGTAGTGTGTTTTTATGTGGGGAAACGATGGAATGAGACCAAAATGGACGATGAAAAGAGGAGAAAAGTAGGAACAGGGAAAAGTAAGAAGACAGAAAAAAAAACGGAAGCCAAAGAAAGCAAACAATTGAGAAATAAAAGATAGGTAGATAACAAAATAAGATAGATAGATAGATAGATAGATAGATAGATAGATAGATAGATAGATAGATAATGAGGAGACTAAGATAGATAGATAGATAGATAGATAGATAGATAGATAGATAGATAGATAATTAACAGACTAAGATAGATAGATAGATAGATAGATAGATAGATAGATAGATAGATAACAAACTAAGATAGATAGATAGATAGATAGATAGATAGATAGATAGATAGATAGATAATGAGCAGACTATATATATATATATATAGATAGATAGATAGGTAATTAACAGACTAGATAGATAGATAGATAGATAGATAGATAGATAGATAGATAGATAATGAGCAGACTAAGATATATATATATATATATATATATATATATATATAGATAGATAGGTAATTAACAGACTAAGATAGATAGATAGATAGATAGATAGATAGATAGATAGATAGATAGATAGATAATGATCAGACTATATATATATAGCTACCTAGATAGATAGATAGATAGATAGATAGATAGATAATGAACAGACTGAGATACATTTATCCTATATTTTTTCCAGGATGTGGTTTAGCAGTTATGTCTTTCTTCTACACAGGACACCATGCGTTAAGTATATTAACTTTTTAGGTTTGACTTTTAATTGTAAGGGTATCGGTTTGGCAGTTTGCTGGCTCCTGTATTCGACTGATCTTTAGGAACCGATCCTGTTTTGTAGCGTTTACAACGGCTGCTTTAACCAACAGTCGCATAAATCGGGGTATTTTTAGCGCACTGTCACACATGGGGAGTTGTCCCTGCAGGTATTTTCGGTGGGAAACACTGAGGCCACATTATGCTATGTTCTCAGCCATGTACTGGCTACTTTGTATTGCCAATGACGACAGAATATGACAATCACAACAAAAAGAAACAAAAATAAACCAGCAAACAAAATCATCTAACCTCCCCTTAATCTTTCTTTCACTTCTTCTTTATGTGCCTTGTCCCTTCAGGACGTAGGCGATCATGGCTCTCCACGTCTCCCTATCTCTGGTGGCTCTTGGCACGCCTTCTCCTGTTACACCACGCAATCCTCGTTCCATCATCCACCTGATTAGGTCCTTCAAATATGTTATCCGCTGCTTTCCCCTGTGTTTTCCCCTCCATCTGGCCTGTTAGTACCAGGTTCTCCAAGCCGTCCTTCCTTATTGCATGTCCGAGGAACTTCAGCTGTCTCTTCCTGATGATCAGTATTAATTTCCTTTTTGTTTCCATCATTTCTAAGACCTCATCATTGCTCACATGCTCGATCCGTGATATTCGCAGCATCCTTCTGTAGAACCACATTTCAATTGCTTCAAGTCTCTCCTTCTTTCACTAATATTCCTTAAACCTAATCCGACTTCAACAGCATACAATCATTTCTCTCGAAACGGTCACGTGGGTTCTCCGGGCCATATAGCCCAGCCAAAAATATATGTCTAATTTTGTCCAGTCGTGACTCGACCCTTCGTGTGTTTCGGCTCTCTGCCCGGAGGCAGAGATTGACAGTGTCAAAAGAGTTACCGCGAGAAAACGCGGTAGTCGGTATTTATCTACCCTCGCACTAGGGCAAAATGTGTCCCAATGCCTTTTTAACGTGGGTACTCCTGGCCATATAGAATCTGCAATATGATCGATCCCGACATGGTAGCTCAGCTGCAGTCACATTCTCAACTGCGTATTGTGGCTTCCCTCTGTCTCTTCTACAAATACTTTCAATGCTTCTGCTCCGACAAGCTCAGCCCCCTATTACCCCCTCTGCATGAATTTATTCGAGCTACTGGACTAGTAACTAGATCCCACCATTTTAAAGTGAAACCAATAAAAGATAATCGCAACTTCTACTCTAGTAGCTTCTTTTGTCGCACTTTCCGCATGTGGAATTCTCTTCCATATACTTGCTTCCCTGACAGCTACAATCTCCAAGAATGTAAATGTAAGGTCAATTGCCATCTTCTATTACCTTGACTCGCATTCTTTCCCTCATGTTCTTTTCCCCTTCCACTCTAATCTCATCAGCTCTCTTCATACAAGTGTTCCCATCCTTTTCTTGCCCATTCTCTGACACCGGCTGTAACTTGTTCCTCTTTCTCATCACTCTTCTCTTAGGTAATCCCCTGCGTAACAGTAGCAGTAAAACTGCCTTCCTTGTGTTGAAATAAAATTAAAAAGAAAACTTTTCCTTTACACCCAATGGTGTGTAGGGCAGCGTTTTTGCTGTTTCCGTAACAAACTGTTTTTTTATAGGGCAGGGTTGTTAGCCCTGCGCCCATCCCCCAAACCTGGAGAAAAATGATTTTCTAAGCGTAGCTTGGATGTAATTCACATCCGGAAGTAGCGGGTACCCAGTGAGGATCGAACTCACTACTCAGTTATAACGATTCTAGCGAGACGAGCTTGATAACCATTACACACCTTGGGCTGAAATGATTATAAAAAAAAGATGATAAAAAAAAACAGAATATTTTCTTTTTTCTTCTTTTTAAGCCAATTAAATTTGAAATGTTCTTATCGATTGCTTTTCGTTTAAATTTTGATTTCATTTATGAATTCGTTATTGACCTCACATCATTCACCTCTCAAGCATATCAACCGATAAAAAATTTAGAATGTGCACAGAAAGAATATATATATATATATATAAATTCATCCGCAGACAGATCTGTTTCGCTGTATCACAGCGACTTATTATTTTATATAGAGACTTATTATTTTAGCAGTGAATCTCTTGTTATCTCTCTCTATATATATATATAATAGCTAGATAATTCGATATATATATATCTATAGACAATTCCATATATATATATATATATATATATATATATATAGATAGATAGATAGATAGATAATTCGATATATATACAGATATAGATAGATAATAATTTGATATATATATATATATATATATAGCTAGATAGATAATTCGATATATATATATAGAGAGAGAGAGTGAAAGAGATAATTCGATATATATATATATATATATATATATATATAGAGAGAGAGAGAGAGAGAGATAGATAATTCGATATATATACATACATATAAATAGATGATTCGATATAGATAGATAGATAGATAGATAGATAGATAGATAGATAGATAGATATAGATAATTCGATAATTCTTTGGATAGATAATTCGATATATCTATATAGATAGATAATTCGATAATTCGATAGATAGATAGATAGGTAGATAGATAGATAGATAGATAGATAGATACGACCTCAGGCAGAACTTGACAGTAGACGTTGAACGTTCCATCAATAAATTTTTTTCGCTTTTTACACAAATGGCTTCTGATATGAAAGTACGGACGAATCGAAACCTGTCATTGGCATTCTTAATGCTTCAAGATATTTTTTGTGCGTACTAAGGTTCACCCACTACAACAATATAAAGCCAGTCAAGTGTAAAGTGAATAATTGTGTCATGTACAAAAGTAAGAACATTAGAGTTAAAGAAGTGAAGATTAAATTGACTGGGAAAGCATCTTTTTTATTAATCATTTCACTCCAAGCAAAGGCGGCAATGCCACTAGTACGTGAAGCATTATAGGGATTAGAGGTGAAAGAAAAAAAATAAGTATAAGAATAACTTCGAAAAGGGCAAAAGATGACCTGGATTCAAGAAAAGGGAAAATGGCCACTGGCGTTGCATTTAATTTTTTTTTTAATTCTAGTTATCATAGAATCAAGTAAATGGAAGAACGTTTCACAGGTGGGAAATGTGAGAAAAGAAACTGTTGGAGTAGAAGTATCGGTTGCATTTCACTATTTCAAATGTAAAAGAGTGGGATCTAGATGAGGGTTTAGCGAAGGACAAAATCGAATATCAAAATCGAATATCAAAATCGAATATCAAAATATGATATGATTAACGAAAAGGAGAGCTTAACTGCTTTGTCGACCCTCCCTTCCGTCAGAGCTCAATCGAGGATGAGAAGAAAGAGAATGCAATTTTTTTTCATCGGAGCAGAAGCCATGAAAGTACTTGTAGAAGAGGCACAGGGAAGCTACATCACGCCGGTGTGAGAGCGGCTGCAGCCGGTCTGCCAAGTCAGTATCAACCACGTTACAGATCCTCCTTTGTATTTTGTCAAGAAGCCCAAGGAGAGCAGCAGGGGCACCCGGCCAGATATGGCAGCAATATTCAATACACGGGCGGATGGTAGATTTGTATATGTGCAGAATAGTTTCAGGTGGGAAAAAATGATATGATTAACGAAAAGGAGAGCTTAACTGCTTTGTCGACCCTCCCTTCCGCCAGAGCTCAATCGAGGATGAGAAGAAAGAGAATGCAATTTTTTTTAAAAGAAAACACAAAGTGAAACAAGTGAAAAAAAAGTAAAAATAAAAACAAAAACAGAAAGAAGAGAAAAACAAAAAGAAAAGCGAAATAAGAAAGAAAAGAAAGAAAGAAAGAAGAAAAGTGGAAAAGCAAAGAGAAGCAAAAAGAAGAAGAGAAAAACAAAGAAAAGAAGAGAAAAAGGAAAAAGATAAAAATAAACAAAAACAAACACAAAAAAGAAGAGAAAAAACAAAGAAAAACAAAAACAAAAAAAGAAGAAAAAACAAAGAGAAACAAAAAGAAAAAAAGAAATATAAAACAAAAAATATACGAACTAAATAAAAATAAAAACCAAAAAAGAAAGAAAAAGAAAGAAAGAAAATAAAGAAAAGAAAAAGAAAGAAAGAAAAGAAAGAAAAAGAAAAAAGAAAGAAAGAAAAGAAAAAGAAAGAAACAGAAAGAAAGAAAGAGAAAGAAAAAGAAAGAAAAAAGAAAGAAAGAAAGAAAGAAAAGAAAAAGACAGAAACAGAAAGAAAGAAAGAAAGAGAAAGAAAAAGAAAGAAAGAAAGAAAAGAAAAAGACAGAAACAGAAAGAAAGAGAAAGAAAAAAGAAAGAAAGAAAGAAAGAAAGAAAGTAAAGAAAAAAGACAGAAACAGAAAGAAATAAAGAGAAAAGAAAAATAAAGAAAAGAAAAAAGAACAATTGGCTAAGAGGTTTAGTAAATCGTAATTTTGAGTTGTTTAGGGCAACTTTTAGCACAAAGACAGCCTCATTTCTATACGACAATTGTCCTCAAGACAGAATTAACATATATAAATGGTTTCCGTAGAAGTTATTAAACACATCTATTCTCATAGGCATATTTTCCCCTGTTATAATTAATTATTCTGTAATTATCAGCTATTTAGTCACCTTTCATTTAGACGGTGAAGTGAGTTCGATCTTCACACTATTATATCTACAATATTTACGTTTCATCCATTTTAAGACACAGATCTTGAAACATCGCACCTTTAAGCTGGAAATACGTGCCTAGTATTGTGATCAATTAATATGTAGATATAAACTTGTTTAACTATAAAACAATGGACATAGGTCACTGGTGATGTGATTTGAATCCACTTTGTAAAAGAGGTTAACCCTAAAGTGTTATTGATTTTTATTAACCAGGCATTACTATGTTTGCTGCTAAGAAAGAGGATTCTTTGAGCCATCAAGATATTTCTCAACTGAATATGTCTTCAAAATACAGTCATACAGGCAGATAAACACACACACACACACACACACACACACACATCTTGCCTTTTATATATATATATATATATATATATATATATATATATATACTATCAATTTTCTGCACTATTGTAAAAACTGTAACTTTGAAACTTCTGAATATCGTTTCTTATGTCTTTGTCTATGAGTGTATCAAATTTGATTAAAATCGGACCACTCCTTCTATAACCCGATTTTTTCGATTATCGATTTTCGATATTTATCGGGGGTACCTCGACACAAAACCTAGCTAGGAACACTCGCAGGCGCTTATAGTACAACTGTGTAAATTTTCAAGAACATCGGTTCAGCCGTTTCGGAGTCTATAGGTAACGGACACACACATACACACACACACAGAGACAAAGTTCCATTTATAAATAAGTTTAGATTTGTAAGTCAATTTGTAGGCCAGGTTAATTTGTAGGTCAGGCTTCAATGACGTGTTTTTGTAAAGTAATTTTTTTTATCAAGGGTTAAATGGTAATACTTGTTTTCAAAAACGTCTTGATGATATTTTCCCATAAAATCTATTTTTATAATTTCATAGTTTTTAAATTCTGTTTGGGGGTTAACTATTTGCCCATAGTTAGCACCCTAACAAATGCTGACAGTTCGATGCCTGGAGAAGACGACCGAACCCGATCGTTTAGAGGAAGTAAAAGTCGTAACAAGGTTTCCGTAGGTGAACCTGCGGAAGGATCATTACCGTCGAGACGTAGAGTTAATCTTCCACGTTTCGCCGCCGCTAAAAAATATTTCTTTGGCGTATTACCGTCGGGACGCTTTCATTCTTCTTCAGTCCGACCACCACCACCAAGCTCGAAAGAAGGTGGAGGAGGAGAGGGGCTGGAAGAGATTCTCGGCGGTCGCGAGATAGGATTAGCGAGCTGGAGGCGGGTGGCCCCGCTCGAGTCGGTTGTGTGGGTAGACGAAACGTTCGGTCGACGAATTGCTCGCTCGATCTGGTGCGACTCGGAAACTGGGGAAAACAGAGTTTAAAGCCGCGCCGCAGGGGGCCCCTGGTGCTGCTGCCGCCGAAAACTTCGTCCTTTTTTCCCCTGCCGCGCCCTCCGAGATGTCTCGTATCGGTGCCGGGTACGCCCGGCAAAGCAAGTCGACACGACCACCACTCCGACAACGAAGCCGCCTCGAGGTTATCCACTCCGCATGCGAGGATCGGGCGCCGTCGCACGTCCGACTCCGGCGTACTGTTCTGCCTTACTTTCTACGTCTCGTTATCCACTTTCTCATGCTGCTCACGGATGCTCGACACCGGTCAGGTAAGCGCGCGTGATTCGATGCGTCGCCAGACATCGCTACAGCCGCCTCCGCCGCCGCCGCCCGAAGCTACCGCACACGTCGTTGCCGCCGCCGACTTCGCGGCCAGTAGCTCGCGCAAGCTGTAGGGGACCTCCTCCTAGTCGCCGCCGCCGAAGAATTCGCTGCTCCCGTCGCTCATTGTGGTAGGTGACGGCGGAGCATGCGCTGCGGTCGACGAACGTCCTGGTCGCGAGAAGTAAGCCTGCCCGGTGGTATTCGGCATCTGCAGCACTACTCGTACAATCTTTTTTTTTAACCCCAAAACCATACAACCAAACTAAAATTTAAAAACCCTGGACGGGGGATCACTCGGCTCGTCCGTCGATGAAGAGCGCGGCCAGCCGCGAGAACTGATGCGAATTGCAGGACTCAGTGAACATCGACACCTCGAACGCACATTGCGGCCTCGAGATACCTTGTCTCGGGGCCCCGTCCGGTCGAGAGGCGGAAAATTGCATGTACTCTCACTGTAAAGTAGAGAGACATCTCACCGTCCGCTGCGCGTTTGCCCGTTTTTGCGCGCGGCGGAAACCGGGAAGTCGCAGGATAAGAAAAAGTGCCAGCAGCCACCTCGCCCGCAAAAAAAATTGGTGGCCACCTCCGCAGGCGCTCATCAAAGTTTGCCTTCGTCTCCCGTTTACAGACCGCGGGGTCGCTCCCTTTAACGACCGCGAGGAGGAGCAGTCTTTATCGGATGGCAAGACGACTGTGCGTGCAGCAACGAGGTCGTTTTCGCTCTCGGAGGTCGAAAAAATAACCTTGGGCGTCACGACTCTGTTTTGCACGCTCGCCTAGTTCAGTCGACTTTGTCCATCTACAACGACTAAAACGCAACTGAATACTCAGCCGCCGCCCTCGGCTCGGACGAGACGACCCGCTGAACTTAAGCATATCGCTAAGCGGAGGAAAAGAAACCAACCGGGATTCCCTTAGTAACGGCGAGTGAACCGGGAGAAGCCCAACGCCGAATCCCGTCGCAAGTAAACGGCTTCGGGACGTGTGGCGCATGGGTCGAAGGCAGCCGTTCGTTTTCGTCTCGCGTAGTTCGGAGTTCCCTCGATCGGGGCCGCCCGCGGCGGGTGCCAGGCCCATTCGGTGCGGACGGCGAGCGACGGCTTTCGATCCGAGAGTCGGGTTGCTTGGGAACGCAGCCCAAATCGGGTGGTAAGCTCCATCCAAGGCTAAATACCGGGACGAGTCCGATAGTCGACAAGTACCGTGAGGGAAAGTTGAAAAGAACTTTGGAGAGAGAGTTCAAGAGAACGTGAAACCGCCCAGGGGTAAACGGGTGGGACCGCTCACCGCGATCGCGGGGGGACTCAGTCCGGTGCTGCCGAACGTGGCCCAAACTCGATTTGCTTGTCGCTTCTTGTCTTCGGGCAGCAGCATAGGCGCAACCACTACAGGCCGGCGCGGACGTCGTTCCGGGGTGCGTCAGCGGCGTGGTCCGGTATCTCGTCGTCAACCCCCGGATTCTGCTTTTGCGCTCGCGTCGCCGACGGGGGAGAGCGGGCCGCGGGGAACGAGTCGAGCAAGCGGCGGTGGCCGCCGTAGCTGCTGCTGCTGTGGCGGCGATTCGCGTCGCTGCTGCCGCTGCCGTGGCCGCCGTCGTCGCTGCCGTCGTCGCTCTTCTCTCCCTTCCTCGCGATCACCCGCAACTCTCTTCGCTCGGCATCTAAATGGCGCGGGCGCTTCGGCGCGACGCTCTCATCCGCACGGCCGGTACCGGACGCACTTCCCCTCCGATCCGTCGTCGCGACCCGTTCCCGGCGTGCAGGTCGACGCGCGGTGTCCGTAGGCGGAAGACGCACTTTTAACTCTTCTTCGTCGTTCGACGACGTCGGGGAGGCATCTTCTGTCGGGCCCGCGAACGTACTGCCCCCTTCTGCCGGGGACGGAGGAACGAAAACGCGATCCGTTATACGTGGCGAGCCGGCTTCTTCCCGTCGGGCCGTCTGCGCGGGGGCCCGTTTTCTCGAGTCCCTCTCGGCGCCCCACCGTCTCGGGCGTGCGCAGGAAGTCTTGTTGCCTGCGGGAGTCCTTCGGAAGCCGGCGCGGCCGTGTCGGGCCCCGTACCGGCGCGCGACGTCGTCTCGTCGCGTCGTCTTCTCCGCGTCGAGGAGGAGGACGAAAGTCCCCCGCCCGGCGCGCGGGAGGGCACTGCCGGCGCGGTAGCTCGGCGTGCTGTCTGTGCCGCCGTCACCTCGGGTCCGCGACGTGCATCGGCAACCCACCCGACCCGTCTTGAAACACGGACCGAGGAGTCCTGGCCGTTCGCGAGTCGTAGGGGCCCCTTATCACGAACCCCGAAGGCGCAGCGAAAGCGAGAGAGCGCGTGGGAGGGCACCGGTCCGGGAGAGGTGTCGCGGCGAAAGCGGTTTTTTTACTGGGGCGTTGGAGAGAAATCTCTGTCGCTTTGGTTCCTTCCTAGACGTGCCCGATCCCGCCGGCGCTTGCCGATTTCGTCCGGTCGTCTTACCTCTTTTTTCTTCCTTCCGTCCGTCCCGATTAAGTCTGCGATTTTCCCGTCGCCGGGAGATGACGGGCCTCGGGCGCCTTTGTGGCGGAGGAAAAAATCTGTCTAACGGCAGGTTGGGGGGTGTCGACGGCGGGGTGCAGCCTCAAACTTTCCTCCCACCGCCCACCGGTGAGATCCCGCGGCTTGAACTAGTCACGATTTAGGTCGTCGAGTTTAGGCGCTGCGCGCGGGCGCATCACCCCCGGGTCGGTAACCGAGTACGACTCGGCCGACTCTGGCGTAGCGAGCGGCCAGGGACCCGAAAGATGGCGATCCACGCCCGGTCGGGATGAAGCCAGAGGAAACTCTGGTGGAAGTCCGAAGCGCCTCTGACGTGCAAATCGATCGTCGGAACCGGGTGTAGGGGCGAAAGACCAATCGAGCCGTCTAGTAGCTGGTTCCCTCCGAAGTTTCCCTCAGGATAGCTGGCGTTCGATCGTAGCAATTCCATCCGGTAAAGCGAACGATTGGAGGCCCCGGGGCCGTTCACGGCCTCGACCTACTCTCGAACTCGGAACGGGTGGAACGGGTCGACTCTCCCGAATACGGAGCCGTCCCTCGCCCACCTCTTCTTTCCCCTTTCCTCGCGGAGAGGGATGAGGAGGGAAACGAATGCGAGTGCCAAGTGGGCCACTTTTGGTAAGCAGAACTGGCGCTGTGGGATGAACCAAACGTCCGGCTAAGGTGCCTAACGCGACGCCCATGAGATCCCCGAAAGGGTGTCGGTCGATATAGACAGCAGGACGGTGGCCACGGAAGTCGGAATCCGCTAAGGAGTGTGTAACAACTCACCTGCCGAATCGACCGGCCCCGAAAATGGATGGCGCTGGAGCGACGGACCGATGCCGGACCGTCGCGGCGAGGAGCGCGCGCTACTGCAAACATATACTGCGCGCGCCTAACTGATGCCGCGACGAGTAGGAGGGCGCCGCGGTGAGCACGGAAGCCTAGGGCGCGAGCCCGGGTGGAGCCGACCGCGGGTGCAGATCTCGGTGGTAGTAGCAAATATTCGAACGAGACCTTCGAAGACCGAAGTGGAGAAGGGTTCCGTGCCAACGGCGGTCGAGCACGGGTCAGTCGGTCCTAAGATGCGGGCGAAAGTCTTCCCGAAAGGCGCCGGATCCGTAAGTCTCTTGCTTCTTCACGGGCATGCAGCGGCAACAGCGAAGATGATCTTGGTGTTGGGCGTGGCTCCTAGGTAGTGGTCGACGTGTGGTTCCGGTCCTGTCCTTCTTACCGGTCCCCGGCAAGTCGTGGATTCCATGCTTCCTGTTTTATGATGTGCCAGGCTTGCCTTCTCCACTATCCTACGCCGCTTTTCTCGCCCACTTCCATCCATCCATCCATCCATCCTGCTGCCGCCGCCGTGTATTGTCTCGTGAAAAACTCGCCTTTGAGGACGACGAGCGGCCGGCCATCCATCGAAAGGGAATCGGGTTAATATTCCCGAACCCGGACTCGGAGAGTGCTCGGGGGTGGCGGCGCCGCTGGCAGCGATGTCGGCGGCGTGTCGTCGCTTCTCGGGCGAAACCGCGGTGACGCAAGCGAGCCCGGAGACGTCGCCGAGAGCCCCGGGAAGAGTTCTCTCTTCTTCGTAAAGGACCGTGTCCGTGGAATCGGCTCGTCCGGAGATACGGAAAAGGTACCTGTAGAGCGCCGCGGCTCGGGCGGCGTCCGGTGCGCTTTCGGCGGCCCTGGAAAATCCGGGTCCGGTTTTCGCAGCTCTCGAGCCGGTCCGTACCCACCATCCGCAGCAGGTCTCCAAGGTGTACAGCCTCTCGTCGATGGCATCAATGTAGGTAAGGGAAGTCGGCAAAATGGATCCGTACCTTCGGAAGAAGGATTGGCTCCGAGGACCGGGTCGGTCGGGCCGTGTCCGCGCGAAGCGAGGAACCGGTACGGGGCTGTAGCGTTCGCTCCGTTCGCGCTTTGCGGCGCGGGTTCAAAGCGTCGTAGCGGTCCGTCGGCGGCGGCGTTGCGGTCGTGCGCGCGTCCGGGTTGGAGCAGGTGGTGATCGGGGTAAGTAAGAGCTGGGGTGTCGGGTGGCTTCAGCGGCGTAAAGGAGGCAGCTGTCGGTCTCTGGGGTGACTCGCCGGAAACAGGCGCTGGAGGATGGGTTAAGGGGGCTTATCAGAAGTCGCCGTCCCTCCTTTCACGTCGCCGGGGACGATCCTCGAGTCGGCCCGGTCTCCCGTCGTCGTTTCCAGCTGCTCGCGTCTCTCTCTCTCTCTCTCCGTTGTCGCTGCCGCCCTCTATTCCCGTTCCGCGCCTCGTGCGTCGTTCGCTACGGGTCTTCCGCTCGCGGTGCCACCCCGTCGCTACCGGCGCGTCGGCCGGCGAGCAAAACGGCTCCTCGCCCGGGTCTTCGTGGAGCGCCACGGCTTCCAGCCCCTCTTCGGGTCAGCTGCGGCGGTTTCGCGCGCGCTAGGGGGCGCCTTCGCGGGTCTCTCTTCGTTGCGCGGGTTAACCCGTCTCGCTTAGCCCGTTGTTCAGCGTCTCTCTCGGCGTGGGGGCGTTCGTCCGGCAGCGAACGGTCGACTCGGAACTGGTACGGACCGGGGGAATCCGACTGTCTAATTAAAACAAAGCATCGTGTGGCCGGTCGACCCGTACAGACACGATGTGATTTCTGCCCAGTGCTCTGAATGTCAAAGTGAAGAAATTCAACCAAGCGCGGGTAAACGGCGGGAGTAACTATGACTCTCTTAATGAGAGTCATATCGTTAGCCGGGTCGTTCTACTGCTCCGTCTCACTCTGGGTGACATTGGCCCTCGTTTATTACTGTTATGGAACGATGAGGACCCTTGTGTGAGCGGAGCTATCGTTCCATCTGTTGTAGGACGACCCGGTCCAGGTCCACCTTCTCGTGGTTCCCGCTGAGACGCCCCCAGTCGTGCTAAGTGGCCTGGTTGTCCTCCCTAGACATTAAATTGGGGGTGCTGTGCTGCCAAAATGCGCCGTTCGCTGTGGGGCTACCTCCCCCCTCCGAACGTATTTCACCTGGTGCGAAGTCTAATACAAAACCGTGCCTCGACAACCCCCCGCTTATGTGGGTGCCAGACAATAATGACCCGGAACATCCTCGGATTGATGCCCATGCCGATCCCGTGCCCAAACCCGATTGGGGCTGCCCGGTATGCTCGCGCGCCTTCGAGCGTCCTGCCAGTCTCTCTAATCACCTACGCTTGAGTCACCCTGAGAGATGGAATGAAATTAAGCGGCAGCGTGATGCCTCCCACCGCTCCCGGACTCGTAAATATGTGCTTTGGACTGTTCAGGAGCTGGAGAAGATGGCGGCTTTGGAAATAGAGGCAGTAGCCCTCAGCGTCCCTGTTAACATCTACATCGCACAGTACATGTCCCGTGAGACTGATGCGATTGGCTGTAGGCGAAGGAGGGCCGATTACAAAGCCATCCTGGAAAAGACAAAAAGCCTCTCTGTAAATCCTGCGCATACACTACCCACGCGCCAACCTAGCTCTGGTGACACCGCCGTACAATCTGGTGGAAGATATAAACTCTGGACGTCAAAAGAAATCAGCGTGCTGTTGGGGGCGCCTGTAGGCATCTCTGATGCCGAACTAGCTCCTATGCTGCCTGATCGCACTATTCCTGCAATTAGATCTAAGCGGAAGAGAATTGCTAAGATGTATACATCAGTACCAGTACACACCGAATCCGCGACTACCGACGCGAGGGAGCGGGATAAGAATGAATCCATGCAGCGACTTGTTCCGCATGACCCACCACCTATGCCAATCGAGAACGTGGATGATTCCTCCCGAAAAATCTTTGAATATGCCAACAGCTTACTAACCAAGATCTCCGATCCTGTAATTAAGGTTTTGGCTCAGAGAGCACTCGCTGAACGTAATGGATTCACTAAGCTGTATCGAAAGGTTTTTCCTAAAAATCGGACATATAAAAGGCGCTCTGTGCCTGCTGTGAAGGAGGGAATAAGAAGTAAGCGCGCTCAACGCGCCCTGATATATAACTACCTCCAACATCTCCACAAGCGTAACCCTAAATCTGTCGCTGAGAGGGTCCTCGGCGGTGATCTCTCTTATGAGGGGCTCATCGCCGAGCGGTCTTTCAAGGATGAGGAGTTCCTGCGGGCGTGGAGGCCTTTGTTCGAGCGTGAGTGTGCAGCCATTCCGGAGGCGTCGCCTGGTGAGCGCTCCCTTTGTGAGACCGTTGCCCCCATCAAGATTGATGAAGTCATTGCCACCATAACACCGCTCAGGGAATCCTCTCCTGGACCGGACGGTGTCCGCCTGTCGCTTCTTCGAGGTATTTCCATCGAGGTTTTGACCTTCCTCTTTAATCTGTTGCTTCTAAGGGGTCCCCCTTGTCTTAGGGGTAAACTTAACAACTTGTTCTCTTCCAGGATCACGTTCATCAAAAAGGTAGATGTGCCCTGCGGCCCCCTTGACTTTCGACCAATCGCAATTGGGAACTGCTTTGTGAGAATTTTTCATCGGTTATTGGCCCAGCGTTTGGAGGCTGCCATCCCAAATCATCAGGACCAGGTCGGGTTTGGGCGTCTCGATGGCATCTCCTTCAATGTGCTCAAGCTCCATGCGGCCCTCTCGCTTGCCCGTACCAAGTTCGAGAATCTGACAATCGCATTGGTGGATATACGCAAGGCGTTTGATTCAATTTCCCACGAGGCTGTTCTCACTGCGCTTAAGAGGAGGGGTGTTCCTCCCCTTCTTCTAGGATACATTCGGGAGACCTTTGGATGCGGTAGGTTGCTGATTGGACAGAATTCCAT
>JBBBDQ010001636.1:985000-1002500 GCA_037127315.1 Ascarosepion bandense
GACAACACGCCGGCGTGATTGGACGCTTGTCGCACGGGCAGCCGACGACTATAGGCCGGCGTGATTGAGCGCGTGTTGTACGGGGCAGCCGTGGTCTGCCAGTCGGCTCTGACCGAGATTACTAATTTCTGTAAAAATCCGGTAAAATAAATTTCGAAAATTGAGTTAAAGTGTTTTATTATTGGTTTCTTAACGTTCTCCATCTACGCATTGCAAATCTGCCTGGCCACCACTGGTTGGCGTGATCGGACGCGAGTTAGACGCAGCCAGACAGAGAAAAAGCAAAGGTTGTTACACGAAATAGAGCCATTGCGAACATTAGGAGAGGATTCATGGCACGCACGTTGGCGTACTCGGACGCGTGTCAGACGAGTGTCAGTCATCCAGCACTCGGTCGCCGTCTGTCGGACGCCCAGCAGCCGTCTACGGAGCAAGCCTGGCACATTCGCATGCTATAGGCTAATTGTCTACGAGATCGGGGTACCACACGTTGGCGTGGCCGGACGCGCATCCGACGACAACACGCCGGCGTAATTGGAAGCGTGTCGCACGGGCAGCCGACGGGTACCGGTACGCCGTGGTCGGACGCTCAACAGCCGGGCTACGTGTAAATATTGTTGCTTGTGTGCTTAGTGCTTGCCAGCGAGGACGAGATATCTCGTCCTCGCTGTCTGTCTACCACTCGTTGGCGTGATCGGACGCGAGTCAGACGCGGTCTGCCAGTCGGCTCTGACCGAGATTAATAAATTTTGTAAAAAATCGGAAAAATAAAATTCGAAAATTGAATTAAAGTGTTTTATTATTGGTTTCGTAACGTTCGCCATCTACGCATAGCAATTTGTTATTGTTTAGTATGGAATTTAAGAAAAAAGCAAAAGTTGTTACACGAATTAGGTTCGTTCACGATTTCGGTGGGAATGTCCGTATGTGTCGGTTGGCGTCGCGTGGTCGGTAAGTTGACGCAAAACGGTGGTACGCTTCATGCTTTCACTACTGTGCGCGTCGTTTCTCCCTTTCTCTCTCTTTTTTTCTTTTTTTTTTTCTTCGCTTACCTGACATCGCAGTTGCTGTTAACTTTCGCTGACCGTTCGTCATTCGTCTCGTTCCCACTGCCCGCACGCCGCAGCGCACCGCCGTCTTTGTCGCTTTCGTCGTCTTCGTCGTCTTCGTCATCGTCGCCGCCTCCGCCGCCTTCGTTGTCCGTCGTGTTTTGTGCGCTCAGGCAAGGTGTCGTAGTTCGTTTGTTCGATCGATCTTCCGCCCTTGTCTGTTCCACTCTGCTCGTCGATGTCGTGGTCGTGGTTGTCGTTCGTCGTTCGTCGTTGTCGTCGTTTTCAACCGAGTCGGCTTCCTTCGGAGGAGAACAAGCGTCCGCACACAGTTTCTCCTGGCGTTGCTCGCGACAATTTCAGGGAACAGTTGTTGGTCGACTCTCCTCCCGGACAAAAAATCCTCTTGGCTCCTTTCCTCGCCGCCTCTGTCGTGCTTCAGATCTCCCCTTTACCGGTCTACACGTTGAGGGCAATCGTTAATCGGCATGCAGAGGTGAGGACAGTGCTGCCAGCCGCCGGGGATCTTCTTCTTCTTTGCTCGCCGTTCTGCTTAGCGAAGGAGGAGGAACCGGCAACCCACGTTACCGTCTTACGGTTGATGGCCCGAATTCGGATGCTCGCAAAATATACGTCCGTAAACGCAGTGGCCCGGTCTCTTGCATCAACAACCGCCGCCCAGAACTGCAATAGTCTCGTCGAGTTTGCGTGGTGCTTCGGTAACGCTTCGTCGGCGATACAGCAGCATCAGCCGCCTTCTCACGCTTATGTTGCAGCCGCCTAAGTTGTCTTCTGTAGCTTGCCCGCCGCCTCGCTCACGCACGCCGAAAGCCTCCGATCCTGTTGCAGTTAGTTGTTGTTTGTCGGAACCGTGCTGGTCGATATAGTGTCGTTTGCCGTCCGCAGATCCCGTCGTTAATGCACAGGCCGTCGGTCAGATCGGTTGACGGAGACAAATCGAGTTTTTGCACACTCGCGTTCCGTCGAAGCGCTCACTTCAGTGATCGATACTTGCACCGTCAAGTCCCCGTCTTGCGACTCGGTGTTCGAATCGGACTCGTTCGTTTACATTGCGATCTGGAATCGGGTGAGTTCGAATGTGTTGTCCGCTCGCGGTTCCGCCGCCTACTCCTTTCTTGCCGACCCGGTGACCGTCAACGTTTGCAGCTGATCTCCTCCTCAACGAAGATGATTGAACCACCGTCGTCGTTGGAGTGTCTGTCTCTCAGTCTGTCTCGGTGCCCCCTTCGCCGCTCCCTGACAAACGACTCCTGGTCCCCTTCGCCGCTCGTCTACCACCGGGCTTTGATCGGGCTATTCGCGTGTCGCCGCCTTGCAACCGCTGCAGCTTGTCTACCACTTGGCTTAGCAGCGGGTCGTTCGCGCGAAAAAGGATCGTTGCTTTAGGCTGCTGCTGCTACCGTTACGACAGCTGACGCTCTAGCTAGCCGACCGCCATAGTTTCGTATCTTCTTCGGGATTTGATTGCTTTCGTACCAGGGGCTGGGAGGAAAGGTTTTTATATCGCGATCGACAGCGCATCTCGTCTCTCCTTCGGCATCACCTTTGCGCCAACTCCGCTTTGAGTTCCGTTGCTCGCTTGCCTGTCACCGCGTACGACTGTCTCACGCGGCGTTACAAAAACTCATGTCGGACGGACCACTAGCCACGTACGTCTCCCGTTTCTGCTCGAGTGCTGGCACGACGTCGCCGCCGTCGATAGTCATTCACCGCGTCCTGTCCGTCTCACGCGGTGGATTTAGGTTGTCGGACGACTAGCCGCCTACTCTTTGTCGTCCGTCTTCCGTTGTTCGCTGGACTTAACGCATCGCCGCCACCGCGTCGTCCGTTGTTGCTAATGCGAAGGTCTGCCGCCGATAATGGACCCACCCGCCGGCGTTCTGTCCGTCTCACGCGGTGGAAAGGTGGTTGGCGAACGACCTGCTGCTTCGTGTCGTCCGTCTTCCTTGGTCTCTGCAGGCCGTAACGGTATACCGCCGCCGCCCAGCGTGTCCCGTTGCTCGCTCGTCCGCCGAACCGTTGATCGTGCCAAACCAGTTTCTACTCGAGTGCTGGCACGACGTCGCCGCAGTCGATAGTCGTCCACCGCGTCCTTGTCCGTCTCACGCGGTGGAAACTGGTTGTCGGACGACTAGCCGCCTATTCTTTGTCGTCCGTCTTCCATTGTTCGCTGGACTTAACGCGTCGCCGCCACCGCGTCGTCCGTTGTTGCTAATGCGAAGGTCTGCCGCCGATAATGGATCCCCGCCGGCGTTCTGTCCGTCACCCGCGGCGGAAGTTGGTTGGCGAACGACCTGCCGCTTCGTATCGTCCGTCTTCCTTGGTCTTTGCAGGCCTTAACGGCATGACGCCGACGCCCAGCGTCTTCCGTTGCTCGCGTGCTAGCTCGTCCGCCGAACCGATAATCGTGCCAAAATCCCTCCCGCGTTCACTGTCCGTCTCACGCGGTGGGGGTGGAAGCTGGATGTCGAACAGCTAGTGGCATCGTGTCGTCCGTCTCCCCAAGTTTCGCAGGCCGTCAACGGCTCGAAGCGTGGACGTCGTCGTCGCCGCCGCCGAAACGCGTCGATGACCCACTAAAGTGTGAAACTTCTGCCGTGAAAAGAAATTCGTTGAAGTAGATAACCGGCAGCCTGTCGTGTGCGCTAGATCTCGTACGTCTAGGCCTGGCGCACCGTCACCGGCTCCCGTGGTTCGCTGCTGCTTCTGCTGCACGTCGTCCGCCGTTTTGCCGTTGCCATAGCCGCCGCCGAAGCGAGTTGACAACGACTACGACGACGCCGCCGCCGCACGCCGAAGGCAGAGTCGAATACAAATAACGATACCTGGTTGATCCTGCCAGTAGTCATATGCTTGTCTCAAAGCTTAAGCCATGCAAGTGTAAGTTCACGCCACGCATTAGAACGGGCGAAACCGCGAATGGCTCAGGAACCGGACCTAATCCTCGAGACCGTAATCCTCCTCGGAGGCGATGGATAACTGTGGCAATTCTAGAGCTAATACATGTGACACATGCCGCGATCGGCCGGCGCGCTGATGTCGCCTTCGTGCCGTCACGCTCGTGGGCGGGCACTCGCGTCGGCCGTTACGGGTCGCGGCGCTACATATTAGACTGAGACCGATGCGCGTCATTCCGTCCTCTCGTCGTCGTCATTGTCACGGTGGCGGCTGCGGGGCCAAAGGGCGGCGCGCTCCGCTTTGGTGACTCTGGATAACTCACTGGTCGATCGCACTGGCTTTCACGCCTGGCGACGGGTCTCTCGAGGGTCCGCCCTATCAACTGTCGACGGTCGGTTAAGTGCCTACCGTGGTTACAACGGGTAACGGGGAATCGGGGTTCGATTCCGGAGAGGGAGCATGCGAAACGGCTACCACATCCAAGGAAGGCAGCAGGCGCGCAAATTACCCACTCCCGGCACGGGGAGGTAGTGACGAAAAATAACGACGCGGGACTCTGTCGAGGCCCCGCGATCGGAATGAGTACACTTCAAATCCGTTAACGAGGACCAACCGGAGGGCAAGTCTGGTGCCAGCAGCCGCGGTAATTCCAGCTCCGGTAGCGTATATTAAAGTTGTTGCGGTTAAAAAGCTCGTAGTCCGAACTCGGGGTTCGTGGTCGCGTTCGCGGCCCCGGGGCGGCGGCGCCATCGTCCGTCGTTGACTTTGGTCGTCCGTGCGCATTCCCGGCCCTTTCCGCCGGTGTCAACCGCTTGCACATCCGCCACGCGGTCCTGCCGGCGAAGTCGCGCGGTGGAGTAGCGGGTGTCCGCTTTCGGTAGCGGCGGTGGTGCGAGTAGTCGCGGAATAGGGGACGGATGGGGGTTCCGCGGGTTGCGGTAGCGCTGTCGTGTTTCGGCGGCGGTGTTTCGTTCTTGCGGCGGTGCGGAGTCTTGATTCCGGTCCCTGCCCCTGTCGGCGGCGGCCAGCGGCGGCTGAAAAACCGTGGGCGTTTGCTCGTCTCTCGGGAATCCGGTTCGTCGTCTGCGTCGTCGTCGTCGCTTGCAACGGGGTGGTTGGGTGGTTTCTGCTTCGTGCTAAGCCGTCGCATTCGACGACCCGTCGTCTCGGCAACGCTCGCTTCCCTCGCGGTCGCACGCCTCCGCCCTCCCTCACTTTCGCTCCGCTGTTGTCGTTGTCGTTGCGCGGTCCCGCTCTACCTACCTCCGCGTTTCACTTCGCGTCCGTTTTGCGCGCGTGCGCGGTCGGCGGTTTCTCCTCCAAGGGTGCTCTTGACCGAGTGTCCGCGGCGGCCGGTACGTTCACTTTGAAAAAATTAGAGTGCTCAGAGCGGGCTGTTCAAGCTTGCATACGATAAGCATGGAATGATGGAAGAGGGCCTCGTCTACGTCTGTCGGTCTCCGTCTACGGCGAGGCAATGATCGAAGGGAGCGGTCGGGGCCACTCGTATTGCGACGTTAGAGGTGAAATTCTTGGATCGTCGCAAGACGAACTGCAGCGATGGCGTGTGGCAAGCACGTTTTCCTCGATCAAGAGCGAAAGTCGGAGGTTCGAAGACGATCAGATACCGTCGTAGTTCCGACCGTAAACGATGCCGACCGGCGATCCGCCGGCGTTCGCTTCCATGACCCGGCGGGTAGCCTGCGGGAAACCAGAGTTCGGTTCCGGGGGGAGTATGGTTGCAAAGCTGAAACTTAAAGGAATTGACGGAAGGGCACCACCAGGAGTGGAGCCTGCGGCTTAATTTGACTCAACACGGGAAAACTCACCCGGTCCGGACACCGGTAGGATTGACAGATCGATAGCTCTTTCTCGATTCGGTGGGTGGTGGTGCATGGCCGTTCTTACTTGGTGGAGCGATCCGTCTGGTTGATTCCGATAACGAACGAGACTCCGGCCTGCTAACTAGTGCGCCGATGTGTGTGGTTTATTCAACGGCGGGCTCGGCGGCAGCGTTCATCGCATCGCCTGATCGGGTCCGGGTCGGTTTTCTCACGCACTTCTTAGAGGGACGGGTGGCAGAAAGCCACACGAGGCGGAGCGATAACAGGTCTGTGATGCCCTTAGATGTCCGGGGCCGCACGCGCGCTACACTGGAGGTATCAGCGGGGACTTCGCCCCGGCCCGAGAGGGTCGGGAAACCTCTCAACCACCTCCCGTGATAGGGATCGGGGCCTGTAACCAACCCCGTGAACGAGGAATTCCCGGTAGGCGCGGGTCAACAGCCCGCGTCGATCACGTCCCTGCCCTTGTACACACCGCCCGTCGCTACTACCGATCGAACGGTCCGGTGAGGTCCTCGGATCTGGCCGACGACGCCGCCGGGCAGCGTGCACGCGGCCGCAGCGGCGAAAGCCGTTTCCCGCGCGTGTCGTCCTCGCCTCAATTAAGAGGTGGTTCCCACGCACCCCAAGCCTCCCGAACATAGGTTTTGCTGCCAAATGCAGTTTATTATTTTCATACCCAGGACGACAAAAAAGAAAAATTAAAAGTCGCGGTGATACAGCAAAATTGTTCACAGATTTGAATTCGGGCACATAAAAATTAGTAATGGCACTTATTCATATGCTTGCCCCAAAGAAAATCTTTTTCTTTTTTTTTTTTTTTTTTTTGTATATTAGCATTAACGACGTTTTGTTTTTGGAGTTGTTTTAATGGTTTCTGCTGATGTACGTTTATTTTTCAGAAGAATTTGCCGATGCACGTTTATTTTTCAGAAGAATTTGCCGATGCAATTCATCAATCTGACAAACCCTGTATATAATGAAGTGTTAAAGCGAATTAGTTGCAGTAAGGTTTGAGAACAGACCACTGACGCCAGAGAGTACTTCGATGCCGTTAATGAGATCCACCTTTGAAAGGAAGTTGCACAAATGGCAATAATTAACACAAACTAATTAGAAGTGTAAATTTGCTTCCACATAGCCAGTAGTTTAAATTTAAGCAAACTTAACTAGAAGGTGTGGTTTCTTGAATAAAGCCAGAAGTAATCTTATGTTGATCCCGACTCAGACGACCGTCTTTAATACGGAAAACGTAGAATTATAAGAAAATATTTTAGACTAGATTTTCTGAGATGAATAAAAAGGCTTCACCAGAAACTGTAATAATTCTTTAATTCCAATTAATGTTACCATCATTATGTTACTACAGAATGTCTAGATTTTAGTTATATCCTTGTAAAATCACTAGTTATTACCGTCTTGGGTGTGACGATAAAAGACACCTAGCAGTAAGGTAAAGTGGAGGTTTTGATGAGCGTGGAACCACTTAAATAACAATATACTTTTCCGACGAACTTAAGCCACTGGTGCTCGAGCCACAAGAATTTACTCGTGCAACCAGACTGGCAACAAGGTCCCACTCATTTACAGTTAGATCAACCAAATGCAGCCGACAATTCTACTCCATCAGCTTCTTTCCTCGCACTTCCCGCCTGTGGGATCCCCTTCCATATACTTGCTTTCCTGGCGGCTACAACCCCCAGGAATTTAAATGCAATGTCAATACCCATCTCTCATCCATTTGAGTCCAGTTCTTTCTATATCACCCCGTGTATCTTGTTCTTTTCCTTTCTTTCTACCTTCGCAACTGTCTCCACACCTGTGTTCACATCCTTCTCTTGCCTTTTCTCTTTCACCCCCTGCAGCTGGTTCATCTTTGTCTTCACTCTCCTCCTGCCTCATACTTCAACTCTCTTATGTAACTCCAGCACTTTCTACACCACCCTGTGTATCTTGTTCTTTTCATTTCTCTCTACCATCGAAAATGTCTTCACTCCTGTGTTCACATCCTTCTCTTTCCCTTTCTCTTTCACTCTCTGTAACTGGTTCGTCTTTGTCTTCACTCTCCTCCTGCCTCATACTTTAACTCTCTTATGTAACTCCAGCCTTTCTACATCACCCTGTGTATCTTGTTATTTTTCTTTTTCTTCGCAACTGCCTGCATTCCTACGTTCACAGCCTTCTCTTGCCCTTTCTCTTTCACCTCCTCTAACTGGTTCGTCTTTGTCTAGTATCTAGTGTTCAAAATAGTATCAACGGACCATGGATTCGAACCCTGAAATAAATAGTTGAAGAATATCTCTATGTTAGAACATCTTTTTCTTGGCAAGAGCTAGGAAAGAAAAAAGAGAGGAATGAACGCTGGGGAGTGGTAGAAAGAAAGACGAGACACAAGGCACTCACGAAACTCTCTTATGTAACTCCAGCCCTTTCTACATCACCCCGTGTATCTTGTTCGTTTTCTTTCTCTCTACTTTCGCAACTGTCTTCACACCTGTGTTCACATCCTTCTCTTGCCCTTTCTCTGATGCCCCCTGTAAATGGTTCGTCTTTGTCTTCATTCTCCTTCTGTTTAACCTTTTACTCCCTATGTAGCCCCCTACGCATCAGTGGCGGTACCGCCTTGCTTTGGGTGAAACGATTAAAAAGAACAACATTAAAAAATATAAAAAAAACATTTTTATAGTAAAATTACCGGCAATACTTTTTATGATCTACAAACTATGTATTTAAAAGAACATAACTTTTCTCCGGAAATCTAAGATTTTGTACAAAACATTGTCTGAAAAGTTCACACCGATTAAAGAGTTTTTCATGTTCCAACACGTCCTATTTATCGACGGATATAATATGCTGACATTTCCGATTAGTATACTCTTCAAACTATCTCTTCAGAAAAAAAGTTTAAAATTACTTAATTTGTGTCAATTTTTCATCCTTATGAAAATGAAAAATTATAAGGTGCAATTTCGACATTTGATGCTTTTTTACTACCGTAAAGGAAAAAAAAGTCTCGCAAGCAACAACAAAAAAGATAAGTGCTGTTTACGGTGAAGGTGCTTTAGCTGACAGAACTACGGAAATGATTCGCCAAGTTTTGAGCTAGTGACTGTAGCCTTAAGCTCAAGCAGAGACCCCCTTACCCGCTTAACGACCAAAACAAGACAGTGGGAATAACCCGCATTACAAAGCACAGGAATTGTCAAAAACAATGAATTTATCAAAATCCACCCTCCATGAACAGTTAATTATCTTGGGTACTCAGAATCGCAAAGATGCTTGTGTACCTCATGATCTGAGTGAAAAGAATCTTTTGAATCGCATTTTTATCTGCAACTTGCTATATAAACACAATGAAAATTCACCCTTTTTCAAGCAAATTGTGACAACTGATGAGAACTGGATCGTTTACAACAATGTTTACAGAAAAACATCCTGGTGGCAAGAGACATGAGCCAACTTTAGCCACATAAAAAGCAGGTCTTCATCAAAACAAAGTCATTCTGTGCGTCTAGTGTGGCTAGAGAAGAATCCTGCACTATGAACTTCTGCTAATTAACCAGTCAATTGATTCTGAAAAGTTCTGCTTGCAGCTGGACGAATGAAAGACAGCAATTCAAGACAAACATCCAGAATTAGCGAACAGGTAAGGTGTTGTTTTCCATCAGGATAATACCATACCTCACGTTTCTTTAACGACCCAGTAAAAATTGCTACAAATTTGCTGGTATGCGTTACCCCGCCAGGCATTTTTTTTTTATAATCGTGTCACCCAAGCAAGGCATTTTACTGCCACTGTTGAGCAGGGGGTTACATAGGAGGTAAGTTATGAGAAAGAGTGACAGGTTACAGGGGCTATCAGGAAGAGGGTAAGAGAAGGATGAAAAACTGATGAGAGTGAGGTGGACGAAGAAAGAAGCATGAGAGAGAGAGCGAGGGAAGCAATTTAGTGAGATAGTAGATGACTATTGACTTTACATTTGAATTCTTGAAAATTGTAGCTGTCAGGAAAGCAAGTAAACGGGAGGGAATTTCACAGGCTAGAAGTGCGAGAAAAGAAGCTGCTGGAGTAGAATTTGCGTTTACAATCTTGTGGCTCGAGCAAATTCATATATGTGGGGTACCAGTGAGCTAAATTCATCTGAGCAGAAGCCATGAAAGTATTTGTAGAAAAGACACAGGGAAGCCACGCTGCGCCGGTGAGAAAGTGACAGTGTCTGAGCTGCCAAGTCGGGATCTGTCACATTACAGATTCTTCGTTGGATTTTATCAAGCACCCCTAAGTGGATAGCAGGAGCACCCGACCAGATATGGCAGCAGTATTCAATACACGGGCGGATAGTAGATTTGTATATGTGAAGGATTGTTTCAGAGGGAAAAACTTCCTGGCCCTGCACAGAGAACCCACCTTATTAGCAGCGGATTTAGCTATGGACTTTATAGAGTCATTCCACTTGAGGTCTGTTGTGAGAATTAACTCGAGAAGGCGCAGTGTTTTACTTTCAGGTAGACTAGACTGATTCATGCTAATGGTGGGTAGGAGCGATTGTCTATGGTGATTAATAGATAGCAGCTTATTTTGAGTTTCTTTGTTAGGGGCGAGTCGTTTTTGGGTCGAGGATAGCTCTAACTAAAAGGTGTTTTACTACTGTAGTCGTAGACGAGACTAAGTGGTGAATAATGAAAAGCTAATGATTCGTTCGCAAACACAACTTGAAGTCTGTCCATCTGTAGTAGTTGGTTGAACTCTGTGATGAGAGGCGGCGGAGTGTTTGTTTGAAGATGGGGACAAATCGAAGCAAGATTTAGAGGGAAAGAAGAGACAAATAACTAGGGAAAAAGATAAATGAGAAAAATATTCACTGAGTGAATAAAAAAATAATAAGGTAAAAATCAATTCGGTAATTATTGAGTGGATTCAGAAGAGAATGATTTTTTAGCGATCAGAAACAATTCCCGTTTTATATATATATATATATATATATATATATATATATATATATATATATATATATATTATGCGGGTCGCTATTATTTATTTGTGACTTTTTGCATCTTGGCGTTCATTTTGATTTACTTGCTTTTTTCTTCCTCGACATTTAAAGTTTAAATTTGCTATCCGAACGCGAATTGGCATGGCGAAGGACGCGTTCCAGATTTTGAGTAGAGTATTAAGAGACAGGAAGATTTTGATAGAAACAAAGAAGATAGTATTGGATTTCTATGTGATGTCAGTTTTTAACCTTAACTTGAGATTTTTCGTGTTAAAAAGTCGATTAATTTTAACACTTTCAACATTATGGATAAATAAATTAGTGAACTTTATATAGTGGTTTTTAGAGAATTATCATGAGCAAAAATAAGATCACGGATTTCAAGAAAAAAAAAGACCCTACAATGACGTCAAAATATATGAAAAACTTTGTCATACTTTATGTGTTACAAGAAACGACTACAAATAAACTGCAAGAAAACTGAATGCATGCTCATCAGCAAAAAGAGCAGCCCAAAGTGCCAAATACAGGTGGGGGATGTTAAAATCAAGCAGGTGCCAAAATTTAAATACCTGGGAAGTGTTATAGCAGGAGACGGAAAGGCGAATTGGCATGGCGAAAGAAGCATTACAGAAGTTGAGTAAAGTATTAAAAAACAGGACAATTTCGTTAGAAATCATGAAGAGAGTACTGGATTGCTATGTGATGTCGGTTCTTCAATATGGCAGTGAATGTTAGACAATATCATCGAAGATGAAAAAAATTTGAAGCAGCTGAAATGCGGTTCTACTGAAGGATGCTGCGGATATCGTGGACCGAGCATTGACGAGATTTTGGAAAGGATGGAAACGAAAAGGAAGTTAACACTGAGCATCAGGAAGAGACAACTAAAGTTCCTGGGACATGCAGTGAGGAAGGAGGGCTTGGAGAACCTGATACTAGCAGGCCAGATAGAGGGAGAAAGAGACAGGAGAAAGCATCGGATAACATATTTGATTAGGCCTGATCAGGTGGTTGACGGAACAGGGATTGTGTGGTGTAACAGAAGAAAGCGATCTAAGAGACACAAGAGATAGAGAGACATACATGGAAAGCCATGATCGATTACGTCCTGAAAGGACATGGCACATAGAAGAAGAAGTATACATTGTCCCGATAAATATGACGACAATACGCTCCTTTTATCATCTGATCTTACTTTTCTAAAGAAAGATCAAAACGTAAAGAATCAGATACCTTCTCTGGTGGTATCGACCATTTTTGCAAACTCTTCAGCAGTACCCTTGGGAAAGGTATTAATCTGTCTCTTCCCTCCAGTTATGGGTTAAATAACAGGACAGATTGGGTTCTATAGTCTTGGTTGGCAACCAGTTTACCGCAGAAAGCAATGGCAACCTACTGCAGGATAATCTTCGATCCATTCAGTCATGTGTCTTTCGAGACATCAGTCAGTAGTTAAGTGCCATACGTAATACACGCTTGGGCGATCATGTCTCGAAAGAGACATGACTGACTGGACAGAAGATAGGACAGAAGATTATCCCGCAGTAGGTTGCTATTGCTTTCTGCGGTAGACTGGTTGCCAACCAAGGATATAGAACCCAATCTGTCCTGTTATTTAACCCATAACTGGATGGAATAGACGGATTAATACCTTTCCTAAGGGTATTTGCGCGTAAGTGAATGCAATGAATTCGGCTGGAATTCGAACTCTGCTCCCCGATTTTTCGTTCCGAGTCGATATCCACTGCGCCACAACGCTCATCCTCGAGACATGATCGCCCAAAGCGTATGGTACTTAACTGACTGACCCCAAGTAAGTCGATAAAAGTCATCAAGACGCAAGTGATTACTGAGAGTTAAAGAAAATTAGAAAATGTCACCAAGGAGAGTGAGTGAGTGAGTGAGTGAGTGAGTGAGTTTTATTTATCGGCATATCAACAATTGTGGGTTATTTAATGCCTAAAGGGTAGGGTTTTAAGTTTTTTTTTAATTTTCGATTATAGGGAGAAATTTGATTTAGTAAGATTTTGATGAAAAATCATTTTATTTAAAAAAAGACCTGAAGATGTCTTCTAGTTTTGTATTCACAAATATGTTGCTAGTAATATTTCTTTCCTTCAAAAATGTATATTTTTCTATAAAAGTTTATTTTTATATTTTCCAGTGTTTTGATCCCACTTTGGGGGTTAACTATTTGCCCATGGCTGGGACCCTAACAGGTACTACCACTCCGAGTCAGGGTGGAACTGGGAACAACAGCAATTAAGAGGTGATCCCAAGCTTCTCACAACCTCCCAATCAGAGGCATTGCTGCCGGAGGCAATTTACCGTCATACCCAGGACCACCAAGGAGAGAGGACAATAAAAGAACGGTTTAAAAAATAAAAGATGGTGAATGACTCTGTATTTAAATGTTTAAAGATCGTAGTTTACTTGAACGAATAAGAAAAATGCTACACTAACAAGAAGTGAGAGAGAATAAACGGTTGGTCTATGGTTATATTTAGTTATTTCAACGGCAAAATGTGGGTGAAGTCCTAATAGCCGATCAGGGAAGGGGTCACATTGAGAAAACAACCATTCATCACGATAGCACAAAATTCATTGTCAGTTTGGTAATGAGAAAATTAAGTGAGATGAATCAAGTGTCTTATAGATAGTAACTTGAAAGATCATGTGTCTTTCTATTCATGAGTTGATGAGTATGACGATAAACTGCATCCGGCAGCAAAGCCTCTTATTGGGATGTTGCGGGGAGAATGGAACTCCCACTTAATTGCTGTTGTTCCCAGGTCCACCCCAACCCGAGATGGTAGCATCGGTTAGGATCCCAATTATATGCAAATAGTTAACAGTAAATAGTTAACAATAGATTTCTATAATAAAAATTCTAGGAATACATTGTTGAAGAAAAAATATTACCAGCAATAAATTTTTAAAGGCGAAAATATAGCCAGCAATACATTATTGAAGAAAAAAATATTATCAATAATACATTTTTGAAGGAAAAAATATCGTCAGTAATACATTTTTTTAGGAAAAAATATTAATACATCTAATTCGCAACAAAACTTACCCTACAAAAATACGTTAATAAAAACCTGATCTACAAATTTATTTCTTACAAAGAATATATATTCCATTCATATAAATCTATAGCAAAAACTTGTCAGCATTAAATAACCCATTGAGCTTGATATACCTTAAAATAAAGCAAGCCAAACCAATCTATTCATGACTGTCATGGGTCCTTACCTTGTAACTCCAGAATGAACTCTTCCTAACACTATATATACTACGCCTCTATCCTTACCTGTAACTCCAGAATGAACTCTTCCTAACACTATATATACTCCGCCTCTATCCTTACCTGTAACTCCAGAATGAACTCTTCCTAACACTATATATACTCCGCCTCTATCCTTACCTGTAACTCCAGAACAAACTCTTCCTAACACTATATATACTCCGCCTCTATCCTTACCTGTAACTCCAGAATGAACTCTTCCTAACACTATATATACTCCGCCCTCTATCCTTACCTGTAACTCCAGAATGAACTCTTCCTAACACTATATATACTACGCCTCTATCCTTACCTGTAACTCCAGAATGAACTCTTCCTAACACTATATATACTACAGCCTCATCCTTACCTGTAACTCCAGAATGAACTCTTCCTAACACTATATATACTACGCCTCTATCCTTACCTGTAACTCCAGAATGAACTCTTCCCATCACCTATATATACTCCGCCTCTATCCTTACCTGTAACTCCAGAATGAACTCTTCCTAACACTATATATACTCCGCCTCTATCCTTACCTGTAACTCCAGAATGAACTCTTCCTAACACTATATATGACCGCCTCTTATCCTACCTGTAACCCAGAATGAAACTCTTCCTAACACTATATATACTCCGCCTCTATCCTTACCTCCGGTAACTCCGGAATGAAACCTTCCTAACACACATATACTCCCGCCTCTATCCTACCTCCAACTCCAATAAACCCTTCCTAACACTATATACTTTACGCCTCTATCCCACTGTAACTCCAGAATGAACTCTTCCCAACACTGTATATACTACGCCTCTATCCTACCTGTAACTCCAGAATGAACCCTTCCTAACACTATATATACTACGCCTCTATCCTTACCTAAACTCCAACAACCCTTCCAACACTATATATACTACGCCTTATCCTTACCTGTAACTCCAGAATGAAACTCTTCCTAACACCATATACTACGCCTCTTATCCTTACTCAAAATTCAGAATGAACTTTCCTACCCACTATATATACTCCGCCTCTATCCTTACCTGTAACCCAGAATGAAACTCTTCCTAACACTATATATACTCCGCTCTATCCCTACCTGTAACTCCAGAATGAACTCTTCCTAACACTATATATACTCCGCCTCTATCCTTACCTGTAACTCCAGAATGAACTTTTCCCAACACTATATATACTCCGCCTCTATCCCTACCTGTAACTCCAGAATGAACTCTTCCTAACACTATATATACTCCGCCTCTATCCTACCTGTAACTCCAGAATGAACTCTTCCTAACACTATATATACTACGCCTCTATCCCACCTCCAGAACTCCAGAACGAACTCTTCCTAACACTATATATACTACGCCTCTATCCTTACCTGTAACTCCAGAATGAACCTTTCCTAACACTATATACTACGCCTCTATCCTCTACCTGCAACTCCGTTGTTCAACTCTTCCTAACACTATATATACTACGCCTCTATCCTTACCTGTAACTCCAGAATGAACTCCTCCCACTATATATACTACGCCTCTATCCTTACCTGTAATTCCAGAATGAACTCTTCCTAACACTGTATATACTACGCCTCTATCCCTACCTGTAACCAGAATGAACTCTTCCTAACAATTATAGAGACCAAGGCCTCTATCCTTACCCCCAAACTAGAATGAACTCTTCCTAACACTATATATACTACGCCTCTATCCTTACCTGTAACTCCAGAAATAACCCTTCCCCAACACTATATATATACCACGCCTCTCAAGAGAGAGAGAAAGAGTCGAGTTGGTAGTAGGTCACTCCAAACCAGACTGACAGCCATACTAACAGCTTCCACATTTTGTATTGCTCATTCTTGTTAATATATATTTGTTAATTCTACCCTTGTGGTCGTGTTGTTCTTTTCGGACCTTAACCTGGTCCATAACAGTGGTTAAGTGCTTTTCCCGCAGTTGGATGCGATTTCTTCGCCGACAACCAAGGATAGAGTATCTAGTCTCTAAGGGAAGAGAGAGAAGTCTTTTTGCAAGGGCATTTGCGAGCAAGTGAATCTCACAGACTGGGATTCAAAATCAATTCACAGATTTGTCTTACCGAACATCATCCATAAAACCACCAGCACATCCATGGCTTTAGAGGTACTGAAAATTTAAAAAAGAAATTTTTCTCTAATGAGCAGTGAGAGATATTTCATTGCTGAGATTAGCTGCTAGATTTTTGGGCGTGATTTTTCTCCTCAGTTCATTTTGCGTATTCACAAATCTACCATTCCTCCGTAAATTGAGAACTGTTGTTGGATTTGGTTTGGTGCTACTGCCATGAATTTCAAAATTCTTGATAAAAACCAAAGAAAGGTCTGTCATGTCATCGATTTTGACCTGGCGTCTCAACTTCAGATAGCATCTACGCATCGTTCATTCAGTAATGAATTAGAACACTCTTAGCTACTGGCGTATGTTTACATGGTATATAACACGCTAAAAGTCTGCCTTCTTCTACCGAGCGCTGATAGCTGAGAGGTAGAATCGCCGACTGATGACAATTCGGTCGGGTTTCAATCCTGGCTAAAAGAAATGAGCTGAGATACAGCGAAACAGATCTGTCTGCGGATGACTATTTACGATCTCACACCCGGATTGAGCACTCTGGAAGAATATATATATATATGAATTCAAATAAAAAATGAAATTAAAATTGCAACGTTCCAAACATTAATTTAAAACAATGCTCAATATATATATATATATATATAATTACTTAGTTTTTGGTCATAATTAAAGTAGACCAGTACGCAGTTGCATTAAAAAGTGTTCAATACAATTATATTCTAGATCTTCTGAATATTTTTCATTTGTAAACGAGTGATATTACGCAACCTAGGTTTCTTCAGATGAATTTTTTTTTTAATCATCTCATCCCAAGCAAGGCATTCCACTGCCACTATTGCGCATGGGGCTACATAGGAGAAGGTATAGAGAAGGAGTGGTTAGACATAGGGAATGTCAGGAGGAAGGTGACAGATGAGTAAGGATAGCGAGGATGAGGGTTGGGCAGATGGGAAGAGTGTTTGATAGAATGGGAGCAGGTTAGTGTGTTAGGAGGTGTCTATTGACCTTACATTTAAACTCCTGGAGATTGTAGCCGTCGGGGAAGCAATCGTGTGGAAGAGAATTCCACAGTCGGGAAGTGCGAGAAAAGAAACTGTTGGAGTAGAAATTGCGGTTGCATTTTATCGGTTTCACTGTAAAAGGGTGTGATCTAGTTGCTAATCTAGTATCTCGTGCAAATTCGTATTTAAAATTACAATTGTAAATTGCCTGAAAACACCAGATGGTAGAAACTTGGGTTGCGTAATCTAACTCGTTTATATATATATATATTGGATAATCAGC
>JBBBDQ010001636.1:1005000-1050000 GCA_037127315.1 Ascarosepion bandense
TAACCCAGGATTGAAACCCGACCGAAGTGGCATCAGTCAGCGGTTCTACCTCTGGGCCATGGGCGCAAAGTAGAAGAAGGCAGACTTTTTAGCATGTATATTGTCATTATCCACGCCCAGTATCCAGAGTGATCTAATTCATTAGTGAATGAGCGATATATATATATATATATATATATATATATATATATATATATATATATATACCCTTGTACAAATTGATTGAAACAACTGCTTAAATTTCTTGCTTTCATCATACAGTCTGTTTTAGACCCATTAAAATTACAAGGTGTAACCAATTTCTGCTTTTTTTTTAACCTCAGATTAGCTTATTTGCAGTGGTGTGCAGGAATACGAATCTATTTTCGCTATGTATTATGAAATTTGTTTAACCTTGAAAAATATTGGGTCATCCATGATGGCATCATATTTTTATCACTTCCAGACACTATTGTCTCGACTGTCGATTAGATGTCCTTCGGTCATTGTCTGCGATGGACATTACTCCAAGGAAGCGTACAAAATTTGTAACACTGCACAAGCACACTGAAAAGCCTTGCAGAGAGATCGCAGATATTGTCTGTGTTAGCCTTTCAACTGTCAGTCGTGTCATCAAGATGAAAAAACAAAATGGCTTCATCAGTCCAAAGGAAAATGCGGTTGGAAGAGAAAAATGACGCTAAGGGACGACGTATACGTGATCAGGGAAAGTGTGAAAGATCCTAAGACGACATCACTCGTTTTGTTTCAATGAATTTGCACAAGGGCGTATATATGTGGAAGAGAAGCAGAGGCATTATTTTCCCATTGACTTTAATACTAAATACTAATTTAGTTCTAAACAACCGAAATGAATTTCAGTTTAGCTTAACTATGTTTTTTTCATTGAATTGTAATAATTTTGCTTGCAGAGTGTCCCCTTCCCTATTTTCAAAGCTTGCACAAAGCTCCAACCCAACCTATTCAAACCACAAATACTGGCACCCCTACTAAATTTCCCACTTTGCTTAGAGGAGCCAGCATCGGCGTAGTTAGTGCAGATATTTGTAATGTTGTCCTTGTTGACCTGCGAAATGTTTTCACATATTTGTTCAGTTCAGGAAATGTAGACACGAAAGCAAAAAGGAAAGGAAAAAGCGTGTAAAAAGCACCAGTCAAATATTTAGTTTTTCAAAGTTGTTTTTAGAATTTGTGCAAGTATTTTTGGCTCATGACTTTATGCAGATGATGTAATAAGGGATATTATTTATCGATATTATTTATCGATATTATTTATCGATATTGATAAATACATTGGAATTTTATTAGAGTTTATATTATATAATATCTTCATACCAATCAATGTTTTACCTATCTATCTATCTATCTATCTATCTATCTATCTATCTATCTATCTATCTATCTCAGTCTCTTCATATCTATCTATCTATCTATCTATCTATCTATCTATCTATCTATCTATTTATCACAGTCTGTTCATATCTATCTATCTATCTATCTATCTATCTATCTATCTATCTATCTCTTCTATCATCTATCTATCTATCTATCTATCTATCTATCTATCTATCTATCTATCTCAGTCTCTTCATATCTATCTATCTATCTATCTATCTATCTATCTATCTATCTATCTATCTCAGTCTCTTCATATCTATCTATCTATCTATCTATCTATCTATCTATCTATCTATCTATCTATCTCAGTCTCTTCATATCTATCTATCTATCTATCTATCTATCTATCTATCTATCTATCTATCTATCTATCTATCTATCTAGTCTATCTCTCTATCTATCTATCTATCTATCTATCTATCTATCTATCTATCTATTCTATCTATCTATCTATCTATCTATCTATCTATCTATCTATTTATCTAGTTCTGTTTGTTTCTATCTATCTATCGAATATATATATATATATATATATATATCTGTTCATATGTATGTATGTATCTGTTTGCTTCTGTTCATATTCTGTTCATATATATATATGTATATATATATATATATATATATATATATATGTGTGTGTGTGTGTGTGTGTGTGTGTGTGTGTGTGTGTGTGTAAAAATATACTAAGTTATAATCTGAGATTAAGGATAGAATGGTTAAATAAAATAAAGACAAGAGGAAAACTGTATTTTAAACCGCCTACGTGTTTCGTCCTGTGATGCAAAAGGATTTTTGTGGTTGCCAACACTGTTTATAAATACATAATTTAGAATAAAGCTCATATCGTATTTTTTGCCTTGATAAACTCTATCACAGGACGAAACGCGTAGGCGATTTAAAATATAGTTTTTCACTTGTTTTATTTAACCATATATATATATATATATATATGGTTAAATAAAACAAGTGAAAAACTATATATATATATATATATATATATATATATATATATATATTCTTCTGTTTATATCTATCTATCTATCTATCTATCTATGTAGTTCTGTTTATATCTATCTATCTATCTATCTCCCATTCTGTTCATTATCTATCTATCTATCTATCTATCTATCTATCTGTTCTTTTTTATTTCTCTAAGTCCACTCGTGCCAAATCTCAGTCTCTTTGGTTCCATTTGTTTGATGTTTATATACTTATCTATTTAGAGAATCTGATTCATTTACATATCTCTACAAAACATTTAATCTAATTGAGTCTGCAAGATTATTTACCTATCTATTCACTATGTATTTGATTTCTTTATTCATTTCTAGACTGAAATTACAGTTACACTAACTGCAATGCTAATCGTAGTCTATGAGATGACATGATTATTTCCTGAATTTCTGGGATTAATAGTTGTCATCATTTATACCGATTTACATTCAGACTGTTTCCTTCATCTTTCTTGTTGCTATCACGACGTTTCGACGGCTGTGTCCTTCTTCCTTCATTAGGTGCATGCTGATCTGGGTAATCTACTGAGAATTTCGAAATGAAACACTTTAATCTCCGGGGATAGACTGTACTCGTTTCACAGCTCATATCCAGGAATATATCGACTGGCTTTTATTGTTAGTGATGCTTATTTACTGCTGGCCCTGTTTCTACTGAGTCTAAGCACATATTCTGTGGCCCAGGGATTAAACTCCCAATTACTTTTTCTTCTATGTGCCTTGTCCTTTCAGGACGTAGGCGATCATGGCTTCCCACGTCTCCCTATTCCTGGTGGCACTCTCCTGTTACACCACGCAACCCTCGTTCCGTCGTTCACCTGATCAGGTCCTTCAAATATGTTACCCACTGCTTTCCACTGTCTCTTTTTTTCCATCTGCCTGGCTTGTTAGTATCAGGTTCTCCAAGCACCTTCTCATTGCATGTCCCAGAAACTTTAGCTGTCTTTTTCTGATGCTCAGTATTAATTTCCTTTTCGTTTCCAGCCTTTCCAAAACCTCATCATTTCTCATATGCTCGGTTCATGATATCCGCAGCATCCCCCTGTAGAACCACATTTCAGTTTGCTTCAAGTTTTTCCTTCATCTTTGATGATATTGTCTAGCATTCGCTGTCATATTGAAGAACTGACATCACATAGCAATCCAGAATTCTCTTCTTTGTTTCAAGCGAATATTTCACGAATCAGCGAAAATACAAACTATATTCCCGTAGATTAAAGCGTTGTTCCTGAATTTGATTAAATAGCAATTGTGAGTCCAATTCCTGGGCCGAGTGGTATGTACTTGGTCTATCCTAGTAGCTTAAATCCGTTTAGTATTCCTTTTAGGCTTACGCCGAGAAAAAAAAATAGGGCTCTATGATGACTGGATTCAACAGGAAATGCCAGTGAAAATGAAATGTGACAAAATGTTTATATCGCCCGTCTCAGATAGATAAATAGTGAATAAAAAAGGGACCGATAGAAATGAGGTATAGACATATAATATTTTTCGCCAGAAACTACGTAACACTTTGCAAAAATGACTATGCCTGATCAAGTGATAGTAATCAGCCAATCAATAATTTTCCTTGTCAAATGCGAAACATATCAAGGCATAGCCACACGTCTCTCCATCTCAATATAACTTAAAAATCATACAATTATGAAACTACTATAAAAACTACTCTCGCTAAATATTCTCAAAGACTCCAGTTGCATTTTCAACTACCTTTTCCTAGATATTTTTACTCGTAAAGGATATATATCAAAACATAATTTCACACACACACACACACACACACACACACACACACACACACACACACACACACACACACACACACATATATATATATGTTTTCAGAAAAAGTGATAGATAGATAGATAGATAGATAGATGTGAAGGAGGGATAGACGTGATATATATATATATATATATATATATATATATATATATATGATGGATTAACTATACATCCATGAAAATCAATAAATACATTAATTCCTTATATATATATATATATATATATATATATATATATATAATGAACAGAAAAACCGCTCCTCAGGCCAAATTCATACAACAATGAATGGGTCAAAATTATCCAGAAAAAGTCAAGTAAAAAGAAAGAAGAAAAAAGAAAAAGAAAGAGAAGAATATATAGGAGAGTGGAGGTTAACTTACCAGCGTTAGATATTACAGTCTATATCATATTTAGACGACAAAACGGTCTTGGCCTAGATTTACAATAACAGGAGTTATGGAACTCAGTATATCTTGACTTGGATTTTTAGTTGTCTGTTTTAAGATTCATGACATTAAAAATCAAAATTAGAAGTTGAATTTTTGCTAGAAAGCATGAATTGTTAGTTTTTCATCATTAATTCTAACCGTAATAATAATACAATTATATTATTACATAAAACTTATTGATAGTAATAACAACATGATAAACAAAGAAATTAATATTTAAAAAACTCAAAGTAATAATAATAACAATAAAAATAATGAAAATAATAATACAGATACTAATAATAAAGACAAAATATAACAATAATTGATAAAAATTACGAAAATAAAAATAAAATAAATTGATAAAACCTATTTAAAAAAACTTTTACATTAATATAATACTATTATATAAAACTATACGTACAAATAAAAATATGGAAATAATAATAAAAGCAATAATAATAAAGTATACTTGATAACAACAAATGATTAAAACAAATTTAGAGGTATAAAGTTTTAGTTTGTAATTCTAGATTTTCCCCCAAAATGCTTTTAAGTTTATCTTCGATTTTGTTATGGAATCCTTTACCTATGGTTATGTCTATATTTAAAAAAATAGTTCATTCCTCTGGTTTAAAAGTTCATTAGGATTTTTATGTTTGATTATAGCTATTTTTTCCTCCAAGCATAGATTGCATTTGACCCTGAAGTTGTTGGGAGTTGGAACATGTTTGATGATCCTCCATTTAAATGGTGTTTCGATGGGGATGTTTGGTGTTTTAAGGAGGCGTTGGAAAATGAGTGTCTGTGATTATATAATCTGCGGATATCCCTATGTATGGTCATTTTTGTTGGGGTCCTCTTTCGGCTTCATACATTGATTTGTCAGAATTACACATGCCTTCAACGGGACAGTTCTGTTAATGCATTTGCAAGTTGGTTTATATTCTTGTGGTTTATTGTGGAAATTTTTAAGGAATTTATTCTTGTGTGCATTAATTATATTTTGAATATTTTTGGTGCACGAAAAACTTATTTTTAGAGTTTTTCTGTGAAGGATTTTATTTAGGTGGTTATTTTGGTGGAAGTATTTAACTACTAGGTTGAGAAAATATCTGCCGATAGTGCGGCTAGACATCCACTTGCTTCTGACCGGGATCGAAACTCGACCGATTTGGTGTCATTCGAAATCTGACATATATATATATATATATATATATATATATATATATATATAGTCATCCGCAGTTTCAATATCACATGCTTGAGTAGCTACTGTTTTTTTAAATCAGGGTGTTAGAGCGTATATAGTCATCCGCAGACAGATCTCTATTACAGCTCATCAGTACGGTTAGACAGGATTGAAACCCGACCGAATTGACATCAGTCGGCGATTCTACCGCTGAGTATGAGCGCTCGGTAGAGGAAGGCTGCCTTTAGTGTGTTATATACAATGTAAACATACACCAGTAGCTGAGAGTGTTCAAATTCATTACTGAATGAATTGTAGATATATACGTGTGTGTGTGAATGAATATGTGTGTGTGTCTGTGTGTGTGTATACGCGCAGATACACATCAATATATAAATATTAAGTGGGTGTTAATAAATCAGTTCTCAATGCAGTATAACAGAGCAAAAAGTATATGTTAATAAACGTCCATATTATCTAACGTTTTAAGCACGACTTCATAATATGAACCAGATGATTGCATAACGCATGAAACTCCGAATCGTGCTTAAACATAGGATAATTTGTATATTCATTTATTAATATCAGAGTACAATTAAACAACATTTTTCTGAAAAACATAAACATGTAGGTAATATAATAGTCTATAATACAATAATCCTTACTCATACACACAGTAAAAAGAACCTTCAGATATTGGAGGCCATGTACATTAAACCCAAACAAACCACACTTAATAAAATCACCTTTAAATCCGGACATAACACGTTACATTGCATTTGACTACATGGTTCTGTTGTCATTTCGCGCTATCACGCGGTGTGACGTCATAAAACCGCATTGCAAATTTGCGAACTGCATTTGTTATTTTTGGTAACTATTGCCGTTGCCTAGCGGAGTTTTATGTCAACACAAAATAAAATCGTCGGTGATGGTGGCTGTTACTGTATTACCGTATTAATAACCTCTCTGAAGATGGCTCATGTGAGCCGAAAGCTTAGAACCAAATTAATAAAAATTATCCAAATGTTGGAGAATTTTTGTCTTTATTTTCAACTGAAATTAAAGCCAAGATACGACGTTTAGAACGGCTGATGATTAAACATAATAGACATTCATTGTCTCTTATATTTAATAGTATATGTTTAGAAAAAAAAATATATATATAGTTAGGTTTTGAAGTCTATCACAGTGCGTTTAGTGAAGTAAAGGAAGGTAAAGAAATTGTTGGGTATTACCTATTTAACAACTTTACCTTCTTTTATTTTACTAAACGCGTTGTGATAGTCTTCAAGACCTAACCATATACATAATATACACAATGCTTCAAGCAAATAACAAAACTTTCATATATATATATATATATATATATATATATATGAAACAAAGTTCGCTGAATACTTCTTTGTCCGATCTACTTTTCAAAACCTGAGCAATATATATATTAGAATCGCCTCTTGTTAACAGTGAAAACTTCGAAACGCTCCCTTCCCTACAAGTGTAAATAAACGGAAACATGTGTGTGTGTGTGCGTGTGTGTGTGTGTGTGTGTGTACGTAGAGGAGCAGTTTTAAATATTTATTTCTCTATCTTATCCTGTGTGCGTTTGTGTGTCTTTGTGGTCAAATGTTTGTGATTCCCTAACAGCTCTGTCCGAATCATTCGATGACGTCACCAGACCCCTATATAATTACCAACCTTCAACCACTTACCATTTGTGTGGCGATCCGCATCCGATCTCGGAGACCCTTTTATCTTGTACTTCTGGTCATCTTTCCCTCTTCTAACCATTTCTGACATCAACTTAAAAGCTCTTTGTAAAAAGAAAAAGACCCAACCTTGTCCCTTAAAATATGTTTTTACCACATCAGTTTTGCTTAAGTATCACTGTTGCAGTTACCGCAGTTCTGTGTCCCGTGGTCCGTTCAGCATTTGTAACCTGTGAGGACGACACTAAGTACAGATGCCACCCAGAAAACCCGTCGTATTTCATTCGGTGCACAGGAGGCAAACGTTATGAATTCTTCTGTCCGGCCGGACTACATTTTAACACGAGAACACAGACCTGTGACTGGCCTAGTCAAGCGGACTGCACCGGTGTAGCAGGTTCGAATTCGGTTAGCACCAAGACGAAACTTCCGTTCTACAAAAACAATGAAGCGAATGCCTCAAAATCCCCGGGATGGAACTCGCACGAGGCTGTGGAAAGATCAGACTTCTTAAAATATTCGAAAGAGAGTCGCCATAACGAGGCGAAAAATAAAGTTCATCCTTGGTGGAAACCCAAGGGTTTTGATTGGCAGAAACGAGGACCAAGATATTCACATTCATGGGAAAACGTTCCTCAGATAAAAAACAGAACCCTAAACCCTGCAAAACCAATTTGGAAAGGATGTAAGTATTTTTATTATCATTTAAATGTATCTATTTTTTTAAAAACCGTTTCACCCTAAGCAAGGCAGCAAAGCCACTAAGACACAAGGGTTTGCTGAGAAACATTATTAAGGCGAGAGAGCAATCGAAGAGTAATCAGGAAGACAGTATTTCATTTAAATTTTTCAAGATCAAAGTTTACTGGAAAGCATGTAACCGGAAAAGTGTTCTTGAAGTGCGAGAAGAAAACGTTTAGCATAGAACTTACGGTTGTATCGAACCAATTCAAATTAGCAAAATTATTTTTTTGAAATGAGGAAAACGAAATAATAATTAAAAAACAAAACTCAGGAGAACATTTTTAAAAAGTTTTTGCAATTTATATTTTTCTTTTTAAATAACATTTTATTATCCTTTCTTTTATGTCGAGCCCATTCAGTACGTGGACTGTCAATATTCTCTCCTGCGTTTTGAGCAAAGATATCGGAGTGACTTCCAGTTATGTTCTTCACGATTTTAATATTAACCCATTTTAAACCAGTGTCCTCATTTGAGGACAGCATAAAAACTGTAAAAAAATAATGGGCATAAATCATTATATAAAACCATTATTATATATAGGTAGTGAGGACATATTGATTCATTAATAAAACTACCTTCCAAATATTGCCTCACTGAGAAATAATCTGGTATAACATGTCCAAATTAAAACTTGGAATGATTTATAAAAAGGCCAATATTAGGTGTTTTTAGACTTGTTTACAAACTGCAGGTGGTTGAACAATGCTAATCCACTCTACTATAGTAAAGACAGTTGTATGTATGTATGTATGTATGTATGTATGTATATTATTATTATTATTATTATTATTATTATTATTATTATTATTATTATTATAGTTACAAAACGAAGTACATTCCACAGTTAGATATTTACTTTAACCCATTTTAACCCAGTGTCCTCATTTAAGGACAGCATAAAAACTGTAAAAAAAATAATAGGCATAAATTATTATATAAAACCATTATTATATATAGGTAGTGAGGACATATTGATTCATCAATAAAACTACCTTCCAAATATTGCCTCACTGTGAAATAATCTGGTATAACATGTCCAAATTAAAACTTGGAATGATTTATAAAAAGGCCAATATTAGGTGTTTTTAGGCCTGTTTACAAACTGCAGGTGGTTGAACAATGCTAATCCACTCTACTATAGTAAAGACAGTTGTATGTATGTATTTATGTATGTATATTATTATTATTATTATTATTATTATTATTATTATTATAGTTACTAATGGAAGTACATTCCACAGTTAAATATTTACTTTAACCCATTTTAACCCAGTGTCCTCATTTAAGGACAGCATAAAAAACTGTAAAAAATAATGGGTATAAATCATTATATAAAAACCATATATATATATATAGGTAGCGAGGACGTATTGATTCATCAATTTATGACAAAAACAGCTAAAAAATTTAATTTAAAACACATGAAACATTCACAGCAAATTTGACAAAAATACACTTCCATAAACCTACTTAGATGCTTATCAATATTTTCTTGTATTTTGATCTCCGCGTGCTGCTATTAAAAGACTTGTATGAATAAGAGTTTATTTATATCATGTTTGTCTTATTTATTAAAACAAAATTACATTTATAGGATATATAGCAATATAAAATTTGCTGTCCTCAAATGAGGACACTGGGTTAATGCACATTGAAAACATGCTCTATGTCACCTGGAGAAAAACAAGCCCCGAACATAACGCGTTTGATACTGCTAATATGATGTAATGTCAAGGCATTGTTTTGAACATACTCTGCATTGTCTGGGAGAAACAAGCTTTTTTTTCTTGAAATAAAGGATTCTTGAATATTTTTGTAATCCTATTTTATGCTGCTATACTTAAAATTTAGTCAAAAATAAAAAGAATTAAAAACTTGGATTAAAATGGGTTAAGCCAAGATTATATGAGAGACACATGACAGATTCATGTCTTGTTCGAAAGTAAATTTAGGAGACCTGAACGAAATCTCAACGCTAAAAAAAAGTTTTCTAAGTGTGGAAAAATCTGTCTGAAGCTCACTTTGAGAAAGCAATCTAGCAATGACTTTAAACTATTCCAATTTTACACAAGATGATAATTGATAATGCTAAAATTCTAAACCAAGTTTTATCATCGATGGCGTCAAGATAAAATATCTTATTTAACATGATTTTTTTTTTATTTCAATGCAGTATATATATATATATATATATATATATATATATATGTGTGTGTGTGTGTGTGTGTGTGTGTGTGTGTGTTACTTACGGAAATTCACGAAGATTAACGAAATGGTTATTAACAACCGACAATTTGAAATTATTTGTTTGAACATTATTTTTGGTCGATACTCGTATTTAAAACCTCATTCCTCTCCGTGGTTCTCTCCGGCCTGCTCAGCCGCCATTGCCCACAGGAACCATTACTTCCGTCTATTCCGGAGACAGTCAACTGATCACAATAGGCGCCTGTTCATATCTGCTCGCAATGAGTGCAAGAGAACCCTAAATGACGCCAAACAGTTGTTTGCTGAGAGAATGCGACAGCACATAGCTGACCGCAAGTTCGGCTCCAAGGACTATTGGAGGATTTGTAAACGAGTGCTCAACAATAGGAAATCCACAATACCTCCTTTAATCCATGGATTTGAGGTTCTCACGTCATCTAGGGACAAAGCTGAGTGCTTTGCCCACAGATTCTCATCCAACTCCACATTCAACTCGTCCGGAGTACACCCACCCGACTTCCCTATTAGAACTGAGGCCAAACTGCACGACGTATATATTATCCCGACAGTAGTATCCAGAGTAATTTCAAAACTCGACCCCCATAAGGCGTGTGGAGATGATGGAATCCCGGTGATAGTCCTTAAGAGGTGTGCTCCTGAACTTTCCCCTGTCCTTTCTAAACTATTTAACTACTGCCTTTCTGCTTCCTGCTTTCCTGCATGCTGGAAGTTCTCTTCAGTCGTTCCTGTATTTAAGAATTGTGGTGAACCCTCGGACCCATCCAACTATCGCCCTATCAGTCTTCTACCGATATTCGGGAAAGTATTCGAGGCTATAATCAATGCTGAAATAGTTCATCATCTCACCGCCCACAAACTCTTCTCCGACAGGCAATATGGATTCCGCTTTGCCAAGTCCACGGCCGACCTGCTAACGGAGTACATGCTACAGGCCCTTGATGAGTCTGACGAGGCTCGCGCGATTGCTCTGGACATCTCCAAGGCTTTCGACAGGGTTTGGCACTCTGGCCTCCTATGCAAACTACGCGGTTATGGTATTACCGGTCGCCTGCTTGACCTAATCCAATCCTCTTTAAATAACCGAATGCTGGTGTCCCACGGGGCTCTATCCTGGGCCCGACGCTCTTCCTTATTTTCCTCAACGACCTCCCAGATGAGATCAAGTCCCAAGTAGGCATCTACGCAGATGACATTACAATATACTCCCGCACCAGTAAGAAAACTCGTGGCGGACAGCCATAATCTCGCTGCTGACCTTGAGCGGGATCTACACTCTGTGGTTAACTAGAGCAAGAAGTGGCTTGTCAACTTCAATTCATCTAAGACCAAGCTGTTGTCTGTCAACCATTACAGGCAACCTCTCCTGTCTCCCATAACCATGGACCAGGTGATTCTCCCTGAGAGTAATACACTACGCCTCCTCGGACTTACCCTGTCCTCAGACCTCAAATAGAACCACTATATTGAATCCATAGCAAAATCTACTGCTAAGAAGGTTGGCTCACTATGTCGATCCAGGATGTTTTTTCCACCTGAATCCATCCTGCATATATACAAGTCAACCATCCGTCCGTACATGGAGTACTGCTGCTATTTATGGTCAGGTGCCCCTGCCGTTCTCCTTAGTGTTCTTGACAGGCTCCAAAGGAGAGTCTGTAATGTGATAGGTACTGATCTGGCGACTCGACTGCAGCCACTTCCCCATCGTCGAAATGTGGCCTCCCTTTGTTCTATAAATACTTTCATGGCTTCTGCTCAGACGAACTTAAGTCACTGATGCTTCCTCAACAGGTGTTTACTCGTGCAACCAGTCTGGCAACTGGGTCCGACCCATTCACAGTCAGGTTAGCCAAATGCAGACGACAATTCTACTCCTGCAGCTTCTTCTCTCGCACTTCCCGCCTGTGGAACTCGCTCCCGTATTCTTGCTTTCCTGACGGCTACAACCTCCAGAAATTTAAATGCAAAGTCAATACTCATCTACTAACCACTGGACTCTAGCTCTCTCCCCACCCCCGTATAACATTCCCTTTCTCTCCACCTATGTATCTGTCATCGCACCTGCTTTCTCAGCTTTCTATTGTTTCTTTCTAACTAGTTTGTACCCCTCACTCTTTTCTAATTAATCTTTTTACATTTATGTAGCCCCCCTGCACATCAGTGGCGTTTCCGCCTTGCTCGGGGTGAAATGATTAAAAAAAAAGAAGTAAATATTCTGTTTATAATCAAAGAGTATATATATTTATTTCTACTGGCCTGATTATTTACGAGAAATTTTGTTACGAAAATGTGTGTCATTCAGCAGGATTAGAACCTACAACCCCCATCAACATAGGAGAAACCACCAATTGATCTGTCGCGTCTTAGACCTCTCGACCACGAATGCCTAAATGAAATCAAATCAAGCTATGAATATCCACTCAAATACGAGTATCGATCGAAAATAATGTTCAAACAAATAATTTCATATATATACCGAGCGCCTATATATATATATATATATATATATATATATATATATATACCGAGCACCCATAGCTCAGAGGTAGAATCGTCAGCTGACTCCAAATCGGTCGAGTTTCAATTCTGGGTAAAAAGCAATCGGATGGATGTCTCACCGTGCTGATGGTTTATGATACAGCGAAACAGATCTATCTGCGGATGACTATATATACATACATACATACGCACACACACACACACACACACACACACATATATATATATATATATATATATATATATATATGCATCAGATTCTGATGCCTATATTCAAGTTATATATATATATCAAGTTGAATATGATGCCTATATTCAAGTATATATATATATATATATATATATATATATAACTTGAATATAGACATCAGAATCTGACAAAATGAACAGAATAAGTAAAGAGCAAGTAGGAAAACGTGTCTTTAATTTAACATGTTTCACTTTAACAAGCTTCTTCAGAGATTTATTAAAGACGAATGATTTAAAAATTTAAGAGACAGTATGATGATTGAGGTATAGTGTCATTGGTCAGATACGTGTCACGTGTAACAAAGCAATAACTGAATAATAAATGTAAAAGAAAAAACTTGTGTTTGTTTAACTGTGTGTGTCAACGTGTAGACACTACTTTTTTCTTCTACATTTAATATTCATCCATGTATTTTTAAGTCATGTGTGACATACTTGTTGACAAGACACACATAATCGCATCATCCACATGCAAAATTAGATTAAAAACAATGGAAGCATTATTAATAAAAGAATAAAATTCTACACTTAATAATATCAACTCCGAACGCGGTAACAATGTGCTTACAGTGTTTGGAATATAACTCCTACATGACTCTACATACATGAACTCTACGCAAATTCACTTACATGTAAAATATAATTCCTTCTTGATAATGGCTAAAAGTATAGCTGAAAGCGCGCAAAAGTACAAACTTTTGGACAATTCTTATATAATTTGACTTCTGAAAAGAAAAACATCATAACACATGAAAACTTATATAAAAAACTTAATAATAACTTGTCTGTCATTTTCAATGAAACCTATATATATATATATATATATATATTTACTAAGTTGGATCTAAGCTTTCGGCTCCCATAAGCCATCTTCAGAGAGGTTACAGAGACGTTAACATAAAAACATCCACCATCAAAGATGATTTTATCTTGTGTTGACATAAAACTTTGCTAAGCAACGATAACAGTTAGCAAATAGCAGACGCAGTTCGTAAATTTGTAATGTGGTTCTATGACTTCACACCGCGTGAGAGCTCGAAATGATAACAGAACCATATATTTAAATGCAATGTAATGTGTCATGACCAGATTTAAAGTCCTTGTAACCTATCTGAAGGTGGCTCACGTGACTCGAAAGCTTAGAACCAACTTAATAAGAAAATATCCAAATGTCGGAGAATTTTTTTGTTTTTATTTTCACCTGAAATTAAAGCCAAAATTATCTGCTGCTCGATACATTACACACACACACACACACACACACACACACACACATATATATATATATATATATATATATATATACATGGGGTCCTAGCTCTGGCTATTGTAGTATTTTTAGCATGATTGTAATGTTAGTTCTCTAATGTGCTTGCACTTTACTGTAGTTTTTCAATAAAAAAAAATTCTATAGAAAAATCGAATTACTAAATTCTAAAGTAAGGTTTAATATTCATAATTAAATTAGAAATTTTTCTCTAAATCAAATTGAGAATTTTATAGAAGTAATCGATTTACTAAATTATAAAGTCAGGTTAATAACCATAATTAGATTAATTATATATACTGTCCTTAATACACACAAAACTTCAACTATTACCTAAAATGCAAACACACCTCTTACCTATCCACCTATTACCTCAAATACAAACATTCTACTTGCCCTTTACATAAAATTCTACTTATTACGCACTAATTACCTGCATTTATCTAGTACCTAAACAACCCTAACATTAAAATTTACCTCTTACATTAAATTTTACCAGAAACGGTGATATAATTAAAATTTGAAATTTAATAGAAAAAATCGGTTTCCAAACTGTGATCTAATTAAGATTTAAAATTTAACTGAAAAAATCGACTTCCTGAATTCAAAATTATGATTAAATATACGAATTTAGATTGTTTACAAAAACCCTACTTATATACAAAAAATATCCTGTACTGAATACGCATCCCACCCCTAACCTGCCCCCCTAAGAAATCCTAAAAGATATAGTCTAGTCACAAGATATATATAAATAAAACTTACAATCCCCACACCAAAATTCTAAAGGTCAATCAGCAGTACCTGTTTCCATATCACTAAATCCCCACCACATACACAATTGATATAAGATATAAGAATAGAAATTTAAAATTTAAAATTTAATAGAAAAAACGGTTTCCAAACTATGATCTAATTAATAATTAAAAATATAAATTTAATAGAAAAAATATATTCCCTAAATCCAAAGTTAAGATTAAATATACAAACAAGACTCTGCTTAAATAAAAATATCCGGCGCCACCTACTACCGGATCTTCTAAGAAATCCAAACGATATAGTCTAGTCACTAGATAATAAAAACTTACAAGGTTAAATTTGTCTAGAATTCAAAGACTCTCTTAATCAACCACTTTAAAAAACACCCTCTCCAAAAATTCCAACGGTCAGACTTATTCCCCTATCACTAACCCCCACCAACACCTCTAACAAAACTAAACTAATTTAAGGAAAGAGGCTTTCCATTACTTTTCACACCGCCTGATGAGACACTGAAGTTTCAATGTCGAAACAAACGTACCTTTGTCGTGGATATATATAGCAAAATTATGTACATGTTCTAAAATATAATTTATAATAAATATTCACAGCTCTATATATTATATATCGAGCACTGTGTTAAATTTATATTTTAGACGTTCTAAGAATTCTTTCTTCGTTCTGTATTCACTCGGATATATATATATATATATATATATATATATATATATATATATATATATATATATTGTGTGTGTATTTCGGCAGCATTTTTTCATTAATGCAGGTTTCATTGAATAATATAGACAAGTTTAGTCTATTAATTTTGTGTAGGATCCGTTCATACCGTCTGATATACTTGATGGTGATGTCGTTGAAAGACAACAAAAAATCACAGTAATTGTTGATTTTTTTATCGAGTCTAAGCTTTCGGCTCACATAAGCCATTATCAAAGAGTAAACATTAACACACAGTAAACATAGAACATTTAGGTTATTAACAATAAAGAGAATTGAATTGAAAATATAAGTCCATCCCTACCGTGGCGGATGGCCGAAGACAGTGACAAATATATATATATTCTGTTAAGAGTTACAAGCCAGCCATTGGGAGCTGCATAAAATATGATCTTATACCTGACTTTTTAAGTTAATGTAAATAATCACACAAACAACATATTAACACACAAAATCCTTTACACACTGATTGGATTGTTTCATAGAATATCAACTCCTTACAGATCATTTAATGCCAAAATTTAATGTGTTTGTCATCAAGACGGAAGAATACAAACAGAGTTTCGGGTTTTAAGCTGTTATGATAATAGATTGATAGATGCTATAAAAATTGTTTAATAAATAAAAGTAGGGTATCTATTTCAAACAGAGTATTCACTATAACATCTGAATATATATAAATCTTCAACATTTTTGTCTATATTTCTGAGATGAAATATTGTAACTATTTACATTATCTACATTTTTCAGAGAATTCTGTGTTCAGTTCAAAATTATAAAAGAAAAAACAAGACAAAAAAGTCAAAACAAAAATGCCCTGATGAAGGCGAGTGCGTACAGTTGAAATTGTAATGTGACAAATATGAGGGCAAAACAATGTAAATAGTGTAAATATTAGACTGGTAAGCATCACTGTCTGTAATAATGTTTGAAAGAATAAGAATTCCGGATTAAAAATAAACCCATTAATTCTTTAGAAATTGCTTTGTTTACATTTACAATATAAAACTGAGCAGATATGAAACTTTTGAGAAAATAATCTCAGTGAATAAAAAAATAAAGAGAAAACAGAAACTTGCTTGCTGTATTGCTCTCTATGACCAAGCAATAAAGCACACTGGATCGAACGGTAGCTTCCACTATAAAGTGGGACACAGATTTAATTATTGCCATTGAACATATTTTCTAAGATTTCACAAATGAACAGTCTCATAGGCATAATACACACTGCTTAAAAATTCAAAATAGGGTAAATATTTAAAATACAAATTATCCTTTATAATAACTTATAATGTATTCTGTTAATATTTTTGAATGATTTGTGAGCCTTTTTTTACAGTTGCCAACATTGTTTGTTTATAGATATGTAATTTGGAATAAAGCTCATTTCATCCTTTTGCCTTGATAAAGTCCATCACAGGATGAAACACGTAGGCAAATTCAATACAGTTTTCCTCTTATCTTATCTTATATATATATATATATATATATATATATATATATATATATATATATATATATGTAATTTGGAATAAAGCTCATTTCATCTTTTTGCCTTGATAAAGTCCATCACAGGATGTACACGTAGGCAAATTCAATACAGTTTTCCTCTTATCTTTTATATATATATATATATATATATATATATATATATATATATATATACAAAAAACAAAGTATTAGACTGGTAAGCATCAGCGTCTGTAATAATGTTTGAAAGAATAAGAATTCCGTATTAAAAATAAATCCATTAGTTCTTTAGAAATTGCTTTGTTTACATTTACAATATAAAACTGTATAAAACTGAGCAGATATGAAACTTTTGAGAAAATAATTTCAGTGAATAAAAAAAAATAAAGAGAAAACAAAATCTTGCCTGCTGTATTGCTCTCTCTGACCAAACAATAAAGCACACTAGATCGAATCAAATATGTTATCCGCTGCTTTCCTGTGTCTCTTTTTTCTCTCTGTCTGGCCTGTTAGTATCAAATTCTCCAAGCCCTCCTTCCTCATTGCATGTCCGAGGAACTTCGGTTATCTCTTCCTGATACTCAATATTAATTTCCTTTTTGCTTCCATCCTTTCCAAAACCTCATCATTGCTCACATGCTCGGTCCATGATATTCTCATCATCCTTCTGTAGAACAACATTGCAGCTGCTTAAAGTTTTTCCTTCATCTTTGTTGATATTGTCCAACATTCACCAAACTAAAGAACTGACATTTCTTGTAGCCATCAAGAATTTTAACCAACCTCTTTCTGCTCTCAAAATATTTCGTGCTTAACAGAAGTTTAGCTCATCCTCATGTAGAAGTGTCAACCAGCTTGAAGCTAGTATTTGTCTATACTTCTGAGATGAGGTAATATTTACACTATTTACATTGTTCGGAATCCAAAATGATAATTACCAGTCGGGATACTGAAATCAAGCAGGTACAGAAATTTAAATATGTGAAGAGTCTTCTAACAGAAGGAAGGTGCAACACTGAGATCCGAAGGCGAATGTGCATGGTCAAGGGTGCATTACAGTAGATGAATAGAGTAGTGAGAGACGGGAAAATTTTGTTGGAAACAAAGAAAAGAGTACTGGATTGCTGTGCAATGTCTGTCCTTAAATATGGCAGTGAATGCTGGACAATATCAACAAAGATGAAGAAAAGACTTGAAGCAACTGAAATGTTGTTATACAGAAGGATGCTGAGAATACCATGTTAGCAACGAGGAGATTTTGGAGAGAATAGATCCAAAAACGACAGCTGAAGTTTCTGGGGCATGAAATGAGGAAGGAGGGCTTGGAGAATCTGTTACTCATAATACAGACAGAGGGAAAGAGAGACAGGGGAAAGTAACGCATGACATAATTGATGGTCTTGAGCAAATGGATGAGAGAACAGGATTTAGGAGAAATAACAAGAGAAAGTTTCTTAAAAGTTACAAAGGATAGGCATAAGTGGAAGGCCATGATCGCCTACGTCCTGAAGAGACATTTCACATAGAAGAAGAAGAAGAAGAAGAAGAAGAAGAAGAAGAAGAAGAAGAAGAAGAAGATCTAATAAAGAGTTCATATCTTGAAAAACACATTGGTCGACAGTAACTGACGAAATTCGGGGTGAAAGAAATGTTACTAGCCTCATAGCCCGGCGTTGCTCGTGCAACTCAGAAAATTTTAGTAGTACGACTCGGTTATATAAAAAATAATTATATAAAACATTGTTGTTTAAAAATTATTCAAAAATTCCATTGAAAAAATCTTTTTTTTTTTGCGTAAACGTGATTTGATGTTTTGTCTGACATTGTAAACAACATTGCGTTTGTTTTTGTTTCAAAATTACGGGGGAAAATATTTACATTTGTTGTTGACAAAATAAATTTAACATTTATTATTATTATTATTAAAAATTATTTATTTTGTTTTACTGAAATTAGAAATATAAAAACTATTACGCTCTCAGTTCATAAATTTTCGAAGAATATTTAAAAATGTAGACATTTAATTTTAAAGGGAAAAGTTACATTAATGCCACACGAATTACAGACAGTTAATTGCATGCATGAAATATTTAGCGAAAGAAAGTTTTATTTTTTTAATTTTATTTTCTGAAGTATGAAATATTAAATCTGAAAAAAAGACGTAAATAATCAAATTAACACTTGGCACATATTTTTTTTTACATATTTTTTTATGTTTGTTTCAAAAACACTTTTTTTTTAAGATATCTTTTGTTTCAAAATTACGGGGAAAAATATTCACATTTTTTTGTTGACCAAATTAATTTTTAAAATGTTGAAATAAAAATTAAATATAAAGGCTCATTTTTTAAATAAAAAATATTTTAGCCGCGTTTGGCACGTGTGATTTGATTTCTGTGACGTAATTCAGCAACCATCTTAGATGTTTTACGAAGCAAATCGATTCTATTGGCAAAAAGTGCGAAAGGGAAAATTGCTGAACTTAAACTCAAAACGTATGTGTCGACCTGGCTTCCCTGTAGAAAGTTTGAATGGCTTGGCTTAAAAAATGTTGGCCTGCATAGGGAACAGTCACACACAGGCTCACAGATTGCCTTTTATATATAGAGATAAAACTCGTGTTTTCAATTAGTCAGCAAGAAGATAATATTACTTCTGATTTTTTTTTTTCAGAATCACATTTTGGTTGAACCGGGAGTTTTTTTCAGCACCCCCGCGTAACTTGATTTTTGGATTTATTCCGCATTCTGTTGAGCTTGATAAATGTCTACATTAACCGTTAGGATTAGATCGTTAGAGTTTGCAATAACTTTGAGATCGGATTATATTTTTGTCGATTACTGACAGGCCACTTAGATGTGATGGAACATAAAAGAAAAAAAAGACAATTTAATAAGATCTGATAAAAGATTCCTTTTGGGTTAAGGATTAACTTATTTGGTCAATGACGATCTAATTCCAGGCTGACAAGCATTATCTTGATACAAATCAACTAATGTCTGAGAGAACAAGTCATCGTTTCGAACATTCTGGAGAGTATGTGTAAAGGTTTTAAAATAAATATTGAATTCAGATGCAATTCTAATATATAAAATTCAATTTTGCACTTGACTTACAAAGCGACGAATTGGTTGAAAGAGCTGGATAAAATTTCTGTAAATGAATAGCTATATAATTTATGGGAGAGTATAAAATTTTATTATAGTTTTAAAAAAGAGTATATTTTTAAACCGGATGTGCGTTGTGGTGCAGTGGATATCGGCTCAGAACGAGAAATCGGGGAAGCCGAGTTCGAATTCCAGTTGAATTCCTTGCAATCACTTACGCTCTAATACCCTTGGTATTAATCCGTTTTTTCTCTCCAGTTATGGATTAAATAACAGGACAGATTGGGTTCTATAGCCTTGGCTGGCAACCAGTCTAGCGCAGAAAGTAAAGTTAACCTACAACGGGATAATCATCTTCTAATCATCGGGATAATCATCTTTCGAGACATGATCGCCCAAGCGTGTATCACGCATAGCACTTAGCTGACTGATATTTTTAAAAATGTATATATTAATATATCTTCTTCTGTGCTGTGTCCGTTCAGGACGTAGGCGATCATAGCCTTCACATCATCCCATTCCTTGTCACTCTTAACACCTTTTCTCTTGTTCTTCAACTTCTATGAGCCGAGTCCCTTCAGGACGTAGATAATCATGGCCTTCCACATCTTCCTTTCCCTTTTTTCTCTTAACACCCTTTCTCTTGTTGCTCTTCTTCTATGTGCAGCGTCCCTTCAAGACGTAGGCAATCATGGCCTTCCACATCTTCCTATCTCTTTTATCTCTAAACACCCTTTCTCTTGTTGTCCCTCTTCTGTGATCCGTGTCCCTTCAGGACGTAGGCGATCATGACCTTCTACATATTCCTATCTCTTTTATCTCTAAACAGCCTTTCTCTTGTTCTTCCTCTTCTGTGATCCGTGTCCCTTCAGGACGTAGGCGATCATGGCTATCCACAACTTCCTATCCCTTTTTTGCTCTTAACACTCTTTCTCTTGTTGTTCTTCTTCTATGTGCCATGTCCCTTCAGGACGTAGTCGAGCATGGCCTTCCTCATCTTTCTATCTCTTGTCGCTCTTAACACCCTTTCTCTTGTTCTTTTTCTTCTACGTGCCGTGTCCCTTCAAGATATAGGCGATCATGGCCTTCCACATCTTCCTATCCTTTGTAGCTCTTAGTACCCTTTCTCTTGTTACCTTTCTTAATCGACTCGGAACGAGAAATAGGGGAAGCCGAGTTCGAATTCCATCTGCCATCCATTTGCTTAAGCCCATAATTCTAGAATATATAAAAACGAGCATGAACAAAAAGTGAAGTATCAATTTACATATTGATCCTAATATAGAATTGATCCTACGCTTTGTATTTTACTGGAACATTAGTAAGTTTTCTACGTTTAGGGAGGCTTCTTCTTTTGCTTCTATGTGCCGTGTTCTTTAAGGACGTAGGTGATCATGGCCTTTCATATCTCCTTATCACTTTGCGCTCTTAATATTCCTTTTCCTGTTATCCCACTCAATCTCCGATCCATCATCCACCTGCTCAAGTTCATCAAGTATGACATGCGTTGCTCCCCCTTCTCTTTCTTCTCCTCGATCCCATCCGCGGGCATCAGTTTTTCCAAGCCCTCTTTCCTCATTAAATGTCCCAAGACTTCAGCTGTCTTTTCCTGATGATAAGTATCAGTTTCCATTGTATGTTTATCCTCTTCCTAACCTCGTCATTGATCACGTGTTCCATCCATGATATCCTCAGCATCCTTCTGTTTCAGTCTCTCCTTCATCTGTAATGATATTTTCCAGCATTCGCTGCTTTATTGAAGGACAGACATCACATAACAGTCCACTGCACTCTTCTTTGTTTCTGGCGAAATTTTCCTATCTCTTAATACTCAACTCAGCTTCTTGAATGCATCCTTGTGCTTTTAGATCTCAGGAATATAAATGTATAGAAACTGCTGTGACCACAAAATGAGGGGTCAGCCAATATATTGATTGTAATATGGAATTGATCCCCCACTTTATATCCAGTATGCTTCTGTAGAACTACATTTCGGTTGCTTCAAGTCTTTCCTTTATCTTTAATGAGATTGTCCAGCATTCGCTGCGATATTGAAGGACTGACATCGCATAACAGTCCACTGCACTCTTCTTTGTTTCTAGCTAAATTTTCATGTCTCTTAACACTTTACTCAGCTTCTGGAATGCGTCTTTGGCCATGCAAATACGCCTTCAGATTTCTGTATTTCACTTTCTGTCCTACGCTATAACAATTCTCAGTTATCAAACAATGTGTTATGGTGAAACACATATTCTATAGGGAATAGACTCTCCCACCTAATTTAAGTATGAGTAGTAAGAGGAACGAGGGTCAGTCGATGTTGGACGATAGTAGTCGACAGTTAGTCGAATTCGAAAGTAGTCAGCGACCTGGCAATATTACTCTGCGTAATACGTATTATACCAACTTCCTAACGTTTTGTACGCCGAACCTATTAGGACCGATTTTAGCTCAAATACTAGCCTCCACTGCGATAATACCTCCACAACATAATCTCTCCTAAGCCCCATTAGCTTGGATCAGGCTATTCTCCATGAAAGCAAAACACTGCGCCTCCTCGAGTTAACTCTCACAACAGACCTCAAGTGGAATGACTATATAGAATCCATAGCTAAAGCTGAAGGGAGGTTCTCTGTGCAGGACCAGGAAGTTTTCCTCGTCTGAAACAATCCTGCACATATATAAATCTACCATCCGCTCATGCATTGAATACTGCTGCCATATCTTGTCGAGTGCTCCTGCTATCCACCTAGAGGTCCTTGACAAAACCCAACGGAGAATCTGTAATATGATCGATCCCGACTTTGCAACTCAGATACAATCACTTTTTCACCTGCGCAATGTGCTCCAATGAACTTATCTTACTGGTGCCCACTATATATGAATTTACTTGAGCCACAAGATTAGCAACTAGATCCCACCCTTTTACTGTGAAACAAATAAAATGTAAACGCAAATTCTACTCCAGTTTCTTTTCTCGCACTTCCCGTTTGTGGAATTCCCTTCCGTTTACTTGCTTTCTCGACAGCGACAATCTCCAAGAATTTAAATGTAAAGTCAATAGTCATCTCCTATCTCACTAACCTGCATCCTCTCTCTCATGCTCCTTTCTCCGTTCACTCCACTCTCATCAGTATTCTCATCCTTCTCTTACCCACTTCCTGATACCTGTCACTCTCATAAATTTCCTCCTATATAACCCCCTGCGCACCAGTGGCAGTAAACTGCCTTTATTGGGGCGATATGATTATAAACAAAAATTAAATTTCTGCACCTGTTTGATTTTAGTATCCCCAACTTATAAATGACATATAATATTCAAATATATTAATATTAATTCAACGACACTTGTTAATGTATCCGGATCTGCGATGGCGGAAAACCGAATATGTAGGCTGATTTATGCTTCGTCTTTTGCCAGAGCTTTTTTCTCGGTTGGCAAGTACTTGGTATTCACCTGAGATTCTCTGCAAAGGCCGAATCTGGCATAAGGACGATCTTTCGGAAGTCAAGACTATGCCAATCAGGATAACATTCAAGGAATTCTGAACAAAACTGAATTTAGGATACCTGTGTAGATTTTTCTCGTTCCACGGCCCTCTTCTAGGGATATCTTATTTTGCTCCTATTTTGGGGACTGCTCAGTTACGGTCTGCCCTGTTTCCAATGAATTCAAGTACACACTGCCCTGTCCAGGGATTGAACTAAATCTTTTATTTAATTTACGTGGATAGACTGTTCTTGTTCCACTGCCCATGTCTAGGGATATCTCGGCTAGTTCTTATTTTTAGTACTGTTCAGTTATTGCTTGCCCTGTATCCAATGAGTGCAAGTACACACTGCCCTGTCCAGGGATTGAACTAAATCTTTTATTTAATTTACGTGGATAGACTGTTCTTGTTCCACTGCCCATGTCTAGGGATATCTCGACTAGTTCTTATTTTTAGTACTGTTCAGTTATTGCTTGCCCTGTTTCCAATGAGTGCAAGTACACACTGCCCTGTCCAGGGATTGAACTGAATTCTTTTATTTGATCTATGTGGGTAGACTGTTCTTGTTCCACTGCCCATGTCTAGGGATATCTCGACTAGTTCTTATTTTTAGTACTGTTCAGTTATTGCTTGCCCTGTTTCCAATGAGTCCAAGTACACACTGCCCTGTCCAGGGATTGAACTGAATCTTTTATTTGATCTATGTGGTTAAACTGTTCTTGATTCAAATCCCATGTCTAGGGATATCTCGTCTAGTTCTTATTTTTAGTACTGTTCAGTTATTGCTTGCCTTGTTTCCAATGAGTCCAAGTACACACTGCCCTGTCCAGGGATTGAACTGAATTCTTTTATTGCTCACTTATTGCTTGCCTTGTTTGCAATAAATCGAAATACACACTGTCGTTTTCCTTTTTTTCCCTTACCTAAAAAAATCCCCGTAAGACTTAATTTTGCCAAGCCCTCCTTTCTCATTATGTTTCCAAGAAATTTCAGCTGATTATAGTTCTTTCTGTTGCTGTTTATTAAGACTTTCTTGTTGCTAACAGTCTCCGTCCGTTTAATTCTCAGTATCCTTCTGCAGAACAACATTAATTTTTTTTCTAATTCTTCTTTATCTGTAGAGAGATTGCTCAACATTCACGGCCATATTATATAAGTTTTGATTTTTCAAGCGTAGCTTAGATGTGACACAAGACCAAATGTATGGAGTACCCAGCGAAGATCGAACTCACTGCTCAGTTGTTATAGGTCTTGGTGCTCTCATTGTTTTATAAGAGAACCGACATTTTTTCTTTGTTTCTAACGGCCTTTTACCGTTTCTCAGTACCTTGCTTAGCTTTATGAATGCCACTTTTGTTAGTCCAAGTTCTCTTCGAATCACGGTGTCACATTTTCTAGCCGCTGTCAAAACGCGTTTCAGAAACCTGAACTTCTGCATCTGCTTAATACTGATTCCTCAAGCTCTAAACATTTTTCTCTTACTGGGGACCATCCTTTCAGCCTTGTTACAATTGATGGTTAATTACTGTTTTACTAGTTTTCTTCTACTACCCTATCTGAGATGCACTGTTGTTTTCTTTTTGAATCAACCATCAACGTGTCATCAGCGTATCTTATATTGTTAAGATCATGCCCACCGATATTAAATCCTGGTAGGGTCTCTAGTTTCCTTAAGATAGCGTCGCTGGATATGTTGAATAAACCTGGGGAGAAAACACCTCCTTGTCTCACGCCCCTTTCTATTTTTGTGTAGCTACTCAAATTAATTACTAAGTATCCAAAACTGGTTGATTTGGCCAGTCTGTTTAACAAATAGAATTTTGCAGATCGATATATTAGGTCGGTGCTAAAATCTTTGCCGATTTAAAATTTCATCTTGAAAGTGAAAAACTGTGTTTTTGAAAATCTTTATTCATAACAATAACGTCATTTGCTCTCTATAACTTGATTCCATCTGTCAACAAGGTTATAAATGCCTCGCTTGTAAATTTATTTAGGTTTTGATGTGAAATTTGAATCTCACTCATGTTCAATCTCCTCTCGTGATCTCAACTTAAGGTCATCTAAATGGCTTTGTAATCCTTGAAATAAGTGATAATCCGAGGAAGCTAGGTCAGGAGAATATGCAGGGTGGGGCAAGATTTTCCAACCAAATTCTCCTAGAAGATCTTTGGTCAGTGGTACTGTGTGAGGACGAGCATTATTATGATTGAAGATGACTCTCTTCCCGTTGACTAAAGAAGGTCGTTTTCGGGTCAAAGCAGTTTTCAAACGACGAAGTTGGTCACAATAGAGACTAGCAGTAATGGTTTGCCTGTTGTCTAAAAGTTCGTAATGGATGGTCCCTTCAATACCCCACCATACGTTCAACATGATCTTTTTCGGATGGAGTCCTGCTCTTGGTTGCTGAACTGGTCTTTCTCTTCGATTTACCCACGATCGCCGACGTTTAACGTTATGCTAGAGAATCCACTTCTCATCACCTCTGACAAGCCTATCCAAAAATGGTGTCTGAAGGTGTCGTGAAACTCATAGAGTAGAGCGTACCAAATATATTCTTTAGATGCAAAGAGCATGTTTAAGAATATTGCAGAAAAATATGAATGATGTTTTAATAATCTGAAAGAAAAAGTTATTAATTAACCATGGTGCAGTGGATATCGACTCAGAACGACAAATTGGGATGCCGATTTCGAATTCCAGTTGAATTCCTTGCATTCACTTCCGTACAAATACACTAGGGAAAGGTATTAATCCATCTCTTCTCTCAAGTTATGGGTTAAATAATAGGATAGATTGGATTCTATAGCCTTGGCTGGCAACCAGTATACCACAGAAAGCAATGGCAATCTACTGCGAGATAATTTTCTGTCCAGTCACTCATGTTTCTTTCGAGACATAACCGCCCAAAGCGTTTATCACGTATGGCACTTAAATAACTGAGTGAATAAACATGATTAAGGCGTCTACTGGGCATAAAGTGGGGGATCGGTTTTATATTGTTATAAAGTAATAAACTGCTCCCCCACTAATTACTACTTAATAATAATACATCTCTTCCCCCTCTAGCTATGAGTCAAATAACAAGACAGATTGGGTTTTATAGCCTTGGCTGGCAACCAATGTACCGGATAAAGCAATGGCAACCTACCGTGGGAAAATCTTTTGCCCAGTCAGTTATGTCTCTTTCGAGACATGATCGCCCAAGCAGGTATTACGTATGGCACTTAACTAACTGATATGTTTAAGTAATAACAATATTAATAAAATAAATTACAATGATTTAAAATGCCCCTTTTACAAACCGATAAAAACTTTTGAACCGAACTGATATAACGCACAAATTATCAAACCAAATTTAACATCTAAACTGTATCAGTTCATTCTACATGATGGTTAAATGTTTGATAATGCTTAATTCTACATGATGGTTAAATGTTTGATAATGCTTAATTCTACATGATGGTTAAATGTTTGATAACGCTTAATTCTACATGATGGTTAAATGTTTGATAATGCTTAATTCTACATGATGGTTAAATGTTTGATAATGCTTAATTCTACATGATGGTTAAATGTTTGATAATGCTTAATTCTACATGATGGTTAAATGTTTGATAATGCTTAATTCTACATGATGGTTAAATATTTGATAATGCTTAATTCTACATGATGGTTAAAAGTTTGATAATGCTTGCAAGTATATATTCACTTACCATGGCAATAGAATTTTCAGAGAATAAAAATAAATCACTAATTTTTAAAATCAAAGTTTTCAATATTGCAGAAAAATATGAATGATGCTTTAATAATCTGAAAGAAAAAGTTATAAATTAATCCTGGTGATATGTTTAAGTAACAACAATATGCATAAAATATATTACAATGATTTAAAATGCCCCTTTTACAAACAGCAAAAACTTTTGCACTGATAAATAAACTACTGTTACTACTAAGATTTCTTTTACATCACTTATTGGGGAATGTAAGGTCTTCCCTTGCGAAATGTTACGTGAATTCAAAAACGAACTGGTGAAAAACAAGAGAATTTCCGTCATAACCGGACAGAAATGGAAAAGAGAAAATGATGCCGAAGATTAGAACAAAAGTGGTTAGGATTTTTGTTGTCGGTAGAGGCAATGTGGGTGACTATCTTGAGTGTTAATGGTCGAAGATCATATGAACAAAAGTGGCATATCGAGGAAGGAAAGCGTCACACGACAGTTGTTGGACAATCGAAAGATGGTACATGCACCTGGTGGGGAAACATCAAAGAATGGCAAATTACATGGTGGAACATCAAAGAAATGAATCGAGAGAGATCCAGAGAAAAGGACTGAAATTGGTATGACTAGAATTAGATAAAAATATAAGAAGACATACTACTAACAGAGTCCCATGTTTTGTATTTTGCAGTGTTTAATATATATATATATATATCGTTATTTCTTATTTTGGTTGTTGCTATATTATTTCTTGTTGAACTCTTAACCGGGTCCACGACAGGTAGTTATAATTAATCGCTGGTAGTTAATGACTACTAGTTCCATACTAATTCCATACTAGTTCCATACTAGTTCCATACTAATTCCATACTAATTCCATACAAGTTCCATACTAATTCCATACTAGTTCCATACTAGTTCCATACTAATTCCATACTAGTTCCATACTAATTCCATACTAGTTCCATACTAGTTCCATACTAATTCCATACTAGTTCCATACTAATTCCATACTAGTTCCATACTAGTTCCATACTAATTCCATACTAATTCCATACTAATCAGTGAAAGCTAGTTAAGGGTTAAAGAAATAAAAACTAAAAAAGAATAAGAAGTTTTTAAAATAGATTTTGATGACTAGCAGTATAGCTCGGGTGTAATGAAAGCTTATATATATATATATATATATATATATATATATTATTGATTTTCTGCACTATTGTAAGAACTGCCACCGTGAAACCTCTGAATGTTGTTTCTTATGTCTTTGTCTATGAGTGTATCAAATTTGATTAAAATCGGACCACTCCTTCTATAACCCGATTTTTTCGATTAGCGATTTTCGATATTTATCGGGGGTACCTCGACACAAAATCTAGCTAAGAACACTCGCAGACGCGTATAGTACAATTGTGTAAATTTTCCAGAAAATCGGTTCAGCTGTTTCGAGTCTATAGGTAATGGACATACAGACAGACACACACAAAGTTCCATTTATAAATAAGTTTAGAGATATAAATATTTTTTACAATACTGTCTACATGTGTAAATATGTCTACGTATCTAGGAGAATACAAGCGCGTAGATATGTGTGAACATATGCATGTGTCCCTATATATGTTTGTCTTGATGTGTGCCTATGTAAGACTTAAAGGAATATAATTAGAAATGGGTGTTTGTACGTTTTTAATCCACAAAACATTGGTTTTGCGGCAAAAACACAGACACACTTCTTTGAACATGTTCTTGTGGAGAGGCAAATTTTATGTCTAGAAATGCCTTCTCCATTCTACCTCGGTTAAGTAGACATTGGAGTATGCTTAAACACACACACACACACACACACACACACACACACACACACACACACATATATATATATATATATATATATATAGATAGATAGATAGATAGATAGATATATCCCTAGTGTTTGGTGGGGCTGTTCAATAGATAAGTGTTTTCGAATGGACATGATTTTAGTTCTTTCCTTGCGTGCTATTCTCAAACTTAGAATCAATTATCTGAGAAAATAAAAGTTTTCGAAATATTTCAGTTTAAAATCATGTAGACACGACATGGCAATCGGTTCCAAAATGGAATCAGACTATCAACGGAACGACTTTTGAAAAATGGAACGGAAGAAGAAGAAAAAAAAAGCAATCAAAACAGAAAAAAGAATTAGATGGATAAAGAAAGAGAGAGATATAAAAATAGAGGAAGAGAGAGAGAGAGAGAAAGAGAGAGTGTGTGTGTGTGTGTGTGTGTGTGTGTGTGTGTGTGTGTGTGTGTGATCTATTAATAAATTAATAAAAGAAGAAAGAGGGTAAAGGAAATGAAAAAGAAAACGAAAAGGAGACAAAAAGAACCGTAGTGAGAAGACGTAAAAGAAGCGGTAAAAAGAAGATGTAAAGAAAAAGGGGAGATGAAAAAGCAGTAAGAGAAGAGGTAAAAGAAAACGAGGTAAAAGAAGATGAGTGAAAAAAGGAGGTAAACGAAAAAGTGGTAAAAAATAAAAAACTGGTAAAAAAGAAGAAGTAAAAGAAAAAGAGAAAAAGAAAAAGAAGAGGAATCATAAGAAGAGGTAAAAAAGCGGAGGTAAAATAAGGGCAGGTAAAAAAAAACAAGAGGCAAATGAATCGGCGGTAAAAGAAGCGGGGGTAAAACATGAGGAGAAAATAGTAAAGGAGTAATAGAAGAAGAGGTAAAAGAAGCGGAGGTAAAATAAGAGGAGATAAAGGAAGAAGAGGTAAAAGAAGAGGCGGTAAAAGCAGAAGAGGTAAGAGAAGCAGCGGCAAAAAAGAGGAGGTAAAAGAAGCAGAGGTAAAAGAAGAAGAGGTCAAAAAGTGGGGGTAAAAGAAGAGGCGGTAAAAGAAACGTCGGTAAAAGAAGAAGAGCTAAAAGAAGCGTCGTAAAAGAAGAGGTGGTAAAAGAAGAAGAGGTAAAAGAAGCGGAGTTAAAAGAAGCGGGGTTAAAAGAAGAGGTGGTAAAAGAATTAGAGGTAAGAGAATCGGGGGTAAAAGAAGAAGAGGTAAAAGAAGCGGAGTTAAAAGAAGGGCAGGTAAGAAAGAAGAGGCAAATGAATCGGCGATAAAAGAAACGGGGGTAAAAGAAGAGGAGGTAATAGTAAAGGAGTAATAGAAGAAGAGGTAAAAGAAGCGGAGGTAAAATAAGAGGAGATAAAGGAAGAAGAGGTAAAAGAAGAGGCGGTAAAAGCAGAAGAGGTAAGAGAAGCAGCGGCAAAAAAGAGGAGGTAAAAGAAGAAGCAGAGGTAAATGAAGAAGAGGTCAAAAAGTGGGGGTAAAAGAAGAGGCGGTAAAAGAAACGCCGGTAAAAGAAGAAGAGCTAAAAGAAGCGTCGTAAAAGAAGAGGTGGTAAAAGAAGAAGAGCTAAAAGAAGCGTCGTAAAAGAAGAGGTGGTAAAAGAAGAAGAGGTAAAAGAAGCGGAGTTAAAAGAAGCGGGGTTAAAAGAAGAGGTGGTAAAAGAATTAGAGGTAAGAGAATCGGGGGTAAAAGAAGAAGAGGTAAAAGAAGCGGAGGTAAAAGAAGAGGAGGTAAAAGAAGAAGAGGTAAAAGAAGCGGAAGTAAAAGAAGCGGTGTAAAAAGAAGAGGTGGGAAAAGAATTAGAGGTAAGAGAATAGGGGTAAAAGAAGAAGAGGTAAAAGAAGCGGAGGTAAAAGAAGAGGTATTAAAAGAAGCGGGGGTAAAAGAAGAAAGGTAAAAAAAATCTAAAAACAAGTATAATAGTCCGCAAAAAATACAGGGTGCGATGGGTAAATTGTCTCCACATTATATTTATTACTTTTGCGCATGGGTGTTGTTTTTTATCGACTGCACAGTGTAGTAGAGTCAGTTGGGCACCGTCTGTGAGAAAATGGGTACTATGACGCAATTAACATTGCCAGAAATTTGGAAAAGGTATGCTGTACTGCTTGGCATTCGCATCGGAGGCTCCAATACGAACGTTTCAGGGTATTTTGTTGTCCATCTGGGGATAGTGCAGACGATTCCGAAACAGATGAGTCTAATCGTAATTACGATCGATCTGATAAGAAAAGAATTCCATAATTTGTTGGTGAGGGCCTCGGAATTAACAAGGTAGCCTACATCAAGTGATGTGAGGTGGTGGTGTTTATCTGGTCAAGAGGGTGGCTGTTGGAAGATCCTTTGTCACGCACCAAGATTTTGTACCATGTCACACAAGCAGGAGAGCCCAGTCATGGCTGTCAGACACTTTCTGTGATCATATCACCACTTACATCTGGTCAACTTACCCCCCAGATTGTAACCCCCTTGATAACCGAAACTTAGTGTAATGCCAAAGATCAACTGAAGGCAAGGAATATGGCAGCATTAACCAACTTAAACAAGGTAACCGTCCGGAAGAGTTGCAACAGATTTTGAAGTTGTTTAAAGACCGTGATTGAAGCCAATGGCAATTTTATTGAATAAATTTACTCTTTAGTATTTCAAGATGTTTTTGTATAATTTTGGTATATATATATATATATATATCTGTTAAACAAATGTCAGTGTTATTTTAATTTTTGCATAATTTAGGCGACAATTCATCCATCGCGCCCTCCATTGTCAATAAAGATAATACCTCATTCCAGAAATTCAGACAGAAATCTATTTTGAGCCGAGCATTTTACAAAGTAATTCCACACCTCCCCTTGACACAGAACTGCGGAAATTTTTCGCTGTCTGTTTGAAGGGAACATACGCACTCATCCATGCATGTCTTTGAAAATGCAAATGTGAAGGATATGACCTCTGCGGGTCAACTGGAAAAAGTACTGAAATTCTCATTTCATGCTGATATCGACATATTCTCTGATAGCAAAGAGTCGAGAGTAATAATTTGGCTTCTATGACCTTCGTTATCTTTTCATTCCGTCTGTGCGATTCCCCCCCTTTTTTCTTCTTCTTCTTCTTCTTCTTCTTCTTCTTCTTCTTCTTCTTCTTCTTCTTCTTTTTCTTCATCTTCTTCTTCTTTTTCTTTTCTTCTTCTTTTTTTCATTCCGTCTGTGCGATTCCCTCTTTCTTCATATTCTTTTTCTTCTTTTTCTCCTTCTTATTCTTTTTCTTTTTCTTCTTCTCCTTCTTCATCTTCTTCTTTTTCTTTTCTTCTTCTTTTCATTCCGTCTGTGCGATTCCCTTTTTTCGTATTCTTTTTCTTCTTCTGCTTCTTCTTCTTTTTCTTCTTCTACTTCTTTTCATTCCGTCTGTGCGATTCCCTCTTTCTTCATATTCTTCTTCTTCTTCTTCTTCTTCTTCTTCTTTTCATTCCATCTGTGCGATTCACTTTTTCTTCCTCTTCTTCTTCTTTCTTCTTCTTTTCTTCTTTTTTCATTCCATCTGTGTGATTCCCTCTTTCTTTATATTCTTTTCCTTCCTCTTCTCCTTCTTCTTTTTCTTTTTCTTCTTCTGCTTCTTCTTCTTTTTCTTTTCTTCTTCTTCTTTTCATTCCATCTGTGCGATTCCCTCTTTCCTCTTCTTCTTCTTCTTCTTTTTATTCCATCTGTGCGATTCTCTCTTTCTTCATTTTCTTCTTCTTTTTCTTCCTCTTCTTCTTTTCTTCTTCTTCTTTTCATTTCATCTGTGTGATTCCCTCTATTTTCATTTTTTTCTTTTTCTTCTCCTCTGTCTTTTCTATGCATTTTATCTGGGTTCTTCCTTCATTCTTAATCTTCTTCTTTTTCTTTTTCTTTTTTCTTTTCTTCATTTCATCTGTGCGCTCCTTTCTTTCATATTCTTTTGTTGTTTTTGTCGTTCTAATTCTTCTTGCGTTAATCCCTGCCGTGCGCATCTCTCTCGCCCTATGCCATTATCTACTTCTACTTCTTTCTCTCTCCTCTTTGCCCTTTATTCTTCGATTCTTTCATCTCCTCCTTTCCTTCTCCTCCTTCTTGTAACCCCAAATGCTAAATTTCTTCTGCAGAAAATCTTGTCAAATTCCACTTTGGTAAGAAAAGCTGTTTTCCAAACGTTCGATTTTCTGCAATTCGCAACTTTCTTTCCTCATTTTCTCTGCCTCTTCACATCTTTTGGCCGGTGGCCAGTCTTAAGCACATTTCACAAAACCCTGTCCGTGTATCAACCACAAAATCCTGTCGGACGTCCGCCCAAGCTGAGACCAACGGACTGACCGTGAAAGCATCAAAGGTCATGAACCGATACTGAACTGACAGATACAGAGAAACATTGCACTCATCAGATGGAAACCTGAATAGTTCAGATATTTTTAATAATAAGGAAAAAATGGCCAGAGGAAGGGACACAACAACAACAACAACAACAATAACAACAACAACAACAATAACAACAACAGTATAAATCTAAATCTAAACTTATTTATAAATGGAACTTTGTCTGTGCATGTATGTGTGTGTGTGTGTGTGTCCGTTACCTATAGACTCCGAAACGGCTGAACCGATTTTCTTGAAAATTTACACAGTTGTACTATAAGCGCCTGCGAGTGTTCTTAGCGAGGTTTTGTTTCAAGGTACCCCCGATAAATATCGAAAATCGATAATCGAAAAAATCGGGTTATAGGAGTGGCCCGATTTTAATCAAATTTGATACACTCATAAACAAAGACATAAGAAACGATATTCAGAAATTTCAAGGTTACAGTTCTTACAATAGTGCAGAAAATCGATAATATATATCTATAAAAGGTAAGATGTTTGTGTGTGTGTCTGTTTATCTGCCTGTATGTCTGTATTTTTTCAGCCCTTTTATTTTAGTTTTTGCTTTGGGTTTGGCTCTAAGTAGGTATAATTGTAGTTCTTAGTCTCGGCCATGATACTATTTACTCAGAGGACTTATTTAGCCTTCAAAATTCAGTTTACGACGGAAAAAACTTATTCGATATCGATATCTGAAAATCAAAATTTGATTTACATCCATTCATTTTCCTTTCAGTCTACGGTTTCGCTTTAACTGGAAACGACTATTGCTTTTTAGTCTTTCGTGCCAACGTCCAAAAAGTCTGAGCTCCAGGACAATGGATTAGCTTTAAAGCTTTCATTACACCCGAGCAACGCCGGGATATACTGCTCGTATATATATAAGCCCAAGACATTCTAGACATATATAACCTAGACATGCATCGATACATAAATTATTCGACTACAATGAATAAAGGTGAGTGATAAACAAAGATCGACATAAGTCGAATGCAATTGATAGAGGGACAAACAAATTGTCTATTGTAGATTTTATAAATTGAGAAATACTTTGTTTGCAAGAAAAGATGTTTTAAAAATGTTAATTTCTTTCGGTGTATATCTTTTCTCTTAAAACTTTCACTTTAACACATCACTCAATAAATCGCGGACCTAATTAATAAAACAACAAACTGTAAGCAAAATCCGACTTTACTTATGAACATAGTCTCCTTCTAGGATGATACATTAATTTCAATGCCTCTCTAACAATTCGATGCCTTTTTTGTAAAACGATTTGTCTTTGCCCTCAAAATATGCATCAGTTTCTGACATCACTTTCTTCATTGAAACCAAATCTCTTTCCCTGAAGCATTCTTTTGAGGTCTGCAAACAACCAGTAGTTGATGGGGGCCAGATCTGGAGAATAGGGTGTATGTGGAAGTGATTCGAAGTGGAATTTATGTAGTTTTGCCATCGTTGTGATCAACTTACGGCACAGTGCATTGTTTTTGTGAAAGATATTTATGTTTTTCATTTGTAGCTGTTTTTTTTTTTTTTTGGCAATTTCTTCCTTCAAACGCACCAATAATGCTATATGATATTCACTATTGATGGTTCTTCCATTTCTCAAGTTAATCGATGAGCAAAACTCTTTGCACTTTCCAAAATACGAAGGCCAAAACCTTGCCTGCTGGTGTTTGCATCTTTGGTCGCTTTGGACGGATTTCACCTGCTGCTGTCCACTCAGCTGACTGCTGATTTGCATCCGGAGTGAAGTGGTGGATGTATGTTTCATCTATTGTCACAAATTTGTGCAAACCTCTTCCGAGTTGCGTTGAAACAGTGGCAAACAACGCTTTGAATTGTCTACGCCTTGTTGTTTTTGATCGACTCTGCGCAAACACGGCACCCACTTTAAACATAGCTTTCTCATTGACAAATATTCATGCAAAATGGTAAATACAATGCCTTTTGGTTTGTTCAACTCCTCTGCTATCTCAAGCAACTTCAATATACGATCGGCCAAAACGAGTTTGTGGGTTTTTTTTTCTTTTTCCTAGACAACTGGCATTTTGGGGTAACCTGGGCGTTCAGCATCATTTCTGTTTGTACGACCTCGTTTAAAATCAGCATACCACCTCTTAACCGTTGTTTCCGACGGAGCAAAGTTCAAATAACACTTATCAGGCAATTGCTTTGCTTGAACAATATTTTTTCATCAGAAAACAATGCTCTATCAACACGCGAAATTCTGATTTTTCCATTGTCTTGAAAATTTGCAACCTTCACTTAAATGACTGTAATTTATAAACTGATAATCCGATTGGACCTAAATTTTGTCAGATGTCACGTGAAGGTTAGTACATCATAAAAATCATATGGATGTTTTATTAGTGGCACCATTTATATGTCAGGTACGGGACATTGAATGATGTGTTGAATTTTTCATCTTTCAGGTTAAATCTTTCATCATGTATTTTGTTATCGTAAATAACTGTCATTCACTTTCACTCTTTTTTATTTCTTTTTAGCTTGCGAGGCGAACAATTGTTTCTTGCCTGACTGTCTCTGTCCCAGCTCCAAAATACCCGGAGGTTTTGCAGCCGAGGACACTCCAATGATTGTCATGCTCACTTTTGACGACGAAATATCAGCCGCCTATTACGGATATTTCCAGCGCCTTTTCCGTCCTGGACGTTATAACCCGAACGGCTGTCCTTTTCGAGGGGCGATGTATGTGTCCGGTGACGGGACTGATTATAATTTAGTCTATCCTCTGTATGCTATTGGTAACGAAATCGCCTGCCACACCGTTAGTCATCGATTCCCGCACATCTGGTGGGCTAACGCGAGTTATGAGGAATACACCCAAGAAATCAAAGGTATGATTGACAACCTTGTAGAAATGGCCGGTGTTCCACGCAAAGACATTAAAGGTTTCAGAGTTCCATTCTTGCAGCTTGGTGGAGACAATATGTATCAAGCTATCTATGATACCGGTCTTGAATATGATACATCAATGTTTACCGGTTCTGTTTGGGAAGAGAGCGAGGATCCTGTTTGGCCTTTCACGTTAGACTTTGTACCCGATCAAAAGTACTGCCAACATGGACCATGCCCGACAAAGTCCTACCCGGGACTATGGGAAATTCCTGTGAAACGATGGTACGGCATGGATGGACATTCGTGTGCCATGCCTGACGGTTGCACAGTCTCAGCCTCAGCTGAAGAGACACTTGAATTTCTACGGAAAAATTTCTACCGACACTATAACAGCAACAAGGCTCCACTCGGGGTCTTCGTGCACGCGCGCTGGTTCCACACCGAGCATCATCTTGACGCCGTTGATATGTTCATCGACGAGCTGATTGAGATGGACGATGTCTGGATTGTGACCCCGAGTCAAGTAATCGAGTGGATGAAAAAACCAACTTCGATTTACGATATCCAGTTCTTTGAACCTTGGAGCTGCGATGGATCAATGAAAGATGCGTCGCGTAAAAAATGAGATATTAGAATTTAAAACTGAAATGTTTATTAATATATCTGAACGAATAAGTCAGTGTGCTTGTGTTTGCTAGAACATTTGTTTTTGGAAAGAATGTGCTTAAAAGAGTCTTTGAATCTCACCGTTCCATCAATTCAAATTAAAATGTCTTTTCCGTACTTTGTTAGTCCTGGGTATGACGGTAAACTACATCCAGCAGCAAGGGCTCTAATTGGGAGGTTGTGAGGAGCATGGAACCACCTCTTAATTGCTGTTGTTCCCAGGTCCACCCTGACCCGAAGTGGTAGCATCTGTTAGGGTTCCATCTATCGGCAAATAGTTAACCCCCAAACTGGGGTTAAAACAGTATGAAAGCATAAATATAGGCTTTTATAGAAAAAATTACAAATACATTTTTGAAGAAATAAATATTACCAGCAATATATTTTTAGAAAAAACAGAAAACCACACCAGCAATACATATGAGACAAAAAAAAAACACATTTTAGAAAAATAAAACAAAGAAATCTGATCTACGAACGTATTTCTTACAAAGAACTGGCAGTATAGCCCGGCGTTCCTCGGGTGTAATGAAAGCTTTAAAACTAATCCATGGTGCTGGAGCTCAGACTCAGCCTAAAGAATATTTGAAATAATAAATTAATTGCGACAATTTACCAATCGCAGCTAGTATATATACTAGCAGTATAGCCCGGCGTTGCTCGGGTGTAATGAAGAAAGCTTTAAAAACTAATCCATGGTCCCGGAGCACAGGCTCTTTGGACGTTGGCACGAAAGACTAAAAAGCAATAGTTGATATCAAATAAGTATCTTTCGTCGTAAACTGAATTTTGAAGGCTAAATAAGTCTTCTGAGTAAATAGTATCATGGCTGAGACTAAGAACTAAAATTATACCTATTTAGAGCCAAACCCGAAGCAAAAACTAAAATAAAAGGGCTGAAAAAAATACAGACATACTGTCAGATAAACACACACACACATAAACACCTTGCCTTTTATATATATATATATTATCGATTTTCTGCACTATTGTAAGAACTGCCACCTTGAAACTTCTAAATATCATTTCTTATGTCTTTGTCTATGAGTTTATCAAATTTGATTAAAATCGGACCACTCCTTCTATAACCCGATTTTTTCGATTATCAATTTTCGATATTTATCGGGGGTACCTCGACACAAAACCAAGCTAAGAACACTCGCAGACGCTTATTGTACAACTGTGTAAATTTTTAAGAAAATCGGTTCATCCGTTTCGGAGTCTATAGGTAACGGACACACACACAGACACACACAGAGACAAAGTTCCATTTATAAATAAGTTTATATATATATTCTATCAAGACAAATCTATTGTAAAAATCTTGTCGGCATTAAATAACCCATTGAGCAGTTAATAACCAAACCAAACCGTACTCTGTAGTGCTATATGGTTACCTGTGCTGATATTCAATGAATTTAGAATTATTTGCAGTATCCATAAATATTTCACGTTTTTCTCATTTGAACTTTTCTATTCTTAAGTTAATGATTGAATAACTTGAATAAACTCCTTGCGAGCTCCAGGGCTACACAATATCCAAGGAAATTTTCCGATTACAATGTGTAATATTTGTGCGTGACGAGATATTGTAAGAACAACCATAAATATGAATGCACCTCATTGTTTAAAGAAGTAAGAGAGTACAAATCAAAAGATTAAAAACTGATAAAAGCGTTATTGGCTCCTGTCGCTTCCCTTCTCGTCTTTCATTTTAATTATTTTATGCCAAAACCATTAATATAGATATTGAAGCCCATATCGATGTTGAACAATGTGTATCTCATATACTGATCAATATATACAGTCAAGTAAAATGCATTAAATATCTCCATCTCTCTATCTCTTTATATATATATATATATATATATATATATATATATATATATATATATATATATATATTTTATTTAAATACTTTAATCCAAGCGGAAAAAGCAGGAAGGTAAATTCCAAAACCCGATCCTAATTAATATTAAATATTAAATTTTAATATTAAAAATATATTTGTTGCTGAGGTGATGTGTTATCCCCTTCGGGGATTTCATGTCGAAATGTGCATTCAACATCTTTGAAAAAATTTAATTTAATTTATATATATATTGTGTGTTTAATTACTTAGTTTTTGGTCATAATAAAATTAGACAAGTACACATTTGTATAAAACAATTGTTCAATACAATTATATTGTAGAACGTTTTAATATTCTTCATTTGTAAACGAGACCTAGGTTTCTACCATGAGTGTGTCTTCAGACGATTTGCAATAACTAATTGTACTGTTTACCGTATATTTTTTTGTATTTATTTTTTGCATTTTTTTTTTGTATTTTTTTAAGAACGCTCACGTAACTTTTGAACGCTCAATTTTTGAAATTACAAGAAATTATAACGTTTTGATCTATACTTTATCTATATCTATATATTGGGAGAAACTTCTCCACATTAATCCTATTAAGGCTCTACCTCTATCTCAATATCGAGCACTTTAAGACAAAAAACATGCTTGCCGAAATATCTTTTTATCAGTAAACCACTGAAAAACCAATAATCTTGGCAGTAAAAATCATAGCAACTCAACATATATATATTGTCATCCGCAAACAGATCTGTTTTGCTGTATCACAGCTCATCAGTACGGTTAGACTCCGATTGCTTTTTAACCCAGGATTGAAACCCGACCGAATTGGCGTCAGTCAATTCGGTCGGGTTTCAATCTCTGGGCTATGGGCGTTCGGTATATATATATATTGTAAGAAAGTGACAGAACACGTAGATTTTAAACCCACTACAGAGTGTACAGGGCCATACAGAGTAGAGCTTTATGTTGTAATGGTTGTAACAATGGTTTATAAAAGCATAGTATCACTACACAAAAATTTTCATGTTTCGGAGCACAACCGCTCCTTTTCGGGTGATATATAACAACTATTCCAATATTATATATATATATATATATATATATATATATATATATATACGTTTATTGGAAGCTCTTCATATCAAGCTTCATTGACCAATTTTTGCACACAGAAGGAGAACTTTCTTCTTTCTCTGTGGCTCGTAGGTGGTTCTTGAGGATATTTTTTCTGTTTTATACTAACTAGAAGCATATTTACATCGATTTATGAAATAATGCATTTATTTTAGTCGTGGCCCCTTATTTATCACCTGTGCACTTTTTTCAACGAATTTTCCTGAAGTATTGAACGAAAAAGATTCCTTTTTGAAGAAATAGCATGCACTTCATCATTCTTAAAAAATATATATATATTGTTTTTTCTAATATTTTTTTCTCTAATATTTTTCTCTAATAATTTTGAAACTGATAACTTCCTGTAATTGGCATTTAGCTCGCTTCTACCTAAAAGGTTTAATCAAATAAACTTAAATAAAAATCTTTAAAATCTTATATTGAAACCCATTCCTTCTCGCCTAAATACACCTCTTCAAAAAATCTTAACCTTAAAAAAGTAATTTAACTCATTTAGTTGTCTATCTTTATAAAATATGAACTTCTATTCTTCCCCTTCCTAAATATACCGTTCAACACCCTGTAACCCCGCGACTACCAGCTCTGTCCTTTTCTACTTTGTGACCGTTGTTAACCTAAAATCCTTCCACACTCTACCCCAGGGCCTTCGCCATTTGGAAAAAAAATGTCGCTTACGTGACGTAGAATCACTATTAGAGATCCTATGTACAAATTAATATTGAGGTCTCCTCTTTAAAGTTCATTTAACGCATTTTACTTATCGCACGGGTTTTCATAGCATTGCATCATAAACCTCTTCGTACGAATTAAAACTTCATAAGACAACTCCTCACGAACAGATAACCATTTTACTCATGAATCTTGGAAGTCATTTCCAGGAAATTGTTTTGTGTCTGTAGAAATCAAATGTTATCAATAAAAAAAATCATTACCAACATAATTGTTTTTAAATTTGTTTTTCACCGTTTCTTGCTTTAGCAGAAATCAATACAAAAGACGAAAGAATATTTCCGAAAAAAGGACACTGGAAATTAATTGTGGAAGCAGGCAACAAATTTCAGCAACACGGCGTAGATTTGGCCAGATAACACATCACTCAATAAATCCCGGGCTTAACTAATAAAAACAACAACTTTTAGGCAAAATTCGACTTTATTCATCAACATAGTCTCTTTCTAGGGTGATACACTGATTCCAGTGATTCTCTAACAATTCAATGCAACTTTTGTAGAAACGATTTGACTTTGGTCTCAGTTTCCTATATCACTTCTTCATTGGAGCCAAATTTCTTTTCCTGGAGCATTCTTTGAAGTATACAAACACCTAGTAGTTGCTCGGGGTCAGGTCCGGAGAATAGGTTGGATGCAAAAGTAATTCGATGGGAAATTGATGTACTTTTTGCCTGCGTTGCGATCGACATGTGACACAGAGTGTTGCCTTGGTGAACGGTCACTTTTGTTTTAGCATTGCATCATAAACCTCTTCGTACGAATTAAAACTTCATAAGACAAGTTCTTACGAATAGAAAAACTTTTCACTCGTAAATCTTGGAAGTCATTTCCAGGAAATTGTTTTGTGTCTGTTGAAATCAAATGTTATCAATAAAAAATCATTACCAACATAATTGTTTTTAAATTTGTTTTTCACTGTTTTTTGTTTGAGCAGAAATCAATACAAAAGATGAAAAAATATTTCCGAATGAAAGACACTGAAAATCAATTATGGAAGCTAGCAACACATTTTAGCAGCAAGGCGTAGATTTTGCCAGGTAACACATCACACAATAAATCACGGGCCTAACCAAGAAAATAACAACCTTTAGGCAAAATCTGACTTTATTCATTAACATAGTCTCCTTCTAGGGTGATAAAGTGGCTCCCACACTTCTCTAACAAGTCCCTGTCCTTTTTGTAGAACGATTTGTCTTTCGCCTCAAAATACGCCTCAGTTTCCGATATCATGTCTTCAGTTGAGCCAAATCTCTTTCCCTAGAGCCAGTAGTTGCTGGGAGCCAGATCTAGAGAACAGGGTGGATGCAAAAGCAATTCGAACTGAAATTGAACGTACTTTTGCCAGCTTTGCGATCGACTTGTGACACAGAGTGTTTAGTGAAAGATCACTTTTTTCTTCTTCGGTTTTTTTTTTTGATTTTTTCCTTCAACTGCACCAATAATGCTACATAATACTCGCTATTGATGGTTCTTCCTTTCTCAAGGTAATCGATGAACAAAACATCTTGCGCATTCCAAAATACAGAGGACAAAACATTGCCTGCTGATGTTTGCGTCTTTAGACGCTTTGGGCGGCATTCACCTGCTGCTGTCTACTCAGCTGACTTCCGATTTGACTCCGGAGTGAAGTGGTGGATCCATGTATCATCCATTGACCCATATTTATGCAAAACCTCCTTCTTGTTGTGTTGAAAAAAATGACAAACAACGCTCTGACTCATCAACTTGTTGCTGTTTTTGATCGACAGTGAGCAAACGCGGCACCCACTTTAAACACAGTTTTCTCATTGACAAATTTTCATGCAAAATGGTGAGTACACTGCCTTCTGATATGTTCAACTCCTCTGCTATCTCACGCAACTTCAATTTACGATCGGTCAAAACGGGTTTCTTGATTTTTTTTTGGGTGGGGTTCCCTGATAACTGCCAATTTTAGGTGACCTGATGGTTCAGCATTTCAAGTCAGCATCAGTAAGACAGTCAAGTGCCATACGTGATACATGCTTGGGCGATCATGTCTCGAAAGAGACATGATAGACTGCGCAGAGGATTATCCCGTAGTAGGTTGTCATTACTTTCTGCGATAAACTGATTGCCAGCCAAGGCTGTTGACTGCAATCTGTCCTGTTATTTAACCCATAACTGGAGGGAAGAGACGGATTAATACCTTTCCGAAGGGTATTTGCGCGTAAGTGAATACAATGGATTCAACTGGAATTCGAACTTGGCTCCCCGATTTCTCGTTCCAAGCCGATATCCACCGCTCCACAGCGCACATCCCACCACAACTTAAACCACCTCTTAAAAGTTGTTTTTGACGGAGTAGAGTACGAATAACACTTATCACGCCAGTATTTTTTCTCTCATCAGAAAATAATGATTTATCAACCTACGAAATTCAGATTTTGCCATTGTTTTGAAAATTTGCAACAGTAGTTTCATTTAAATAACTGTGATTTGTAAACTAATAATCCGATTAGGGCCCAAATATTTTCAAGTATCATTTAGAGGTGAGCATTTCATAAAAATGATATGGATTTTTGTGTTAGTGGCGCCATCTATATGTTAGGGCCGGGATTTATTGAGGGATGTGTTAACCTTGCATGAGATAAAACGCCGGTTTCACGAAGATAGGATCTGCGGCCGTCTCTACTATGTTGTGAGACAGATCAACATTGGATAATTCATATAACATTTACATCACATCATTGTAAAATCCACAACTCTTACCTAAACGTATCTATCTAGCGTATTTGTTTCTTTCTTTCTTTCTTTCTCCATCTGTTTATATCTATCTATCTATCTATCTATCTATTTCAGTCTATTCATATCTATCTATCTATCTATCTATCTATCTATCTATCTATCTATCTATCTATCTATTTCAGTCTATTCATATCTATCTATCTATCTATCTATCTATCTATTTCAATTCTATTCATATCTATCTATCTATCTATCTATCTATCTATTTCAGTCTGTTCCTATCTATCTATCTATCTATCTATCTATTTCAGTCTGCTCATATCTATCTATCTATCTATCTATCTATCTATCTATCTATCTATCTCAGTCTGTTCATATCTATCTATCTATCTATCTATCTATCGATCTATCTATCTATCTATCTATCTATCTATCTATCTATCTATCCCAGCTTGTTAACATTAATTTATTCTTAGCTCCGCATTCATTTTTTAAAATAATGGCATTTTTTAAAACAAGGCCGCTAAGACGCAAGAAGTGTTACTGAAAGGAAATTAAGAATTAAAATCAACTTTCTTCTTCACTTTTACGAAAATTCACAATGACGTATGAAACCTTAGATTTTCCCAAATAAAAAAGGGATTGACCATGTGCTTAAAGAAAAAGTCGAAACTGGATTTCGTAAATAGGTGTTAAATTTGTTTTCTGACCAATGGAAACGGTTTGCAAGACCAAAAAGATTTAGCGATGCAGTTCGAAAACGCGAATGACTATAAAGGTTTTGTTCAAATCAACGCCAGTCAGTCAGATTGAAGCAGCGAGACAACAAGCTACAAATGTAACGGGAGAAACTTCAACCATGACCGACCTGGACGTCAGGTCATGTCGCACCTTGTTCTCTTTCTCCTTCATTCTCGTGTGCTGATTTCTTTTACTTCTTCTTCTCCATCCAAAAAGACATTTCTACAGAACAAACGCTCACACATACATACGCATGTACTCTTTCAACAATTAGTATTATAAACATTTTCTACAACTCTT
>JBBBDQ010001636.1:1055000-1157500 GCA_037127315.1 Ascarosepion bandense
CTCAATCAGGATATGAGAGTGTAAATAGTCATTCGCAGATAGATCTGTTTCGCTGTATCACAGGTCATCAGTACGGTTAGACATCCGATTGCTTTTTACCCAGAACTGAAACTTGACTTTTTAATACAAATGTGCACTGGTCTAACCTTATTATGACCAGAAACTAAGTAATTAAACAATCAATATATATATATATATATATATATATATATAATGTGACACGATAACTAGGCGTATATTAAGGTGCTTTGTAAAATATGTATTTTATTATAATAGATTAAAATAGAAAATGGTTAAGAATAGAAAATAGATTAGGTGACACGATAACTAGGCGTATATTAAGGTGCTTTGTAAAATATGTATTTTATTATAACAGATTAAAATAGAAAATGATTAAGAATAGAAAATAGTTTAAAAACATATTTAACAAAAGTGAAAAAAGAAGAGGAAAAAATAAATAAATAAACGCTTTTTCTTTTATGAGGAAAATTGTGGAAGAGAAAAGGGTATCAGATTACTGTTTTAAATCCTACCACTCTTCCGGTAAATATTTGACTCAGTGATTTAATGTGATAAAGAGATAAGTTCAGGAAATAGAGTTCGGGAGGTGGGTTTTCAAATGACCAGGTCAAAGGCTTTCTTTTACTGTATCTTGACCACACATTAAGAATTTTCCGGCGGAAGCTTTATTAAGATAAAAAAAAAAGATAACTGAAATTTCAGACCTACAGTCGCCAATGTTTATCACCGGTGGTCTAAAGCATTTCCGGATTTCCGGATAAATTTAAAATAAATTCAGGTAATTTTTCCGAGTCAGATCATTTGAGTAGAGTAGAGTGAGAGAGTCAGTTAAGTTAGTCAGTCAGTTGAGTGAAGTGAACCTCCGTTCGTCTTGTTTGGGTCAGTTCGGATTTGTTGATCTCCATTAATTAGAGTTAGAGCTGTGTGTCACATTCGCCTGCCCCAACGGAAAAGGCTAACTCTAAACGAAATAAAGCATCCTTTCAACTCATCCAAGTTGTGGAAGTTCGTTCCTTATAGTTTAATCTTGTACCCCCAGCTTGAGGCTCCGACTTTTTCAACAAACCCCGGCAAAATCACAGCGTGGAGGACGGCCGCCGGAGAAATTCTTCGGACGGTTCCGTTGGCGTGTTACAATATATATATTGTTTAATTACTTAATTTCTGGTCATAATAAGGTTAGACCAGTGCACATTTGTATTAAAAAGTGTTCAATACAATTATATTGTAGAACTTTTGAATATTTTGCATTTGTAAACGAGTTATTACGCGACCTAGGTTTCTACCATGAGTGGTGTCTTTGGGCGATTTGCAATAACTGATTTTACCATTTACCGTTTTTTTTTAAGTTCACGTAACGGTTTTTTTGGGTTTTCTTTTTTAATGCTCATGTGGCAGGGAATTTTTTAAAATTACAAGGAATTATGGCGTTTTCATCTATGGTTGTATGAACCTAAGAGGTATTTCTTAGTATGGTTACACTTAGTCATAATTTCCATTCTTTCATTCAATAGTTCATTTTGGTTTGGGAATAGCATAATCTATAACTTTTCTTCCTGGCACAGTCTACATATTTTGCCAGCGTTGTAAGGTTTGGCTGTTTTCGTCCATGGTTGTATAAACCTAAGAGGTATTTTTTAGTATGGTTACACTTAGTCATAATTTTCATTCTTTCATTCAACAGTTCGTTTTTGTTTGGGAATAGCATAATCTCTAACTTTTCTTCCTGGCACAGTCAACATATTTTGCCACCGTTGTAAGGTTTGGCTGTTTTTATTATACTCCACATTATGTGTGGGTTTTTTCCATATTTTGATTTTTAATTTCTACACGTGGTTAGTCAATTTTGTAGAGTTTTTAAAGTTTTCTATTTTGAATGTGGAGCTGTGATTGAACCATATGGCTTTTTAAGGTGTCTTTGGTTGAACTCAAATATATATTATTTTGGCCATTTAAGTCATGTACCTTTGGATGTGCGTTGTGGTACAGTGGATATCCGATCGGAACGAGAAACCGGGGAGCCAAGTTCGAATTCCAGTTGAATCCATTGTATTCACTTACGCGCAAATACCCTTGGGAAAGGTATTAATCCGTCTCTTCCCTCCAGTTATGGGTTAAATAACAGGACAGATTGAGTTCTATAGCCTTGGTCGGCAGCCACTCTACCGCAGAAAGCAATGGCAACCTACTGCGTGATAATCTTCTGCTCAGTCAGTCATGTCTCTTTCGAGACATGATCGCCCAAGCGTATATCACGTATGGCACTTAACTGACTGACCTTTGCCTTGTAAATGATTTCTTTTGTGTTGCAAAGTCGTTGAAGTGGACATTTATTTTTGTCCCTGCAGTTGCATTCTTTGTTAGTGGTTTTGTTTTGTACGATGCTATTTAACTTTCTGGTCTAACCCTATTATGACCAAAAATTAAGTATTAAACAATTATATATTGTTGTGGAGTAGTTTTCGCACTGAAGGTTATAATCGTGCTATGTTGGTTGCTAATCGACTTAACGCCATCTGGGTCATGTACCTCTGCCTTGTAAATTATTTCTTTTGTGTTGCAGAGTCCTTGAAGTGGACATTTATTTTTTTCCCTGCAGTTGCATTCTTTGTTGGTGGTTTTGTTTTGTACGATGCTATTTAAGTTTCTGGCATTTTTTTTTTTTATGAAACTATCTAAATTACTAGTGCAACTATAACTTAGCTTGATTGTGTTTCTATTGAAAATTTTGTTTAGTTCTGATCCTTTTGGAAAGTGTCTTTGTATCAGTTTAAAAATATTTGTCCTATTTTGGTCTTTACCTCTAAATTAAATTACCTCCAAATTTCATTATTTAATGAAACATGCATCAATATACACATATATATATATATATATATATATATCATTAAATAATAGAGACAAGTTTTGTCTATTTTATGTAAATCTTTTTCGAATTGTCTGATAAACTTAATAGCATTATCGTTAAATGATGAAAGAAAATCACAATATTCATACATAATTTATTTTATAATCCAATCTAAGCTTTCGTTTTTGTTGACATGGAAGATTTTCACGCGACGGCAAACTCGTGCATATAAGATGCTGGAAGCGAATATCGCATCACAGCTCATGATATCACACATGACCACGAGCGAGTGAAAACAAGAAGTATTAAGTATGGGAAGCCATTGGAATCAACCAATGACTTCTGTTATTAATTATAGGTATTTAAGGATATTTGTGAAGACTCAATATTTTATTTTGTTCAGGTTAGGTTTTAACTGTTTTATGTATATAGCTTCAATAATATATATTTTTTGTTTATCGTTTTTATGTTTAAGTATAGTTGGGTTTTCAACAAGGGTTTTCCGGAACTGTGTATGTGACCAGGCATGTTGCTTTAAATGGCTAAAAATGTTAATATTATTGTTTAAATGTAGTGTCAAGCGTCGTGAAAGCGAGTTTGTGACGTGATCAACATAAATATTATTTATTCCGTTTGAGATACAATCTCCCAAAGGACACTTGAATTTGTAAACTATGTTGTTTTTTTGCAAATAGCTAACCGGGGGGAGAAGAATCATTGCTATGATTAGTTTACAAATTTAAAAAAATCAGACCAAGGTAAATTTCACAAGTCGGTGTGAAAATTAAGATTCTGGATTCTGATTGGATAGGAAATAGCGATGGTACCTGTCAATATTCTTAGCACCTATAAAATGTGTATGTGGTTGTATCCGACCACGTGACCTGATCTAAGAACTTGTTCCCGTCCCTTGACCGGCAGAAGGTAGTCAAAAGAGTGCAGAGATCAGAGAGGCCAGAGAACCGACAGACATGTCCGTCGCAGACTCAACTAGAAAATAAAGAGAAGAAGAAGGAAAACAGCAACAACAAGATATCTTCAACTGACTTCTAAAAACTAATGTCCGAAAAGTACAATTTCCTTTATTGCTTCATCTTCCTTTTCACTCTCTCGACGGTCATAAAAAAAGGAAAGGAACACAGATTTTATAAGTAACCTTTTTAATCTTTCTACATACACACATTCTGTTACTATCAACTATAAGCTCTAGATTCATTTAACTCCATACTACCATTTCTCTGGAACATTTACCAACGTAAATTTTCTTTTTGAATATTTTGCTTCTTACTAATTATTCTGTTCAGTTAATAAACTTTCACTTATTTTACAAATAAAACACTTTCATTCATTCAATTACTAGCAATATAGCCCGGCGTTGCTCGGGTGCAATGAAAGCTTTAATGGTCCTGGAGCTCAGACTCTTTGGACGTTAGCACGAAAGACTAAAAAGCAATAGTTGTTTCCAGTTAAAGCGAAACTGTAGACTGAAAGAAAAATGAATGGATGTAAATCAAATTTTGATTTCCTGCTATCGATATCAAATAAGTTTTTTTCGTCGTAAACTGAATTTTGAAGGCTAAATAAGTCCTCTGAGTAAATGGTATCATGGCTGAGACTAAGAACTACAAGTACACCTACTTAGAGCCAAACCTGAAGAAAAAACTAAAATAAAAGGGCTGAAAAAAATAGACATACAGGCAGATAAACAGACACACAGACAAACATCTTGCCTTTTATATATATATATATATTAGCGATTTTCTGCACTATTGTAAGAACTGCAACCTTGAAAATTCTGAATATCGTTTCTTATGTCTTTGTCTATGAGTGTATCAAATTTGATTAAAATCGGACCACTCCTTCAATAACCCGATTTTTTCGATTATTGATTTTCGATATTTATCGGGGGTACCTCGACACAAAACCTAGCTAAGAACACTCGCAGACGCTTAGAGTACAACTGTGTAAATTTTCCAGTAAATCGGTTCAGCCGTTTCGGAGTCTATTGGTAACGGACACACACACACACGGACACACACACACACAGACACACACAGACAAAGTTCCATTTATAAATAAGTTTAGATTCTTTCAACGATCTGATACCTTTTGACGTGGCCTTGTGCCAGACATAACCGAGGCCAGTTCACATTTCTATTTCTTTAATATTTTAATGTTACCTTATTTAAAAATATTTCAGAAACGGTTAGAAAATTAAACACAAATTTATAACAGTCAGTTTATTGCCATACATGATACACGTGGATGTACGATGTGGTGCAGCGGATTTTAACTCGGAACGACAAATCAGGGCGCCGAGTTCGAATTCCAGTTGAATTCATGGCATTCACTTGCGCACAAATACCCTTGGGAAAGGTATTAATCCGTCTCTTCCCTCAAGTTATGGGTTAAATAACAGGACAGATTGTGTTCTATAGCCTTGGTTGGCAGCCAGTCTACCGTAGAAAGCAATGGCAACCTACTGCGGGATAATCTTCTGCCCAGCCAGTCATGTCTCTTTCGAGACATAATCGCCCAAGCGTGTATCATGTATGGCACTTAACTAACTGATACACGCTCTGGCGATCATATCTCTTTCAAGATATGAATGACTAGGAAGATTTTCCCGTAGTAGGTTGCCATTATTTTATGCGGTAGACCAGTTGTCAACCAAGGCTATAGAACACAATCTGTCCTGTTATTTAACCCATAGCTGGAGGGAGGAAAGATGCACTATTGCCTTTCCTAAGGAACTTTGTGCGTAAATCAAGGGTCGGCAAGGTATTTGACCCCGCGGGCCGGATCGTGTTATAATGACGGGTGGTGGGCCGGACGAAGGACATGAATGAAAAATTAAGGAAAATTACATATGCAGACCCCCGTCAACCTAAATATTTAAAACCATAATGAAAATAAACATTAAGAAATCAGAAAAACAAAAAAAAATCTAGAATTAAACAACACCCAATAAAAATTACTTTTCCTCAAGGAACGTCAAAATACTTCAAAGTGAAAAAAATCAACCGAAGTGAAATGGATGATATTATGACGTGTAGATTTGAAACTGTTATTGAAAATTGAACCACAATGGAATCACGCGCACACATCAAACAAAGAATGAAACACATATACCCATACATACGAGTACAAATAGTTGCAAACATATACACTTACGTATGATAAGTTAAGAACATGGCCCATTGAAAAATTCCAGCAACTTACATAGGGTAGATGGCAGGGGTAAGTGATGGGGGGGTCGCTGTTGGGGGAATGAAAGAGAAAGCCGACTGAGACAACATTGTCCCTTTGAAGGTGTCCACTTCTAATGTCTGTCACCGGTCGGTCGGTCAGATCGGCTCTCAGTTTTTGTTTTATATTTATTTTTTATTTTTTACGCAGAAATGGAGGTGATTGGGTTTTGATCGTGTTTTTGCGGTCATAGTATTCAAATTCGGTTGGGAGGATCAGAGGAAGATAACAGCAGGCCTTTTGTTGAATTCAGAAGCTTTGTCTTTCATGTTAGAAATAGAGTCATTGGCAATCAGGCCCGTGGGCTGGTTAAAATGCCTTCCCGACCCTTGGCGTAAATGAACAAAATAAACTCGACTTGAATTCAATCTCGGCTCTCCGATTTACCATTTGGGGCCAATATTCATACTTAGAACACATACGACATATTTCACAAGAAGGCAACTCTTCAGAGTTAATAAAGAGTTTTCTCCCTTGAGTAGCATATTTGAAATTTTCTGCATTTTCAGCCGACGTATGAAAATGGAAGTACTAACTAAATTAAACTCTTGGGAACATACAGAAGAATACACCCAGCTTTCAGTTTTCATCAAGAAGTACTATTTGAAAGATGACTTTCCTCTTTTTTTGAAAGATGACTTTCCTCTTTTTTTGAAAGATGACTTTCCTCTTTTTTTGAAAGATGACTTTCCTCTTTCCGTGTTTTTTGCACGAACATTGGACTTTGAAATAAGAGCAAATTAATGGAAACGAAGATAGATTAAAAAAAGAAAAACAGCAAACGTCATATTTAATGTATGAATTACGCAAAGAAAATATCCTAAATATCCGAAAAATAAACACGATTGATGGATTAAACATTGAAAGCATTTTCTATATTTATCGACTGAAATTATTTAGAGACTGTTGCGAGTGTCAAAAAACAATGAATGTAAAACAAACGTTTGCAAGGACAATAAAAAAAGAAAACATGTAAATTAGAAAATGTGTGCTTGTGAGAAAAGTAAGTAAAGTAAAATACGCCTCTGTGGGGAACACTTCTTTCCACTAGCGATTACATCTTACCGCCGTAGTAAGAAAAAAAAAAAAAAAGGAAAAGAGAATGACGGAGAATATCATTGCCTATTTATAGCCTTAGGGAGCGTCCTCTAGAGAATTTTTTTTTTTTATAAAGTGGGGTAGCTCACAAGACTCACTCAAAATTTTATTCTGCCGATATGTTAACCCTCTAGGGCCATTCGTATCATATTTGATACAGTATTTCCCTATAAGGAAACATTTGGTATTTCCATATAAGGAAACATTTGGTATTCATTGACTGAGCAGTCAGTACTGCTTTCATTTGAAATTTATAAAATATTTCTCTTAAAAAATTTTTCAGGAAAATATTTCTTTCAAGGCTTGTTTTCATACTGTATCAAATATGATACGAATGGTCCTAGAGGGTTAATAATATAATATGATTAAGGCTTCTACTTGTCATAAAGTGGGGGTTCAGTTCTATATTGTTATGAAGTAATAAACAGATCCCCCACTAATTACTACTTAACCCTCTAGGGCCATTCGTATCATATTTGATACAGTATTTCCCTATAAGGAAACATTTGGTATTCATTGACTGAGCAGTCAGTACTGCTTTCATTTGAAATTTATAAAATATTTCTCTTAAAAAATTTTTCAGGAAAATATTTCTTTCAAGGCTTGTTTTCATACTGTATCAAATATGATACGAATGGCCCTAGAGGGTTAATAATGTTTTAAAAATGTATTCAAGATAATTTGCACAAAGATATATTTTGCATGTAATGATCAAATTTTATATCTCATAAAATAAAATAGACACTATTTAAAGAGTTCACGAGTTCATATAAGAAACTTCCTGTGTTGGACGTCTAAGTCCTTTAATTTTTAATCGATCACATTAAAAAATTCTAATATATATATATATATAGAGAGAGAGAGAAGAAATTTCTTGTAAATGTATATGTGTATATGTAAGTATCTCGTTGAAACTAGTAATCTTTTCGACTCTCTGCGGGATTTTTCAACCAGTCACTTAAGTGCTATACATGATATACGCTTGGGCGATCATGTCTCGAAAGAGACATGACTGACTTTGACTGGGTAGAATATTTTCCAGCAGTAAGTTGCCATTAATTTCTGCGGTAGACTGGTTGCCAACCAAGCCTATATAACCCAATCTGTCCTGTTATTTGACTCATATCTAGAGGGGGAAGAGATATATTATATTATTAAGTAATAATTAGTGGGGGATCCTTTTATTACTTCATAACAATAGAAAACCGATCCCCCACTTTATGCTCAGTAGAAGCCTTAATCATGTTTCCAAATATTATATTCAGTCAGTCAGTGCCATACGTGATACACTATTTGGGCGATTATGTCTCGAAAGAGACATGAGTGACTAGGCAGATGATTTTCCCACAGTAGGTTGCCATTACTTTCTACGGTAGACTGGTTGCCAACCAAGTCTATAGAACCCAATCTGTCTTGCTATTTAATTTATAGCTGGATTTTCAGATATCAGAAAATGTAATGTATGGTAGAATGGACAATATTATTTCATCGACTCTCCAGTTCCTTTGTCTGGTCGTTTCTGTCAGTTTTTACACTTTTCCGAGATAAAATAAATTAATTCCAACATTTTCTCTTGCTTCTTGAATCAGGTGTGATTCATTTGACAATCCTGTTTTCTTCACCGACATTTAAGAGCGACGACCTTTTGGCGTCTTTTTTTTTTTTTTTTTTTTCTAAATTTTTATTTAATTTCTTTACGACAGACAATGAATGATTTGTCAACTTTTAGTTTTCTATTTTATTTTATTTTATTTTATTTTATTATATTTTATTTTCTTTTTAATTTTATTTATTTTGTTTTTTGAAATAATGAACTTTGTATTTATATGTGGACAAACGTTTGCAAAGAAAATAAAAAAGGCAACATTTAAATTAGAAAATGTATGTCTGTGTGCGTGTGTGAGAGAAAAATTAAAGTGAAACTTGCCCAGGTCGGTGACACTTTCTTTCCACGTACAGCTTCATTTTATAGCCGTTGTAAAAAGGAAGAAAAAGATTGATAATGTTATTGCCTATATATAGCCTTAAGGAGCATCATATAGAGACGGATTTTTTTTAGTAGTAATATCAAGTTGGGTAACACACAAGGCTTAACCGGATTTGTAGCGGTCCATTTGTCCCACTAGGGTATCGATAGCATAGGGCTATATTCATAGGGTATTTTTTAAAAATTGGATTCACTAGATATCTCGGTTTCATTTACTTCCTTTTAGAAACTCAACTTTCCAAGACCCAACAGATAAAAAAAACGTTGGTTGAAGTAGTCTAGTGACTTGACAGAAAGAGTTGTGAGTTCAGTACCTGGTCACAGCAGAGCTGAACAAAACGTTTGATTTAATTAAAAGGGAAATAACTAAAACTAAAACTGGGATATCTGGAAAAGGTATGACATGCGGAACTAGAACAATCTAATCTGGGAGAAGAAATAAAGATTTTGGTTGAAATTCCAACGCATATCACCTGAAGAAGGTTGGAACTTGCAATGGCCAAAATGTTGCAAATATGACAATAAAAATAGTATGACAGATGGGGTTCTGTAGCCTTGGTTGGCAACTAGTCTGCTGCAGAAAGTAATGGCAACCTACTGCGGAAAAATCTTCTGCCCAGTTAGTCGTATCTCTTTTGAGATAAGATCGTCCAAGCGTGTATCACGGATGACACTTAACTGGCCGGTATATGGACCAGTTATCTACCTGATAAAATTTAAACTCACGAAACCAAAATTTGTATAACGTAAAGTCAGCAAACCAAATTCAGACAGCCATATATATGGCTGTCCAGATATAATTTATCCTTATATATATATATATATATATATATATATATATATCAGATTAAATAAATTGCAAACAATATGTTTGCTTATTTTTAATAAAATCCCTTCTTACTCACGGATAATCTTTCGCGTATTACAATCAAAAGATATCAGAAATGAACTGTATCGTTGACAGATGTTATTTTCATTCATTTCTTAGGGTGCCCAAGTACTTTCAACCTCTTTCCGAGGTCATCTTCAGGGGTGTGAGTTATGGTAACAAATGCTAAAAATTAGCATTTTTTTGTTAAAAATTACTGTACATAATTTTCTTGCTTCAAATATAGCGGTTGACAAATTGCTAACGTTCATTGGAACGTGAAAATGATCCAAAATGGATTTTTTTATAAATGTTGTACTGTCATGGTCATGCACGTGTTAAAGCATGAAACAAACTGTTCTTTTTACAAACATTTTAGAACATTACTACAGTATTCATAGCTGATTCTATTAATTGATGGCTTAAGTGTTTTAATGAATATTGCCTCGAGAATCTGTAGTTTGCTTTTGTTTTGTTGTTTTGTTGGGTACCTTGAGAAACGAATGATAATAACATCTGTCAGCGTTACAGCTCATTTCTGACATCTTTTGATTGTAATACGCGAAAGATTATCCATGAGTATGAACGGATTTTATTAAAAATAAGCAAACTTAATGTTTACAATTTATTTAATCTGACATGTTTAAAAGAAAATTATCTGCTAAAACACACACACACACACACACACACACACACACACACACACACACACACACACATATATATTTTTTTTTACGTGTTACGTTTAATAAAAGAAAAAAATGATTGTCCAAAACTCAGAGTTAAAAATCACATAAAATATTTAATTTACGATAAACACAAAATGATATATATACAAAATTTACAAGTTTTTGCATTCAAAACAGAAAACAGAGTTTACTACTGGGAGAGGGACGGGTAAGTGTTACGAAGGAGAAGGAAGGTGTCAAATATCGTTACACCGTTAAGATAGCGAAGAAGTTTAAGTGCTATACTTTTAAGAAATCCTCAAATGTGTATATAAAGAATAATTATTAGTTTCGTCAAACAGAGAGTCAAAAATATCTATTTACCCTTTTAGTTTCATGAGGTTCACTTTCAGGTTTTAGTTGGTCAGCAACTTCTCTTAGAGATTCTCTCGGCTGGATGCACAGATCCACGAATCGGGCCGGAGGTTAATAATGTCAACAAATCCTGTTAACAACTAACTACTCTCTTCCCAAAACCTATTTTTATAGGGGCTAGCACCTAATTTGTATATTTCTAGAACATTTCGAATTCTCTCAATTTTACTCGAATTTTCTCGGACATTCTAGCATCTTCCAAACGTTCTATTTCTAATGTACATATTTTTACGACTACGTCATGAATTAAAACTTTTTTGTAATAACAAGTAGGACTCAATAGAATCCTTTACTACAACTTTTTAGACATTATTATTGTTATTTTTATATATAAATGCATCCTCGTTAATATATATATATATATATATATATATATATATATAAATGAGGTCTGATAAAAAAGTATCAGGACTGTTGCTATGTTAACGGTGCTAAAGTACGTAGAATGACGGCTCTTGGCACAGACTTACTTAGAAATTTGTCGTGCATGCGCACTAAGTTAAAACGTATTTAGAAGGAATGTGTGTAGAGTGTGGTCGTCTCACCATAGCCACAGCATTTCTATGAGTGGCTTTGGTTTGTGCAGTAATTTTTGGGCAAGAACAAAATTTTCCAGGTCCGATATCCACCATATTCCACACATGTCGCCTTTTAGGTCATTTTTTTCTTCACAAATCAAATCCCACTTAAAATGAACAAAATCGGGGAAATTCAAGAGTTTGCGACGAGGCAGCTGCTCGCCCTTCCCACAAGTCGGGATCGATCACATTACAAATTCTCCAACGAAGAATCTGTAATGTAATCGACCTCGACTTCGCAGCTCAGATACAGCCACTTTCTCACCGTCGCAATGTAGCTTCCCTGTGTCTCATCTACAAATACACGGCTTCTGCTGTGATGAACTTAGCTCACTGGTGCCCCCTATATATGAATTTACTCGAGCAACAAGATTAACAACTAGGTCCCACACTTTTACTGGGAAACCAATAAAATGTAAAAGCAAATTCTACTTCTCGCATTTCCCGCGTGTAGAATTCCCTTCCATTACTTGCTTTCCCGACAGCTACAATCGCCAAGAATTTAAATGTAAAGTCATCTCTTATCTCACTAATCTGCATCCTCTCTCTCATGCTCCTTTCTCCATCCACTCCACTCTCATCAATATTCTCATCCTTCCCTTACCCACTTCCTGACACCCCCTATATGACCTGTCACTCTTTCCATAACTTTATTCCTATGTAACCCCCTGCAAAACAGTGGCAGTAAAATGCCTTGCTTGGGGCGATATGATTATTTTAAAAAAATTCCAAGAATACTTCCATGAATTGGAACGACGCTGGTAAGTCGTGTGCGGCTTCAGAAGGGGACTACTTCGAAGGAGATTAAATGCCGAATTGATATGTGTTGTAGTTTTTTTTTTTTTTTTTTATAAGACCACACCCGTTACGTTTTGATCGTACCTTATAGATATTCTTTGTTTATACGCCATTTCCCGTCAGGACTTGGTAGAGAGACCAGAGTTAACGATCGATTAATGTGTATTTTCATCGATAAAGACACGAACTTGGAACCGTCTGCGAGTCGTGGCAGCTAATCATTCATCTGTGGTGGTGTTTTTGTGTCTGGATAAATGGAAAATTTATATCATTTTATGAAAGTAACATTTTTTTATGTTAACACACTGAAATAGGGAACAGAATTTATAATTAAAAAAGTCGTTTTTTGTTTTTTCGTTCATATCAGTCAAATCATTCAAAATGTGTTGCTTTTTTTTCTTCTGATCTCGTTAGAATAGGATAATTAATGAGAGGTTTGCTTTTTCCCCCTTTAGCCAGTGAAATAACAGATGTTGATCAACTTGTTGATCATATTTTTTCACACGTTGGCCAATTAAAATGTCAGCTTGGAAAAAAGAAATTCTCCTCCTTTTAGGTTTGTAGCGTTTAATTAGGAGCAAGTCGCTTTTATATTTTTGATTATTTTTGCTGAAAGCAGAGACAGAGACAGGAAAAGATATTCAGAGAAAATGACAAAATATATATATATATATATATATATATATATATATATATATATATATATATATATATATATTGTAATAGTTCTTACAATGGTTTATAAAAGCATAGTATCACTACACAAAATTTTTCATATTTCGGAGGAAAACCGCTCCTCTTCGGGTGATATATGGAACTAACAACTATTACAATATAAAGTTCTACTCTGTATCGAGCACTCTTCATAAAAGTAAATAAAATCTACGTGTTCTGTCCCTTTCTTAATAATATATATAGAATGACCCTCATATATATATATATATATATATATATATATATATATGAGGGTCATTCAATAAATAAACTGTATATATATATATATATATATATATATATATATATATATATATATATATAATATTAAAAATAACTTTAAATCCAAACGGAAAAGTAAGAAGGTAAATCCCAAAAACCTGATCCTAATTAATATTGAAATTTTAATATTAAAAAATGATACAGGTGGAGAGCTCAATGTAATTAAAATTACAGAGCCAATTATAAAATAAAATAAATTTCGATGTTCAAAACTGTTGAATGATCATTTCAACATTAAATCTCTAAGAGAGATTTCACATCTCATCAGCAACTAACACATATTTCAAAATGAAATAAAAAAGAAATAAAAAATGACGGTTGAGAATTAAGATATTTACGTCACAAAAAATTTTTCGGTTAGCAGTTAACGTCTATTTTTAGATTGTAAGTGAAGAAATTGGAAGTAGTGTTAATTGGAAACTGGGTTAACCGAAACAGAAGGGAATAGAGGGGGAGGGGGTAAGACGGGTAAAGAAAAAAAAGAAAAGAACAGTTTCATATTTTAGAGACGCTTGATACGTGTCAAACAAAACTAGCGTTTATAAATGGGTTAAAGTATTAGAAAAAAGATTTTTTAGAAAAAACATATTTAGGGGAAAAATTAGATATAAGATTTAAATAAATGAATTTAATTAAGTTAATCTAATTAAAGATAAATCTAAATATAGATAAACTAAAATAAAAATAAAAAATTAAATAAAAATTAAATAAAAAATACATAATTAAAAAGTTTTTTAAAAATTAATTTAAAAAAATTATAAAAATTTATAAAATTTAAGTTGTGGAAAAGATATACATACTAGCAAAAGAAATCGGGGGTTAAGTTAGTAAAAAAAAATCATATTTTATAAAGGTAGATAATCAAAGAAGACAGGGAGAGGAAGGTAGAGGGGTTAAAATTACTATTTAAAAATTAAATTAATTTCTCAAATATAATTAAATTTATATTTAATTTCCTAAAAACTAAAATCAGAATTTAAAATTTAAATGTTCACAAAATTCGCTCTATGACGGCACTTACTAAGGAATTCCTTTCTAAAATTCAGAAGTAGGTGCTGTTTTGGGTACTTTAATATTAAAATTATTCTAGCAGACACAGTATATAAATAAATAATAATAATTATATAGATAATAATTTGTACATGTTATAAACTATAATTTATACTATATATATATATATATATATATATATATATATATATGTGTGTGTGTGTGTGTGTGTGTGTGTGTGTGTGTGTGTGTGTGTGTGTGTTTCTCTCCAAATGTCTCTGAAGAGTGAAGATAAAGCCTTCACGAAACTTCGAAATCGTCATGACTGAAATAACACTGCTCAGTGACAAAATTTGTGACAAATTTCACCACATTAATTTTATTAACGCGATGTCCTTATCTTGAGATTGAGCACTTTATGACAAAAACCCTGCTTGCCTAAAATGTCTTTTTATCGATAAAGACTTTTGGCACTAAGCATCATTATTATTTAACTATACACACACACACATACAAGCACACACACACACACAGAGAGAGAGAGAGAGAGAGAGAGAGAGAGAAACACGCATAGATAGATAGATAGATAGATAGATAGATATGAACTGTGATAGATAGATAGATAGATAGATAGATAGATATGAATAGACTGAGATAGATAGATAGATAGATAGATAGATAGATAGATAGATAGATAGATAGATATGAACAGACTGAAACAGATAGATAGATAGATAGATAGATAGATAGATAGATGTGAACAGAGTGAGATAGATAGATAGATAGATAGATAGATAGATAGATAGATAGATAGATAGATAGATATGAACAGACTGAGATAGATAGATAGATAGATAGATAGATAGATAGATAGATAGATAGATATGAACAGATTGTGATAGATAGATAGATAGATAGATAGATAGATAGATAGATATGAACAGACTGAGAAATATAGATAGATAGATAGATAGATAGATAGATAGATAGATAGATAGATAGATAGATAGATAGAAAATGCCTGGGTCTTAAGTCATTTTAAGTCTATATCTCCCTTTACTCTTACAAACAAATTTCTCTTTTAAATCATGACCTGATTTTCTATTGGTTCGCTGTGATAAGCCGTCCATCCCACCTCATCTTCATTGTCTGGATTTGGTTAGAAATTGTTTTATTATCTAAGCTTCTATCATATAATAATTCTGCTTGTTCCTTCTTTAGTTAGTTACTTAGTTCCTCCGTCCGTTACGCCACTTACTCGCTATACGAGCTTTTCTTTCTCCTCTATCTTTTTAAACGCTACACTCATCAGTCTTATCTCACCTTTGGCAAACGGAATATTAGTAAAGAGTGAAAGAGTAGGAGGAAAGAGCCGATAGCTTTACCGTATCAGTAGCAGCTTAAGCTGGCGGTTGTAGCAGTAATTGTGTGTATATATGTGTATGTACTGTACAATATAGTTAAAGTAGGTAGGTTTGTGGTCGTATTCAGCGACCTAATAACGAAATTTCTGCCCTCTACACCCTTGGCAATTACTCAGTTGGTCTTTTCTGTTTACAGTGCACACAGGAGCCATGATTTTTCAGTAATAAAAAAAAATTCTCTTTCAAAATCTCTCACAAAATAGCGTACAGTATTTTGGTTATGGTCTGTGCATACTATACTTAATATATAATATAAGATTACAATAAAGTAGCTTCTATGGACATTACTTTTATAGATATTTTGATAAAATTACACTGTGTTATTGTTATTTTATTATCCAATACCTTTATGTTTGAAGACGTTAATATCATTTGTAGTCTGACAAAGTAAAATTTTTCCGGAAAATTATAATTATCCTTCCGTGGAAATTTCACGGTTTCCGCTAGTATATAATAATTTCTAAAACATTTCACTAACTGACGAGGTGCTAAAAAGAAAGTACCGAAACACAACGGCTCTTGTGTTGCAGTAAACTTCGTTTTCATTATAAACTTATAATAAAAATACTACCATATATATATATATATATATATATATATATATATATATATATATATATCCATGTAGGTAAATCAGAGAGAATTTAGTCAACAATACAATAATCCTCACTCATACACACAGTAAAAAGAACCTTCAGATATTGGAGACCATCTACATTAAATCCAAACAACCCACACTTAATAAAATCACGTGTAAATCTGGTCATAACACATTACATTGCATTTAAATATATGGTTCTGTTATCATTTCGAGCTCTCACGCGGTGTGACGTCATAGAACCGCATTACAAATTTACGAACTGCTTTTGCGATTTTTGTTAACTGTTATCGTTGCTTAGCAAAGTTTTATGTCAACACAAGATAAAATCGTCTTTGATGGTGGATGTTTTTATGTTAACGTCCTTGTAACCTCTCTGAAGATGGCTCATGTGAGCCGAAAGCTTAGAACCAAATTAATAAAAAATTATCGAAATGTTGGAGAATTTTTGTTTTTATTTTCAGTTAAAATTAAAGCCAAAATATGATGTTTAGAACGGCTCATGATTAAACATAATAGACATTCATTGTCTCTTATATATAATAGTATATTTTTAGAATATATATATATATATATATATATATATATATATATATATATATGCAGAAATTATAACATGAATATGTTATAATACCACTACAAAAATAGCTATTTTGTTTTGACACTACTTGTGTCTTATCAAGTGATGAGGTTTATTTAAAGTTGAAGGGTTTTAAAAGCTTAAAAACACGCCAAACTCCGTTAATCAGGGATACATCGTTGCATAGACAGTGTTGACCAATCAGAATAAAGTAACTTCTAATTTGGAGAATATATGAGCAGACTCAAAAAAACAACATTAATATTAATATTTGATTAAATTCAGATCAGCATTATTAATCGACTATGAGATTCACTTTATTTTTATTGCGAATTTTAAATTCTAAGTTTAACGAATTATTTGCTTTCGATTATTATAAAGTTATTCATATATAAAAAGAGGAAAAGACATGAACGCACACATACAAACCTACAAACATCCACACACACACACTCATATATATAATAGATTATAGTATATTTACATGGAAATACTAACTGAATTCCATACATACACGCTCAGACATCAGGCGCTTATACACACATACATATTGACGGTTACACATGCACACAAATTTTCTCTATTCTTCGCCGACAGACTGTAAAATAAAAAATATTACAAATGTTAAACGATTTACTTTCCTCTCTCTCTCTCTCTCGCTCATTTATTTTGTATCCAGATAGATAGATAGATAGATAGATAGATAGATAGATAGGAACAGACTGAAATAGATAGATAGATAGATAGATAGATAGATAGATAGATAGATAGATAGATAGATAGATTTTTCTATACATCTGTTCTGGATAATGTACATTGGGCTTTCTATTTTTATATATATCTATATATATCTATTTCTATTTATACATATATATATATATATATATATATATATATATATTTCTTTTTATATATATATCTATATATATCTATTTCGTATGTATGTCTGTGATTATTTTTGGCGAATAAATTCTATTTTCTTGTGTTGCAAACGCATGAGACAAATTATAAATATCATTGAAAATCGAATATTTTACTGCTCGTTAAAAAAAAAAATACAAAAATTTTTGTTCGTGATATTTAATAAGACGCCATTTTCCCGATTGACCGTTCGTACATCGTTCGATAAACCGTCTGTTAGGCAAGATTAACGTTAGCTTATTTTTTGTCGTTTAGTAGATATTCACCGCATTAAGAATTTATGATTTTACAAGCCTCCACCTGCATATGCGGCTACTCAGCTCAGATTAGTCTGACACAAGGCTGTAGTTGTTGAGCGTATTATGAAGATTATAGGCAGATTTTCCAAGAGATAAATATTATTAACAAATGCTCCACACCGAGACACCTCCAACTACATGGCGAATTTGAAAACCCAGCAATTCTTCTTCAATGCTCCGTGTCCCTTCAGGACGTTGGTAATCAGGTCCCTCTACAATTTAAACTCCCTTATAGCATTGTAATAACCTTTGTCTTTTTGCCATCTCTCCAAAACCCTACTCTGCCAGCCGTGAGTATCAAATTTTCCAAACCCTCTTTCCTTAGTATGTGTCCTAGATTATTTAATACTCTATTCCTGATGTTAAGCATAATTGTCCTTTTTGTTGGATTTGTCTCTAGAACTTCATCATTGCTCACATGTTTGGTTCATGGTATTCTCATCATCCTTCTGTAGAACAAAATCTCCGTTGTTTTAAGTCTCTTCTTCATCTGTGAAGAGATTGTCCAGCATTCACTGACATATAGGAGGAATGATGCTACATAGCAATTCAGTACTCTTTATCTTGTTTTTAACGATATGTTTCTGTTGCTATGGGTTAAATAATAGGACAGATTGGGTTCTATAGCCTTGATGGCAACCAGTCTACCGCAGAAAGCAATGGTAACCTACTGCGGGATAATCTTCTGCCCAGTCAGTCATGTAAATATATATATATATATATACTCTGTATCACAGCTCTTCAGTGCAGCTAGATTATCCATTTACACTTTCAGGGTTAAGCAACGACGAGCCTGGTCAGTATCAAGATGAGTGACCGCTTGAAAATACTAGGTGTAATTGATAACGCTTCGAAATCGTTGACTGGAAAGCCCAGTTCCTATTCTCGTTCAGGTTTTTATATTCACTTACGCGCAAATACCCTTAAAAATGTATAAATCCGCCTCTTCTCCTCAGCTATAGATTAAATAGTCCTTAGCGTGTCACAAAACAATTATCTCTTTCCCCCAATTCATAGAATGTAAAAATATTTCCTGGCTTTTTAATAACCTGCAAAGGGTTGATAAGCCGTAGAAAGCGAATCCGTCAATGATATACTGACTAACTACGAAGGCATGGCTTTAAGATTAAAACCGGCTTTCGAAGAGTTTTACAAATTTTTAAACTATAATTATGAGCAATAATTTTTGAATGTGCAATTTCCGTGGAATATGCTGGAAGTATCCAATACGTTTCTCTGAAAGCCAAATAATACTAACTTAAAAAAATTGTCAAAGCGTATTGGCGTAAAGCATTAAAGATGGTTCCCCATAAATTCCACACCCTGCAAATCAAATAAGTACAGCAACAAATTGTTCAACTTTAAGCAAAAAATATCTTTCTGTCATTTTCATTGATACAATGTCCATTCAATATATCTTAATTAATATTTGTCTGTATTTTATATTATTTTCATCTGCAGTAAAAAATGTAAAGCCATTGAAGAGGTTACGATTAAATTACTTTTAATATAGGTTGGCTGGATTTTAAATGGATTAATTAATCTATCCATTCAGGACGAAAAATACCTTAACGCCAGTTATACCGACATCTTCATAACGAAAGAAATGCTAAAAGCCGAAATTTGACTTTATTAATCTTTCAATATTAAAAGCTTTCGAGTTCAAACGTTATTGGCCGACAGCAAAATAAGACTGTTCTCGAAATTTAAGACATTTATTCCATGAAGTTTTTTTGTGAATCTCTGCGCAGAAGGAAAACAAAGATTATTATATAAGGAATAAACAAACAAAAAATATTCTGCCACATTTTCAACATCTTGCACATTATATATATAGTCATCCGCAGACAGATCTGTTTCGCTGTATCACAGCTCATCAGTAGAGTTAGACTCCGATTGCTTTTAACACAGGATTGAAACCCGACCGAATTGGCGTCAGTCGGCGATTCTACCTCTGGGCTATGGGCGCCCGGTAGAAGAAGGCAGCCATTTTTAGCGCATATATTATCATTATACACGCCGAATAACCAGAGTACTCTAATTCATTATTGAATGAGCGATGCGTACAAGCCAGTGTAGCTACTGTTTTTCAAAGTCTCCCATTCTTCCAGAGTGCTCAATCAGGGTGTGAGAGCATAAATATCTCTCTCATATATATATATTAATGAGAGTTTTGTAATTTGCTTGTGTATATTTGGTGTATAGGTAGGTTTTGAAGGCTATCACAATGTATTTAGAAAAATAAAAGAAGGCAAAGAAGGTGTTGGGTATTACCTATTTATTAATCAATATTATTTCGAGATCATAGTCTCATCTTCAGAATGTTTGGGGAGCTTACTTTCACGTCCACTCAAGGTCCTTGCTTTTCATCGAATGGTCATATTTCGCTGGCTGCTACTGCTGCTGTTAATTGTAGTGTGTATGCGTGTGTGTGTGTGTGTGTGTGTGTGTGTGTGTGTGTGTGTGTGTGTGTGTGTGTTTTTAATCATATCACCCCAAGCAAGGCGATAACGCCACTGATCCGCAGGGGGCTACGTAAGAGTAAAAAGATTGGAAAAGAGAAAGCCGGAAACCACATCCTAACCAGGAAATAACAGGAAATGAGCCTCTTCACCTGTTCAATATACGTGGGTGGAGTGTGAACCGGGCGATAGTTTAGTCTATCTACTCCAATTGAAAAAAAGAAAAAACGAAAAGTGAAAAGATTGGAAAAGAGAAAACCGAAAACCGCATTCTAAACAGGAAACAAGGGATGAGCCTCTTCACCTGTTCAATAGACGTGGGTGGAGTGTGAACCGGGCGATAGTTTAGTCTATCTACTCCAATGGCTTATATATCTGCGCGTTGACATATACATATGTGTACATTCCCACATATACTTACAATGGGATTTTGCTTAAGTTTACATATTTCTTTTTTTCTTTTTTTCTTTTTGGGTCCTAGCGTTCTCATACTCATACATATATACGCTTCATAAGCATAGAGTTTCCGCGCACTCACGTAGTGCTGTATATATACGCACACACATATCAGTGCTAAATAAATTTGTCGCATATTCAATCCCGCATATACTTTTATATACACAAGATATATGCGAGACAATCAAGTACATAGTTATGCCCATATGCCCAAATATAATTATATATATATATACATATATATATATATGTGTGTGTGTGTGTGTGATCCACCTAAAATATCAAATCACCGTCTCTAAATATTTCTGGGAATTGAAAAGCAAAAATTTTTCCCCTCAGATTGAATGGAAGATTATAGGGAAATCTCAAACCCCCAAAAGCTTAAGAAGCAGATGCAACTTATGCTTAAACGAAAAGATTAGAATTATCAAGTTCAGAGAATCTGGACAGTTTTTTTTTTTTTTCAATCATTTCACCCCGAGCAAGGCGGAAACGCCACTGATGTGCAGGGGGTTACATAAATGTAAAAAGATTAATTAGAAAAGAGTGAGGAGTACAAGCTAGTTAGAAAGGAACAATAGAAAGCTGAGAAAGCATGTGCGATGACAGATACATAGGAGGAGAGAAAGGGAAGGTTATACAGGGGAGGGGAGAGAGCTAGAGGCCAGTGGTTAGTAGATGAGTATTAACTTTGCATTTAAATTTCTGGAGGTTGTAGCCGTCAGGAAAGCAAGAATACGGGAGTGAGTTCCACAGGCGGGAAGTGAGAGAGAGGAAGCTGCAGGAGTAGAATTGTCGTCTGCATTTGGCTAACCTGACTGTGAATGGGTGGGACCCAGTTGCCAGTCTGGTTGCACGGGTAAACACCTGTTGAGGAGGCATGAGTGACTTAAGCTCATCCGAGCAGAAGCCATGAAAATATTTATAGAAGAGACAGAGGGAGGCCACATTTCGACGATGGGAAAGTGGCTGCAGTCGAGTCACCAGATCAGTACCTATCACATTACAGACGCTCCTTTGGAGCTTGTCAAGAACACTGAGGAGAACGGCAGGGGCACCTGACCATAAATGGCAGCAGTACTCCATGCACGGACGGATGGTTGACTTGTATATATGCAGGATGGTTTCAGGTGGAAAAAACATCCTGGATCGACATAGTGACCCAACCTTCTTAGCAGTAGATTTTGCTATGGATTCAATATAGTGGTTACATTTGAGGTCTGAGGATAGGGTAAGTCCGAGGAGGCGTAGTGTATTACTCTCCGGGAGAATCACCTGGTCCATGCTTATGGGAGGCAGAAGAGGTTGCCTGTAATGGTTGACAGACAACAGCTTGGTCTTAGATGAATTGAAGTTGACAAGCCACTTCTTGCCCCAGTTCACCACAGAGTGTAGATCCCGCTCAAGGTCAGCAGCGAGTTTGTGTCTGTCCGCCACGACAGGTTTCTTACTGGAGCGGGAGTATATTGTAGTGTCATCTGCGTAGATGCCTACTTGGGACTTGACCTCATCTGGGAGGTCGTTGATGAAAATAAGGAATAGCGTCGGGCCCAGGATAGAGCCCTGTGGGACACCAGCATTCGTGCTGTAGGACAAAGAGGCACGCCCATTCAGAACGACCTTCATTTTGCGGTTATTTAAGAAAGATTCTTAAATCAAAGAAACGATATAATTTACATGTGCCGTAATAGAAATAAATTTAACTTATCCGACACATAAAATCCCGGAATCACCACCTTCCGACACCCTTGCGGACCCTCCCACAAATTGATGGATCATTCGTTGGAAAAATGTGCTGACCAATTGAAATGACTTTAAGAACCCACCATTCAATAGAAGAACACATCCATCTCGGCAAACAATGACTTTATATTATGATTAGTGTACATAAATCTGAAAGAAATATCCTACCACGAACTATGTAATGAAAAATGATCAATCTATTGACTTCAACATAAACATGGGCAATGAGGCATCCAAATATGAGGTGAGGTATGTCTCTCATAAAAAAGGGGTCCACCTAAACTTATGCATGCTCCTAGAAAATTTGTGAAAATTCATTTTTTTTTAATCATTTCACCCCGAGCAAGGCAGAAATGCCACTGATGTGCAGAGGGCTACATAACTGTAAAAAGATTAATTAGAAAAGAGTGAGGAGTACAAACTAGTCAGAAAGGAGCAATAGAAAGCTGAGAAAGCATGTGCGATGACAGATACATAGGAGGAGAGAAAGGGAAGGTTATACAGGGGAGGGGAGAGAGCTAGAGGCCAGTGGTTAGTAGATGAGTATTAACTTTGCATTTAAATTTCTGGAGGTTGTAGCCGTCAGGAAAGCAAGAATACGGGAGCGAGTTCCACAGGCGGGAGGTGCGAGAGGAAAAGCTGCAGGAGTAGAATTGTCGTCTGCATTTGGCTAACCTAACTGTGAATGGGTGGGACCCAGTTGCCAGTCTGGTTGCACGAGTAAACACCTGTTGAGGAGGCACCAGTGACTTAAGTTCGTCCGAGCAGAAGCCATGAAAGTATTTATAGAACAGACAAAGGGAGGCCACATTTCGACGATGGGGAAGTGGCTGCAGTCGAGCCTCCAGATCAGTATCTATCACATTACAGACTCTCCTTTGGAGCCTGTCGAGAACACTGAGGAGAACGGCAGGGGCGCCTGACCGTAAATGGCAGCAGTACTCCATGCACGGACGGATGGTTGATTTGTATATATGCAGGTTGTATTCAGGTGGAAAAAACATCCTGGATCGACATAGTGACCCAACCTTCTTAGCAGTAGATTTTGCTATGGATTCAATATAGTGGTTCCATTTGAGGTCTGAGGATAGGGTAAGTCCGAGGAGGCGTAGTGTATTGCTCTCCGGGAGAATCGCTTGGTCCATGCTTATGGGAGGCAGAAGAGGTTGCCTGTAATGGTTGACAGACAACAGCTTGGTCTTAAATGAATTGAAGTTGACAAGCCACTTCTTGCCCCAGTTCACCACAGAGTGTAGATCCCGTTCAAGGCCAGCAGCGAGATTATGTCTGTCCGCCACGACAGGTTTCTTGCTGGTGTGGGAGTATATTGTAGTGTCATCTGCGTAGTTGCCTACTTGGGACTTGATCTCATCTGGGAGGCCGTTGATGAAAATAAGGAAGAGCGTCGGGCCCAGAATAGAGCCCTGTGGGACACCAGCATTCGTGCTGTAGGACGAAGAGGCATGCCCATTCAAAACGACCTTCATTTTGCGGTTATTTAAGAAAGATTAGATTAGGTCAAGCAGGCGACCGGTATTACCGTAACCCCGTAGTTTGCATAGGAGGCCAGAGTGCAAACCCTGTCGAAAGCCTTGGAGATGTTCAGAGCAACCGCGCGAGCCTCGTCAGACTCATCAAGGGCCTGTAGCATGTTACGGTTGTTAGGAGGTCGGCCGTGGACCTGGCAAAGCGGAATCCATATTGTCTGTCAGAGAAGAGTTTGTGGGCAGAGAGATGATGAACTATTTCAGCATTGATTATGGCCTCGAATACTTTCCAGAATATCGGTAGAAGACTGATAGGGCGATAGTTGGATGGGCCCGAGGGTTCACCACAATTCTTAAATACAGGAACGACTGAAGAGAACTTCCAGCATGTAGGAAAGCAGGAAGCAGAAATGCCGTAGTTAAATAGTTTAGAAAGGACAGGGGAAAGTTTGGAGCCGAACTTGCGGTCAGCTATGCGCTGTCGCATTCTCTCAGCAAACAACCGTTTGGCCTCATTTAGGGTTCTCATGCACTCATTGCGAGCAGATATGAACAGGCGCCTATTGTGACCAGTTGACTGTCTCCAGAATAGACGGAAGTAATGGTTCCTGCGGGCAATGGCGGCTGAGCAGGCCCGAGAGAACCACTGAGAGGAATGAGGTTTTAAGCAATACTTCCTGATGGGTATGAAGGCATCAATGCCAGCTTTCACCCATGACGAGACCTCAGAGGTACAGTCATCAACTGATAGGTCAAACACTTTTCCCCAAGGGATGTCGCAGAGGAAATCGCTTTTTGGTATAGGTAGGAGGTCCTAAAGGTAGGGGGCTCCTGGGGGGAGTGAGATTGGAAAGAAATACTGAGAGAAACTACAGCGTGGTCGGAGTTGCAGAGAGGGCAAAGCTGCGAGACTTGACAGGCGTCAGGCGCAGAGGTGAAACATATATCTAGTAGTGAGGAATGACCCGAGGGAGTGCTTGGGAAGCGAGTGGGGAAGTCCACCACTTGCGTAAGGGATTGGGAAATAGCGAAGTTCATGGCGTGAATGCCCGCTGGATCAGTAACGGCGTTTTCAAGCCACTCAGAGTGATGGGCATTGAGGTCTCCAAATACAAATATGTGGGTGAATGGGTGATAGGAAATAGCCTTATCTATGTCGTCAGCAATGCTATCTAGTAGGGGGCAGTCAGGAGAAGAGGGAGAACGATAAAGAACGAATAGGTAACTAACCGAACTGAGGAGAGACAGGCGGAGACATATGTATTGGTGGTCAGTAGATTCGAGTGAAGTCACCCTAGCTATGGGGAGATGTTCGCTGACGTAGACACCCAGCCCATGCTTGTGGACAATGGAATCCTTCCTTAAAAGTGGAAGATAACCAGGGATGGAGAAGTCAGAGGAGGGAATAGCTGAGTTGAGAATGTGTGTGGATTATGTTTTATGTATTATGTTTTATGTATTATGTTTATGTATTATGTTTTATGTATTATGTTTTATGTATTATGTATTATTGCATGGATTATGGTACATAGAATGGGGCACCTAAATAGATGTGTACTTCATCGGTAAGAACAAACTTAATTAGGTAAAATATACTTTTCCATCGCGTGTGAACACCTAATTAGAGGCGAGGTATGTCAACTTGAGATAAAATCAATTATACATGCTCGAACGATATCTTCCATAGTGTAACGATTTTCTACCCGTATAGATACCCGTATAGATTTGAGGTTTTAGAGAACCGTATATGGATAACTCAACAACCCAAATGAAGTAAAATGGTATAAATAGATATAGACAAGTAATATTTATTATGAATTAAATAATAAAAAAAGAAAATTACCACTTCATTTGGAAATTAAATGTACATAAACGCACAGGGTCTTTATATAGGGTCCTTATACATGGGGACATAGAAACTACTAATACACTTATATAAGTTGTAACTTATATATATGGATGTGTGCGGGTATATGTGGTCATGTTTGTGTACGTATGCACACACATATATATACATATATATGTATATAATTGTATTTGGGTATATGGGCATAACTATGTACTTGATTGTCTTGTATATATCTTGTGTATATAAAAGTATATGCGGGATTGAGAATGCGACAAATTTATTTAGCACTGATATGTGTGTGCGTATATATACAGCACTACGTTAGTGCGCGGAAACCCTATGCTTATGAAGCGTATATATGTGTGAGTATGAGAACGCTAGGACCCAAAAAGAAAAAAGAAAAAAAGAAATATGTAAACTTAAGCAAAATCCCATTGTAAGTATATGTGAGAATGTACACATATGTATATGTGGAGAGAAGTTAGTATAAGTAGGTTGACCTAATGGGGTCAAACAGACGCCAAAAGTCAAAGGAATTGTTTTTTTTTGTTGTTTTTTTTTTTTTTTCAGAGGTCAAATCCTTTCAAGACGGTCTGAACAACTTCAAACGGATACAACGCCATTATTTGGAACTGGACTCTTTTTCTTTCTATATATATATTAAATTAAAATAAATTTTCAAAATTCAAAAATGTTGAAGAACATTTCAACATGAAATCCCTAAGAGAGATTTCACGTCTCCTCAGCAACAGTCTAAATCAAAATGAAAAAAATAAGATTAAAAAGAGAAATCAATAACGGTTAAGAATATACGTCACAAAAAAAAAATATATATATATATTATCGATTTTCTGCACTATTGTAAGAACTGCAACCTTGAAACTTCTGAATATCGTTTCTTATGTCGTTGTCTATGAGTGTATCAAATTTGATTAAAATCTGACCACTCCTTCTATCACCCGATTTTTTCGATTATCGATTTTCGATATTTATCGGAGGTACCTCGACACAAAACCTAGCTAAGAACACTTGCAGACGCTTATAGTACACCTGTGTAAATTTTCAAGAAAATCGGTTCAGCCGTTTTGGAGTCTATAGTTAACGAATACGCACATACAGACACACACACAGAGACAAAGTTTCATTTATAAATAAGTTTAGACATGTTATTAAATAAATGCTTTTCTTATTTTTTACAAACATTTCTTATTGCGTTGTCTTTTCTTGAAATTTGTGTTGTATTTTATGGACATGATATCCAGCATTAAATTCTCCTTTTAATCCGGGTATTCTGTAGCACACAAAGTTACTTAACAGATGTATTAGGTCGGAGACAAAGTTCTTTTTATATATACGTTTATTTATTTGTTGATTTATATATTTATTTATCATTCAACCACAGCAGTAGTTGAATATATTCCCAAGTCCGACATTGAGTGAGTCTAGGCAGCTTTCAAGCTTCATCACTAATTCAGTTCTCAACCAAATTTCAAAAAGTTTACATAGTTAGATAAAACACCTCCTTGGCTACATTTTGAAAAAAAAAAATTGAATTTTGGTTCACTAGAAAAAAGTTCTCAAAATATGTGAGGTCCAAAAAAAGGAGACTAACTACATAAGTACATAAATGAGTGACTAACACTACTGATAATAAATCTTATTCTTTATAACTTTTTTCTGTTTAATATTTTTGCATTCGGCTTTTCAACATTTAAATTCTGATGATATCTTTTATGATTTTTGTCAGTCAAACTTTGCTTATCACTTATCATTTTATCAGAATGGATCATCAGAATTATTCATAAATATATTCCCAAGTCCGACATTGTATGGATCTAGGTAGCTTTCAAGTGTCACTACTAATTCAGGTCTCAACTGAAATTCAAACAGTTTACAGAGTTACCCATAGCTACATTTTGAAAAAAGAAATTTAAATTTTGGCTCTGTAGATAAAAAGTTGCATCAAAATTATTCATAAATATATTCCCAAGTCCGACCTTGTATGGATCTAGGCAGCTTTCATGTGTCACTACTAATTCAGATCTCAACTAAAATTCAAACAGTTTACAGAGTTAGATAGGACACCCCCATAGCTACATTTTGAAAAAAGAAATTTGAATTTTGGCTCTGTAGATAAAAAAAGTTGCATCAAAATAGTCCGAAAAGGGAGACTAACAACATAAGTACATAAGTGAGTGACTAACGCTACTAATAATGAATCTTATTCTTTATACCTTTTCCTCCTACTTAGCGGCGGACACAAAAGAAAGAAACATTGTTCTACTACTCTGTTGAATTCAGTTAAGTGCCATACGTGATACACGCTTGGGCGATCATGTCTCGAAAGAGACATGACTGACTGGGTAAAAGATTATCCCGCAGTAGGTGGCCATTGCTTTCTGCGGTAGACTGGTTGCCGACCAAGGCTATAGGACCCAATCTGTCCTGCTATTTAAACCATAACTGGAAGGAAAAGACGGATTAATACCTTTCCCAAGGGTATTTGCGCGTAAGTGAATACAAGTGAATACAAGTGAATACGTGATACACGTGGGAAATAGGTGTGTTTCACCATAACAGTGGGAGAGTCCATTATCTGAGGAATAGGTGTGTTTCCCCATAAGAGAGGGAGAGTCCATTATCTGAGGAATAGGTGTGTTTCACCATAACAGTGGGAAAGTCCATTATCTGAGGAATAGGTGTGTTTCACCATAACAGTGGGAGAGTCCATCATCTGAGGAATAGGTGTGTTTCCCCCTAAGAGAGGGAGAGTCCATTATCTGAGGAATATGTGTGTTTCACCATAACAGTGGGAGAGTTCATTATCTGAGGAATAGGTGTGTTTCACCATAACAGTGGGAGAGTCCATTATCTAAGGAATAGGTGTGTTTCCCCATAACAGTGGGAGAGTCCATTATCTGAGGAATAGGTGTGTTTCCCCATAACAGTGGGAGAGTCCATTATCTGAGGAATAGGTGTGTTTCCCCATAAAAGAGGGAGAGTCCATTATCTGAGGAATAGGTGTGTTTCACCATAACAGTGGGAGAGTCCATTATCTGAGAAATAGGTGTGTTTCGCCATAACAGTGGGAGAGTCCATTATCTACGGAATAGGTGTGTTTCCCCATAACAGTGGGAGAGTTCATTATCTGAGGAGTAGGTGTGTTTCCCCATAACAGTTCTCGAGATTAGCATCAGCCATCTGAATCGAAGACAAAAAACTTCTTTAAGATAATTACAAGAGAACAGTTTCGTTTTGGATGCGTTAAAATAACAAGACACTGATTGCCCAGGTTAATAACAGATTCTGCTATATATTCTTTTAATCGGTGTGTAATTTCGGAATTGCATTTGCATTGTAAGATTTAGAGGAAAAATAGATGTCGTTTTGAGATGTAGAATCTAGAATGCAGGTGAAAAGCTGAATTTTGTTTTGACGATCAGGTTCAAAGATGCCAGCACCCGAAAAATAACAAAACGCACCTGGAGGTGACAGCTTTCGGGTAAGGTTCATCTATTTAAGTGAAATCAGACAGCAGCAGTCGGTAGTTTAACAGACAGTTTGGCAATTGAAAACAAAGAAAGAAACAAAGAGGGAAATCGGGCTCAGCTAGATGGTTGTTACCACGATGCGTATGTGATGATCCTCTGACCATCGCCTACTCCACAGCCAATGAAGCGAATAAAGACATATTATATATTTTTATTTATATATATCTGTGTTGCTTCCGTCATTTTTACGAGGGTCATTCAATAAACAAGGTGAATTTTTTAATTGAAAAAAAAATTTAGAGTTTGGAGATTAACCAAGATGGCCGACGCAAGCTCCAGGATTAAACAGAGGTCACTTATCAATTTTTGGTTGCTGAAGGGTGCAAACCAGTTGAAATTCATAGAAGAATGTCAACTGTGTATCGTGCTACATGTTTCAAAAAATGTCTACAAGTTGGCTAAATTGTTTCAAGAAAGACGGAGCAGTGTTGAGGAGGAAGACAAGCCTGGGAGGCCTACAGAAGTGAGGCCTCCAGAGTTGATCGAATCAGTCAATGACCTCATTCAGTCTGACAGAAGGGTGAGCCTATCAGTTAGGACAGCGCACAAAATGTTCCATGATGACCTTGCCTACTCGAAGGTCAGCTGCCGGTGGGTGCCAAAATGCTTACTGCAGAGAACAAACAGAAGAGTGTCGAGTTGTCCCAGTGTCGTCTCTCCTCCTTACAGCTCTGAACTTGCCCCTTCAGACTTTCATCTGGTTTGTCCCTTGAAATCGTTCACGAGAGGCACGAAGTTTGAAAAGGACGAAGAAGTCAAACGTGCAGTGAGCGATTGGCTGATACATCAGTCCAAAGATTTTTACGCTGAGGAAGCTTGTGTGCAGACGGGAAAAGAGTGTGACACTGCTGGGAGACTACGTTGAAAAAAACGAAGTAAGCTTCTATTTGTATTAGAAGTCTTTATACCTAAACATTCACCTTATTTATTGAATGACGCTCGTAGAAGTCCTTATACTGAAAAATGCACCTTATTTATTGAATGACCCTCATAGATGTCCTTATACCGAAAAATTTACCTTATTTATTGAATGACCCTCATAGAAGTCCTCACACCGAAAAATTCACCTTATTTATTGAATGACCCTCGGAGAAGTCCTTATACCGAAAAGTCACCTTATTTATTGAATGGCCCTCGTAGAAGTCCTTACACAAAAAAGTCACCTTATTTATTGAATGACCCTCGTAGAAGTCCTTATACCAAAAAATTCAACTTATTTATTGAATGAGCCTCGTAGACGTCCTTATACCGAAAGGTTCACCTTACTTATTGAATGAGCCACGTAGAAAGCCTTACATTGAAAAAGTCACATTTTTTATTGAATGACATTCGTAGAAGTCCTTATACCAAATAAATTGCCCTATTTATTGAATGACACTCGTAGAAGTCCTTATACTGAAAAGTTCACTTATTTATTGAATGACCCTCGTAGAAGTCCTTATACAGAAAAATTCACTTCATTTATTAAATGAATCTCATAGAGGTTTTTATACTGAGAAATTAACCTTATTTTTTAAATGACCCTCGTAGATTCCTTATGCCAAAAATTCACCTCATTTACTGAAAGACCCACGCAGATGTCCTTATACCGAAAATTTCACCTTATTTATTGAATGAGCTTCGTAGAAAGCCTTATACTGAAAAATTCACCTTATTTATTGAATGACACTCGTAGAATTCCTCATACCAAAAAATTCATCTTATTTATTGAATGACCCCCCTAGAAGTCCTTATACCGAAAAATTCAGCTATTTATTGAATGACACTCCTATACGTTCTCACACCAAAAAATTCACCTTATTTATTGAATGACCCTCGTAGATGTCCTTATACCGAAATTTCACCTTATTTATTGAATGACACTTGTAAAAGTCCTTATACCAAAAATTCACCTTATTTATTGAATGACCCTCGTAGATGTCCTTATACCGAAATTTCACCTTATTTATTGAATGACACTTGTAAAAGTCCTTATACCAAAAAATTCACCTTATTTATTGAATGACCCTCGTAGATGTTTTTATACCGAAAGATTAACCCTATTTATTGAATGACTCTCGTAGAAGTCCTTATCCCGAAAAAATCACCTTATTTATTGAATGACCCTCGTAGATGTCCTTATACCGAAAAATTCACCTTATTTATTGAATGACACTTGTAAAAGTCCTTAGACCAAAAAATTCACCTTATTTATTGAATGACCCTCGTAGAAGTTCTTATACTGGAAAATTCACTTTATTTATTGAATGTCTCGTATCAACAAGAAAGAAATACTTTAGTTTATTTTATTCCTAAATATTTCACAGAAGTGACAAAAAATAATAAAATAATGGCATCTCAGGTCTGAAAACAATCGTGACGATCTTCAACAACCAAAAAATTACTCAGACCGGAATTTAAAACGTTTTTCTTAGCGGTTTTATTGCCGACCCAGATTTGAATCGAGGCAGATTTTTCAAAGCCAGATTAGCTGAATCACTTGAGTGCGAAAGTAGGAGATGAATAATTAATTAGGGAAGAATAGAAATAAAAATAAGACGAACAGATACACTAAAAACGATTGGCAAAGATAGAACGACAGAGATATAAATTGTGAAAGATAAAATCAATGAATATCTTTTTTTATGCTAGAACTTCTAGAACTAAACAGGATTTAGGCTATCACGGGTTTTCTTAGCTGTCTTATTTTATTATCTTTGAATTGCCACGACTTTTTTAAAATATCGTTTTACTTCCAGGTATAGAGATACAGCCACAAAGATGCAAGAGGTTAATGAAACTAAGAGTAAATGAGAAAAAAATATGGAGGAGAATGGACGATAAATGAACATATTTCAGGAAGACAAAAGATGGCTATTGACACTGTATTTAAATTTGAAAATATCGTCGATGGCAGTGACGCCAGAAAACGGAATATAATTTAATATGTGATAAATACGAGGAAAGAAACTATTGCAAAATAAATTACGGTTCTATGTCGCTAAGAAACACGGTGGAGTAATGGATTGAGGAGTTAGAGAGCAGAGTTCGAATTCCCTTCGGATTCATCACATTTACTTTCGTACATTGGGAAAGGTATCGTCTCTCTCTCATATATATATATATATATATATATATATATATATATATAAAATTATTTACTTAGTTAGTTTTGGGTCATTATTAAATGACACCAGTACAAATTGTATTAAAAATGTTCAATGTTATTTTTAAACAAGTTATTACGCAACCCAAGTTTATACCCTTTGATGTCTTCAGGAGATTTACAATAACAATTTGCAGTTATTGTAATTCACCTGAACACAGCAGATGGTAGAAAGCTGGGTTGCGTAATAACTCATTCAAAAATTATATACATATATATACATATATCCCACCTTTCGCGCTCATGAGAGAGAGAGAGAGAGAGAGAGAGAGAGAGAGAGAGAGACAGTAGCGAGGCAGAATCGGCTCAGTTCATTTGCGTGAAATAGCGAGGTAGTATCAACTAAGTTAATTCTCTTTACTACCAGTTATTAAACTTTACTGCCATTTATGAAAGCTCTTACCACGTGTTCGTTCTTTAACAGTGCCCTATCATTTTATTTTTTGTAATAATAATGTCGAGTAGTGAAGAATATATATATATCCTCTTTATTATAATAAAGATCGTTGTATATATATATATATATATATATATATATATCACGATCTTTATTTTAATAAAGAAGATATATATATTTATATATATATATATATATATATATATAGTCATCCGCAGACAGATCTGTTTCGCTGTATTACAACTCATAAGTACGGCTTAGACTCCAGTCTTCCTAACCCAGGATTGAAACACGACCGAATTGGCGTCAGTCGGCGATTCTACCCCTAGGCCACGAGCTTCCAGTAAAACAAGGAAGGCTTTTTAGCTCGCATAAACACGCCCAATAGCTAGAGTGCTCCAATTCATTATTAAATGAGCGGTGCGTAAATGCCGAAGTAGCTACTGTTTACAAAGTCTATCACTCTTCCAGAGTGCTCACTCAGGGTGTGAGAGCGTATATATATATATATATATATATATATATATATATATATATCCCCCCAATCTAGCGCAGAGGTTTGGCTTATTTTGTCGTTGTCTACTTATGTCATAATGTAAGATAATAGCAAGTACATCAATATATATGTTGACGTCATTTTAGACGGCATATCGCTGCAAATATTTTACTGTCATTTTTAACGGCTTGGGCCTATTCCTGAAGATAAAAACATATTTTTTCTCAATCCAGTTATGGGTTAAACATCAGGACAGACTGGAGTACATAGCCTTTAGTAGAAACCAATCTAGGAGAAGAAACACTGTAAATTCAAGCCATCATGGAAAATCCAGAGGGAAGGACCGGAAGGCAAAGACAGTAAATAACTAAATTCTGGTGGGTATTATTATATGCGACCTACTTACTCCCCCTAGACGTCACATATTTGAGTGCCTGAGATTGTAAGAATAGGAAGAGATGGTTGCAGACGTCACACATTTGAGTGCCCTGAGATTATAAGAATAGGAAGAGATGGTTGCAGACGTCACACATTTGAGTGCTCTGAGATTGTAAGAATAAGAAGAGATGGTTGCAGACGTCACACATTTGAGTACCCTGAGATTGTAAGAATAGGAAGAGATGGTTACAGACGTCACATATTTGAGTGCTCTAAGATTGTAAGAATAAGAAGAGATGGTTGCAGACGTCACACATTTGAGTGCCCTGAGATTGTAAGAATAGGAAGAGATGGTTGCAGACGTCACACATTTGAGTACCCTGAGATTGTAAGAATAGGAAGAGATGGTTGCAGATGTCACACATTTGAGTACCCTGAGATTGTAAGAATAGGAAGAGATGGTTGCAGACGTCACACATTTGAGTACACTGAGATTGTAAGAATAGGAAGAGATGGTTGCAGAAGTCACACATTTGAGTGCTCTGAGATTGTAAGAATAAGAAGAGATGGTTGCAGACGTCACAGATTTGAGTACCCTGAGATTGTAAGAATAGGAAGAGATGGTTGCAGACGTCACACATTTGAGTACCCTGAGATTGTAAGAATATGAAGAGATGGTTGCAGACGTCACACATTTGAGTGCTCTGAGATTATAAGAATAGGAAGAGATGGTTGCAGACGTCACACATTTGAGTATCCTGAGATTGTAAGAATAGGAAGAGATGCTTGCAGACGTCACACATTTGAGTGCTCTGAGATTGTAAGAATAAGAAGAGATGGTTGCAGACGACACACACTTGAGTGCTCTGAGATTGTAAGAATATGAAGAGATGATTGCAGACGTCACATATTTGAATGCCCTCAGATTGTAAGAATATGAAGAGATGGTTGCAGACGTCACACATTTGAGTGCCCTGAGATTATAAGAATAGGAAGAGATGATTGCACACGTCACACATTTGAGTGCTCTGAGATTGTAAGAATAGGAAGAGATGGTTGCAGAAGTCACACATTTGAGTGCTCTGAGATTGTAAGAATAGGAAGAGATAGTTGCAGACGTCACACATTTGAGTGCTCTGAGATTGTAAGAATAGGAAGAGATGGTTGCAGACGTCACACATTTGAGTGCTCTGAGATTGTAAGAATAGGAAGAGATGGTTGCAGACGTCACACATTTGAGTGCTCTGAGATTGTAAGAATAGGAAGAGATGGTTGTAGACGTCACATATTTGAGTACCCTGAGATTGTAAGAATAGGAAGAGATGGTTGCAGACGTCACACATTTGAGTGCTCTGAGATTGTAAGAATAGGAAGAGATGGTTGCAGACGTCACACATTTGAGTACACTGAGATTGTAAGAATAGGAAGAGATGGTTGCAGACGTCACACATTTGAGTGCTCTGAGATTGTAAGAATAGGAAGAGATGGTTGCAGACGTCACAGATTTGAGTGCCCTGAGATTGTAAGAATAGGAAGAGATAGTTGCAGACGTCACACATTTGAGTGCTCTGAGATTATAAGAATAGGAGGAGGTGGTTGCATACGTCACAGATTTGAGTAACCTGAGATGGTAAGAATAGGAAGAGATGGTTGCAGACGTCACACATTTGAGTATCCTGAGATTGTAAGAATAGGAAGAGATGCTTGCAGACGTCACACATTTGAGTGCTCTGAGATTGTAAGAATAAGAAGAGATGGTTGCAGACGACACACACTTGAGTGCTCTGAGATTGTAAGAATAGGAAGAGATCGTTACAGACGTCACACATTTGAGTGCTCTGAGATTGTAAGAATAGGAAGAGATGGTTGCAGACGTCACACATTTGAGTACCCTGAGATTGTAAGCATAGGAAGAGATGGTTGCAGACGTCACACATTTGAGTGCTCTGAGATTGTAAGAATAGGAACAGATGGTTGCAGACGTCACACATTTGAGTGCTCTGAGATTGTAAGAATAAGAAGAGCTGGTTGCAGACGTCACACATTTGAGTGCTCTGAGATTGTAAGAATAGGAAGAGATGGTTGCAGACGTCACACATTTGAGTGCTCTGAGATTATAAGAATAGGAAGAGATGGTTGCAGACGTCACACATTTGAGTGCTCTGAGATTATAAGAATAGGAAGAGATGGTTGCAGACGTCACACATTTGAGTGCTCTGAGATTATAAGAATAAGAAGAGATGGTTGCAGACGTCACACATTTGAGTACCCTGAGATTGTAAGAATAGGAAGAGATGGTTGCAGACGTCACATATTTGAGTGCTCTGAGATTGTAAGAATAGGAAGAGATGGTTGCAGACGTCACACATTTGAGTGCTCTGAGATTATAAGAATAGGAAGAGATGGTTGCAGACGTCACACATTTGAGTGCTCTGAGATTATAAGAATAGGAAGAGATGGTTGCAGACGTCACACATTTGAGTGCTCTGAGATTGTAAGAATAGGAAGAGATGGTTGCAGACGTCACACATTTGAGTGCTCTGAGATTATAAGAATAGGAAGAGATGGTTGCAGACGTCACACATTTGAGTGCTCTGAGATTATAAGAATAGGAAGAGATGGTTGCAGACGTCACACATTTGAGTGCTCTGAGATCATAAGAATAGGAAGAGATGGTTGCAGACGTCACACATTTGAGTGCTCTGAGATCATAAGAATAGGAAGAGATGGTTGCAGACGTCACACATTTGAGTGCTCTGAGATTGTAAGAATAAGAAGAGATGGTTGCAGACGTCACACATTTGAGTGCTCTGAGATTGTAAGAATAAGAAGAGATGGTTGCAGACGTCACACATTTGAGTACCCTGAGATTGTAAGAATAGGAAGAGATGGTTGCAGACGTCACACATTTGAGTGCTCTGAGATTGTAAGAATAAGAAGAGATGGTTGCAGACGTCACACATTTGAGTGCCCTGAGATTATAAGAATAGGAAGAGATGGTTGAACACGTCACACATTTGAGTGCTCTGAGATTGTAAGATTAGGAAGAGATGGTAGCAGACGTCACATATTTGAGTGCTCTGAGATTGTAAGAATAAGAAGAGATGGTTGCAGACGTCACATATTTGAGTGCTCTGAGATTGTAAGAATAAGAAGAGATGGTTGCAGACGTCACACATTTGAGTACCCTGAGATTGTAAGAATAGGAATAGAGGGTTGCAGACGTCACACATTTGAGTGCTCTGAGATTGTAAGAATAAGAAGAGATGGTTGCAGACGTCACACATTTGAGTGCTCTGAGATTGTAAGAATAGGAAGAGATGGTTGAAGACGTCAGACATTTGAGTGCTCTGAGATTGTAAGAATATGAAGAGATGGTTGCAGACGTCACAGATTTGAGTACCCTGAGATTGTAAGAATAGGAAGAGATGGTTGCAGACGTCACACATTTGAGTGCTCTGAGATTGTATGAATAAGAAGAGCTGGTTGCAGACGTCACACATTTGAGTGCTCTGAGATTGTAAGAATAGGAATAGATGGTTGCAGACGTCACACATTTGAGTGCACTGAGATTATAAGAATAGGAAGAGATGGTTGCAGACGTCACATATTTGAATGCTCTGAGATTATAAGAATAGGAAGAGATGGTTGCAGACGTCACACATTTGAGTGCCCTGAGATTATAAGAATAGGAAGAGATGATTGCAAAAGTCACACATTTGAGGGCTCTGAGATTATAAGAATAGGAAGAGATGGTTGCAGACGTCACACATTTGAGTGCTCTGAGATTATAAGAATAGGAAGAGATGGTTGCAGACGTCACACATTTGAGTGCTCTGAGATTGTAAGAATAGGAAGAGATGGTTGCAGACGTCACACATTTGAGTGCTCTGAGATTATAAGAATAGGAAGAGATGGTTGCAGACGTCACACATTTGAGTGCTCTGAGATTGTAAGAATAGGAAGAGATGGTTGCAGACGTCACACATTTGAGTACACTGAGATTGTAAGAATAGGAAGAGATGGTTGCAGACGTCACACATTTGAGTGCTCTGAGATTGTAAGAATAGGAAGAGATGGTTGCAGACGTCACAAATTTGAGTACCCTGAGATTGTAAGAATAGGAAGAGATGGTTGAAGACGTCAGACATTTGAGTGCTCTGAGATTGTAAGAATAGGAAGAGATGGTTGCAGACGTCACAGATTTGAGTGCCCTGAGATTGTAAGAATAGGAAGAGATAGTTGCAGACGTCACACATTTGAGTGCTCTGAGATTATAAGAATAGGAGGAGGTGGTTGCATACGTCACAGATTTGAGTGCTCTGAGATTGTAAGAATAGGAAGAGATGGTTGCAGACGTCACACATTTGAGTACCCTGAGATTGTAAGCATAGGAAGAGATGGTTGCAGACGTCACACATTTGAGTGCTCTGAGATTGTAAGAATAGGAAGAGATGGTTGCAGACGTCACACATTTGAGTGCTCTGAGATTGTAAGAATAGGAAGAGATGGTTGCAGACGTCACACATTTGAGTGCTCTGAGATTATAAGAATAGGAAGAGATGGTTGCAGACGTCACACATTTGAGTGCTCTGAGATTATAAGAATAGGAAGAGATGGTTGCAGACGTCACACATTTGAGTGCTCTGAGATTATAAGAATAAGAAGAGATGGTTGCAGACGTCACACATTTGAGTACCCTGAGATTGTAAGAATAGGAAGAGATGGTTGCAGACGTCACATATTTGAGTGCTCTGAGATTGTAAGAATAGGAAGAGATGGTTGCAGACATCACACATTTGAGTGCTCTGAGATTATAAGAATAGGAAGAGATGGTTGCAGACGTCACACATTTGAGTGCTCTGAGATTATAAGAATAGGAAGAGATGGTTGCAGACGTCACACATTTGAGTGCTCTGAGATTGTAAGAATAGGAAGAGATGGTTGCAGACGTCACACATTTGAGTGCTCTGAGATTATAAGAATAGGAAGAGATGGTTGCAGACGTCACACATTTGAGTGCTCTGAGATTATAAGAATAGGAAGAGATGGTTGCAGACGTCACACATTTGAGTGCTCTGAGATCATAAGAATAGGAAGAGATGGTTGCAGACGTCACACATTTGAGTGCTCTGAGATCATAAGAATAGGAAGAGATGGTTGCAGACGTCACACATTTGAGTGCTCTGAGATTGTAAGAATAAGAAGAGATGGTTGCAGACGTCACACATTTGAGTGCTCTGAGATTGTAAGAATAAGAAGAGATGGTTGCAGACGTCACACATTTGAGTACCCTGAGATTGTAAGAATAGGAAGAGATGGTTGCAGACGTCACACATTTGAGTGCTCTGAGATTGTAAGAATAAGAAGAGATGGTTGCAGACGTCACACATTTGAGTGCCCTGAGATTATAAGAATAGGAAGAGATGGTTGCACACGTCACACATTTGAGTGCTCTGAGATTGTAAGATGAGGAAGAGATGGTAGCAGACGTCACATATTTGAGTGCTCTGAGATTGTAAGAATAAGAAGAGATGGTTGCAGACGTCACACATTTGAGTACCCTGAGATTGTAAGAATAGGAATAGAGGGTTGCAGACGTCACACATTTGAGTGCTCTGAGATTGTAAGAATAAGAAGAGATGGTTGCAGACGTCACACATTTGAGTGCTCTGAGATTGTAAGAATAGGAAGAGATGGTTGAAGACGTCAGACATTTGAGTGCTCTGAGATTGTAAGAATAGGAAGAGATGGTTGCAGACGTCACAGATTTGAGTACCCTGAGATTGTAAGAATAGGAAGAGATGGTTGCAGACGTCACACATTTGAGTGCTCTGAGATTGTATGAATAAGAAGAGCTGGTTGCAGACGTCACACATTTGAGTGCTCTGAGATTGTAAGAATAGGAATAGATGGTTGCAGACGTCACACATTTGAGTGCACTGAGATTATAAGAATAGGAAGAGATGGTTGCAGACGTCACACATTTGAGTGTTCTGAGATTATAAGAATAGGAAGAGATGGTTGCAGACGTCACACATTTGTGTGCTCTGAGATTGTAAGAATAGGAAGAGATGGTTGCAGACGTCACACATTTGAGGGCTCTGAGATTATAAGAATAGGAAGAGATGGTTGCAGACGTCACACATTTGAGTGCTCTGAGATTATAAGAATAGGAAGAGATGGTTGCAGACGTCACACATTTGAGTGCTCTGAGATTGTAAGAATAGGAAGAGATGGTTGCAGACGTCACACATTTGAGTGCTCTGAGATTATAAGAATAGGAAGAGATGGTTGCAGACGTCACACATTTGAGTGCTCTGAGATTATAAGAATAGGAAGAGATGGTTGCAGACGTCACACATTTGAGTGCTCTGAGATCATAAGAATAGGAAGAGATGGTTGCAGACGTCACACATTTGAGTGCTCTGAGATCATAAGAATAGGAAGAGATGGTTGCAGACGTCACACATTTGAGTGCTCTGAGATTGTAAGAATAAGAAGAGATGGTTGCAGACGTCACACATTTGAGTGCTCTGAGATTGTAAGAATAAGAAGAGATGCTTGCAGACGTCACACATTTGAGTACCCTAAGATTGTAAGAATAGGAAGAGATGGTTGCAGACGTCACACATTTGAGTGCTCTGAGATTGTAAGAATAGGAAGAGATGGTTGCAGACGTCACAAATTTGAGTACACTGAGATTGTAAGAATAGGAAGAGATGGTTGAAGACGTCAGACATTTGAGTGCTCTGAGATTGTAAGAATAGGAAGAGATGGTTGCAGACGTCACAGATTTGAGTGCCCTGAGATTGTAAGAATAGGAAGAGATAGTTGCAGACGTCACACATTTGAGTGCTCTGAGATTATAAGAATAGGAGGAGGTGGTTGCATACGTCACAGATTTGAGTAACCTGAGATGGTAAGAATAGGAAGAGATGGTTGCAGACGTCACACATTTGAGTGCTCTGAGATTATAAGAATAGGAAGAGATCGTTACAGACGTCACACATTTGAGTGCTCTGAGATTGTAAGAATAGGAAAAGATGGTTGCAGACGTCACACATTTGAGTACCCTGAGATTGTAAGCATAGGAAGAGATGGTTGCAGACGTCACACATTTGAGTGCTCTGAGATTTGGGAAGAGATGGTTGCAGACGTCACACATTTGAGTGCTCTGAGATTGTAAGAATAAGAAGAGCTGGTTGCAGACGTCACACATTTGAGTGCTCTGAGATTGTAAGAATAGGAAGAGATGGTTGCAGACGTCACACATTTGAGTGCTCTGAGATTAAAAGAATAGGAAGAGATGGTTGCAGACGTCACACATTTGAGTGCTCTGAGATTATAAGAATAGGAAGAGATGGTTGCAGACGTCACACATTTGAGTGCTCTGAGATTATAAGAATAAGAAGAGATGGTTGCAGACGTCTCACATTTGAGTACCCTGAGATTGTAAGAATAGGAAGAGATGGTTGCAGACGTCACATATTTGAGTGCTCTGAGATTGTAAGAATAGGAAGAGATGGTTGCAGACGTCACACATTTGAGTGCTCTGAGATTATAAGAATAGGAAGATGAGATGGTTGCAGACGTCACACATTTGAGTGCTCTGAGATTATAAGAATAGGAAGAGATGGTTGCAGACGTCACACATTTGAGTGCTCTGAGATTGTAAGAATAGGAAGAGATGGTTGCAGACGTCACACATTTGAGTGCTCTGAGATTATAAGAATAGGAAGAGATGGTTGCAGACGTCACACATTTGAGTGCTCTGAGATTATAAGAATAGGAAGAGATGGTTGCAGACGTCACACATTTGAGTGCTCTGAGATCATAAGAATAGGAAGAGATGGTTGCAGACGTCACACATTTGAGTGCTCTGAGATCATAAGAATAGGAAGAGATGGTTGCAGACGTCACACATTTGAGTGCTCTGAGATTGTAAGAATAAGAAGAGATGGTTGCAGACGTCACACATTTGAGTGCTCTGAGATTGTAAGAATAAGAAGAGATGGTTGCAGACGTCACACATTTGAGTACCCTGAGATTGTAAGAATAGGAAGAGATGGTTGCAGACGTCACACATTTGAGTGCTCTGAGATTGTAAGAATAAGAAGAGATGGTTGCAGACGTCACACATTTGAGTGCCCTGAGATTATAAGAATAGGAAGAGATGGTTGCACACGTCACACATTTGAGTGCTCTGAGATTGTAAGATTAGAAGAGATGGTAGCAGACGTCACATATTTGAGTGCTCTGAGATTGTAAGAATAAGAAGAGATGGTTGCAGACGTCACATATTTGAGTGCTCTGAGATTGTAAGAATAAGAAGAGATGGTTGCAGACGTCACACATTTGAGTACCCTGAGATTGTAAGAATAGGAATAGAGGGTTGCAGACGTCACACATTTGAGTGCTCTGAGATTGTAAGAATAAGAAGAGATGGTTGCAGACGTCACACATTTGAGTGCTCTGAGATTGTAAGAATAGGAAGAGATGGTTGAAGACGTCAGACATTTGAGTGCTCTGAGATTGTAAGAATAGGAAGAGATGGTTGCAGACGTCACAGATTTGAGTACCCTGAGATTGTAAGAATAGGAAGAGATGGTTGCAGACGTCACACATTTGAGTGCTCTGAGATTGTATGAATAAGAAGAGCTGGTTGCAGACGTCACACATTTGAGTGCTCTGAGATTGTAAGAATAGGAATAGATGGTTGCAGACGTCACACATTTGAGTGCACTGAGATTATAAGAATAGGAAGAGATGGTTGCAGACCTCACACATTTGAGTGCTCTGAGATTATAAGAATAGGAAGAGATGGTTGCAGACGTCACACATTTGAGTGCTCTGAGATTGTAAGAATAGGAAGAGATGGTTGCAGACGTCACACATTTGAGGGCTCTGAGATTATAAGAATAGGAAGAGATGGTTGCAGACGTCACACATTTGAGTGCTCTGAGATTATAAGAATAGGAAGAGATGGTTGCAGACGTCACACATTTGAGTGCTCTGAGATTGTAAGAATAGGAAGAGATGGTTGCAGACGTCACACATTTGAGTGCTCTGAGATTATAAGAATAGGAAGAGATGGTTGCAGACGTCACACATTTGAGTGCTCTGAGATTATAAGAATAGGAAGAGATGGTTGCAGACGTCACACATTTGAGTGCTCTGAGATCATAAGAATAGGAAGAGATGGTTGCAGACGTCACACATTTGAGTGCTCTGAGATCATAAGAATAGGAAGAGATGGTTGCAGACGTCACACATTTGAGTGCTCTGAGATTGTAAGAATAAGAAGAGATGGTTGCAGACGTCACAAATTTGAGTGCTCTGAGATTGTAAGAATAAGAAGAGATGGTTGCAGACGTCACACATTTGAGTACCCTGAGATTGTAAGAATAGGAAGAGATGGTTGCAGACGTCACACATTTGAGTGCTCTGAGATTGTAAGAATAAGAAGAGATGGTTGCAGACGTCACACATTTGAGTGCCCTGAGATTATAAGAATAGGAAGAGATGGTTGCACACGTCACACATTTGAGTGCTCTGAGATTGTAAGATTAGGAAGAGATGGTAGCAGACGTCATATATTTGAGTGCTCTGAGATTGTAAGAATAAGAAGAGATGGTTGCAGACGTCACATATTTGAGTGCTCTGAGATTATAAGAATAAGAAGAGATGGTTGCAGACGTCACACATTTGAGTACCCTGAGATTGTAAGAATAGGAATAGAGGGTTGCAGACGTCACACATTTGAGTGCTCTGAGATTGTAAGAATAAGAAGAGATGGTTGCAGACGTCACACATTTGAGTGCTCTGAGATTGTAAGAATAGGAAGAGATGGTTGAAGACGTCAGACATTTGAGTGCTCTGAGATTGTAAGAATAGGAAGAGATGGTTGCAGACGTCACAGATTTGAGTACCCTGAGATTGTAAGAATAGGAAGAGATGGTTGCAGACGTCACACATTTGAGTGCTCTGAGATTGTATGAATAAGAAGAGCTGGTTGCAGACGACACACATTTGAGTGCTCTGAGATTGTAAGAATAGGAAGAGATGGTTGCAGACGTCACACATTTGAGTGCACTGAGATTATAAGAATAGGAAATAGTATGGTTGCAGACGTCACACATTTGAGTGCTCTGAGATGGTGAATAGGAAGAGATGGTAGCAGACGTCATATTTGAGTGCTCTAGACAAAGGAGAATAAGAAGAGATGGCTGCAGACGCCGCCACATTTGAGTGCCTGGAGATTGTAAGAATAAAAGAAGATGGTTGCAGACGTCACACATTTGAGTACCCTGAGATTGCAAGAATAGAAGAGATACAAGACGCCACATTTGAGTGCTCTGAGATTGTAAGAATAAGAAGAGATGGTTGCAGACGTCACACATTTGAGTGCCCTGAGATTATAAGAATAGGAAGAGATGGTTGCACACGTCACACATTTGAGTGCTCTGAGACATAAGAATAAGAAGAGGTGGTTATGGACGTCACACATTTGAGTGCTCTGAGATTGTGTAGAATATGAAGAGATGGTTGCAGACGTCACACATTTGAGTGCTCTGAGATTGTAAGAATAGGAAGAGATGGTTGAAGACGTCAGACATTTGAGTGCTCTGAGATTGTAAGAATAGGAAGAGATGGTTGCAGACGTCACAGATTTGAGTGCTCTGAGATTGAAGGAATAAGAAGAGCTGGTTGCAGACGTCACACATTTGAGTGCTCTGAGATTGTAAGAATAGGAATAGATGGTTGCAGACGCCCACACATTTGAGTGCACTGAGATTATAAGAATAGAAGAGATGGCTGCAGACGTCACACATTGAGTGCTCTGAGATTATAAGAATAGGAAGAGATGGTTGCAGACGTCACACATTTGAGTGCTCTGAGATTGTAAGAATAGGAAGAGATGGTTGCAGACGTCACACATTTGAGGGCTCTGAGATTATAAGAATAGGAAGAGACAGCAGGGATTACCAAGACATTTGAGTGCTCTGAGATATAAGAATAGGAAGAGATGGTTGCAGACGTCACACATTTGAGTGCTCTGAGATTGTAAGAATAGGAAGAGATGGTTGCGGAGACGTCACACATTTGAGTGCTCTGAGATTATAAGAATAGGAAGAGATGGTTGCAGACGTCACACATTTGAGTGCTCTGAGATTATAAGAACAGGGAAGAGATGGTTGCAGACGTCACACATTTGAGTGCTCTGAGATCATAAGAATAGGAAGAGATGGTTGCAGACGTCACACATTTGAGTGCTCTGAGATCATAAGAATAGGAAGAGATGGTTGCAGACGTCACACATTTGAGTGCTCTGAGATTATAAGAATAAGAAGAGGTGGTTGCAGACGTCACACATTTGAGTGCTCTGAGATTATAAGAATAAGAAGAGGTGGTTGCAGACGTCACACATTTGAGTGCTCTGAGATTGTAAGAATAAGAAGAGGTGGTTGCAGACGTCACACATTTGAGTGCTCTGAGATTATAAGAATAAGTAAAGCAGGCTGTGCACGTCACACATTTGAGTGCTCTGAGATTATAAGAATAGGAAGAGATGCATTGCACACGTCACACATTTGAGTGCTCTGAGATTATAAGTACTGAAGAGGTGGTTGCAGACGTCACACATTTGAGTGCTCTGAGATTGTAAGAATAAGAAGAGATGGTTGCAGACGTCACACATTTGAGTGCTCTGAGATTGTAAGAATAGGAAGAGATGGTTGAAGACGTCAGACATTTGAGTGCTCTGAGATTGTAAGAATAGGAAGAGATGGTTGCAGACGTCACACATTTGAGTGCTCTGAGATTGTATGAATAAGAAGAGCTGGCTGTAGACGTCACACATTTGAGTGCTCTGAGATTGTAAGAATAGGAATAGATTGTTGCAGACGTCAAGCACATTGAGTGCACTGAGATTATAAGAATAGGAAGAGATGGTTGCAGACGTCACACATTTGAGTGCTCTGAGATTATAAGAATAGGAAGAGATGGTTGCAGACGTCACACATTTGAGTGCTCTGAGATTGTAAGAATAGGAAGAGATGGTTGCAGACGTCACACATTGAGGGCTCTGAGATTATAAGAATAGGAAGAGATGGTTGCAGACGTCACACATTTGAGTGCTCTGGAGATTATAAGAATAGGAAGAGATGGTTGCAGACGTCACACATTTGAGTGCTCTGAGATTGTAAGAATAGGAAGAGATGGTTGCAGACGTCACACATTTGAGTGCTCTGAGATTATAAGAATAGGAAGATGGGCTGCAGACGTCACACATTTGAGTGCTCTGAGATCATAAGCAACAGGAGATGGTTGCAGACGTCACACATTTGAGTGCTCTGAGATCATAAGAATAGGAAGAGATGGTTGCAGACGTCACACATTTGAGTGCTCTGAGATTGTAAGAATAAGAAGAGATGGTTGCAGACGTCACACATTTGAGTGCTCTGAGATTGTAAGAATAAGAAGAGATGGTTGCAGACGTCACACATTTGAGTGCCCTGAGATTGTAAGAATAGGAAGAGATGGTTGCAGACGTCACACATTTCGGTGCTCTGAGATTGTAAGAATAAGAAGAGATGGTTGCAGACGTCACACATTTGAGTGCCCTGAGATTATAAGAATAGGAAGAGATGGTTGCACACGTCACACATTTGAGTGCTCTGAGATTGTAAGATTAGAAGAGATGGTAGCAGACGTCATATATTTGAGTGCTCTGAGATTGTAAGAATAAGAAGAGATGGTTGTAGACGTCACATATTTTTGAGTGCTCTGAGATTGTAAGAATAAGAAGAGATGGTTGCAGACGTCACATATTTGAGTGCTCTGAGATTGTAAGAATGAGAAGAGATGGTTGCAGACGTCACACATTTGAGTGCTCTGAGATTGTAAGAATAAGAAGAGATGGTTGCAGAAGTCACACATTTGAGTACCCTGAGATTATAAGAATAGGAAGAGATGGTTGCAGACGTCACACATTTGAGTGCTCTGAGATTATAAGAACAGGAAGAGATGGTTGCAGACGTCACACATTTGAGTGCTCTGAGATTGTAAGAATAGGAAGAGATGGTTGCAGACGTCACACATTTGAGTACACTGAGATTGTAAGAATAGGAAGAGATGGTTGCAGACGTCACACATTTGAGTGCTATGAGATTGTAAGAATAGGAAGAGATGGTTGCAGACGTCACACATTTGAGTACCCTGAGATTGTAAGAATAGGAAGAGATGGTTGAAGACGTCAGACATTTGAGTGCTCTGAGATTGTAAGTATAGGAAGAGATGGTTGCAGACGTCACAGATTTGAGTATCCTGAGATTGTAAGAATAGGAAGAGATGGTTGCAGACGTCCCCCATTTGAGTGCTCTGAGATTGTAAGAATAAGAAGAGCTGGTTGCAGACGTCACACATTTGAGTGCTCTGAGATTGTAAGAATATGAAGAGATGGTTGCAGACGTCACACATTTGAGTGCTCTGAGAATGTAAGAATAGGAAGAGATGTTTGCAGACGTCACACATTTGAGTGCTCTGAGATTGTAAGAATAGGAAGAGATGGTTGCAGACGTCACAGATTTGAGTATCCTGAGATTGTAAGAATAGGAAGAGATCTTTGCAGACGTCACCCATTTGAGTGCTCTGAGATTGTAAGAATAAGAAGAGCTGGTTGCAGACGTCACATATTTGACTGCTCTGAGATTGTAAGAATAGGAAGAGATGGTTGCAGACGTCACACATTTGAGTGCTCTGAGATTGTAAGAATAGGAAGAGATGGTTGCAGACGTCACACATTTGAGTGCTCTGAGAATATAAGAATAGGAAGAGATGGTTGCAGACGTCACACATTTGAGTGCTCTGAGATCATAAGAATAGGAAGAGATGGTTGCAGACGTCACACATTTGAGTGCTCTGAGATTGTAAGAATAAGAAGAGATGGTTGCAGACGTCACGCATTTGAGTGCTCTGAGATTGTACGAATAAGAAGAGATGGTTGCAGACGTCACACATTTGAGTACCCTGAGATTGTAAGAATAGGAAGAGATGGTTGCAGACGTCACACATTTGAGTGCTCTGAGATTGTAAGAATAGGAAGAGATGGTTGCAGACGTCACACATTTGAGTACCCTGAGATTGTAAGAATACGAAGAGATGGTTGAAGACATCAGACATTTGAGTGCTCTGAGATTGTAAAAATAGGAAGAGATGGTTGCAGACGTCACAGATTTGAGTATCCTGAGATTGTAAGAATAGGAAGAGATGGTTGCAGACGTCACACATTTGAGTGCTCTGAGATTGTAAGAATAGGAAGAGATGGTTGCAGACGTCACACATTTGAGTGCTCTGAGATTATAAGAATAGGAAGGGATGGTTGCAGACGTCACACATTTGAGTGCTCTGAGATTATAAGAATAGGAAGAGATGTTTACAGACGTCTCACATTTGAGTGCTCTGAGATTGTAAGAATAAGAAGAGATGGTTGCAGACGTCACACATTTGAGTGCTCTGAGATTGTAAGAATAAGAAGAGATGGTTGCAGACGTCACACATTTGAGTGCTCTGAGATTGTAAGAATAAGAAGAGATGGTTGCAGACGTCACACATTTGAGTACCCTGAGATTGTAAGAATAGGAAGAGATGGTTGCAGACGTCACACATTGGAGTGCTTTGAGTTTGTAAGAACAAGAAGAGATGGTTGCAGACGTCACACATTTGAGTGCCCTGAGATTATAAGAATAGGAAGAGATGGTTGCACACGTCACACATTTGAGTGCTCTGAGATTGTAAGAATAGCAAGAGATGGTTGCAGACGTCACATATTTGAGTGCTCTGAGATTGTAAGAATGAGAAGAGATGGTTGCAGACGTCACACATTTGACTGCTCTGAGATTGTAAGAATAAGAAGAGATGGTTGCAGAAGTCACACATTTGAGTACCCTGAGATTATAAGAATAGGAAGAGATGGTTGCAGACGTCACACATTTGAGTGCTCTCTGGTCTGGAATAGGAAAGAGATATTTTGCAGACGTCACACAGTGCTCTGAGATTGTAAGAATAGGAAGAGATGGTTGCAGACGTCACACATTTGAGTACACTTGATTGTAAGAATAGGGAAGAGATGGTTGCAGACGTCACACATTTGAGTGCTCTGAGATTGTAAGAATAGGAAGAGATGGTTGCAGACGTCACACATTTGAGTACCCTGAGATTGTAAGAATAGGAAGAGATGGTTGAAGACGTCAGACATTTGAGTGCTCTGAGATTGTAAGTATAGGAAGAGAGATGGTTGCAGACGTCACAGATTTGAGTATCCTGAGATTGTAAGAATAGGAAGATGGTTGCAGACGTCACCCATTTGAGTGCTCTGAGATTGTAAGAATAAGAAGAGCTGGTTGCAGACGTCACACATTTGAGTACCCTGAGATTGTAAGAATAGGAAGAATGGTTGCAGACGTCACACATTGGAGTGCTTTGAGATTGTAAGAATAGAAGAGATGGTTGCAGACGTCACATTTGAGTGCCCTGAGATTATAAGAATAGGAAAGAGATAGTTTGCACACGTCACACATTTGAGTGCTCTGAGATTGTAAGAATATCAAGAGATGGTTGCAGACGTCACATATTTGAGGTGCTCTGTGGCAAGAATGAGAAGAGATGGTTGCAGACGTCACACATTTGAGTGCTCTGAGATTGTAAGAATAAGAAAGAGATCGTTGCAGAAGTCACACATTTGAGTACCTGAGATTATAAGAATAGGAAGAGATGGTTGAAGACGTCACACATTTGAGTGCTCTGAGATTATAAGAATAGGAAGAGATGGTTGCAGACGTCACACATTTGAGTGCTCTGAGATTGTAAGAATAGGAAGGCATGGTTGCAGACGTCACACATTTGAGTACACTGAGATTGTAAGAATAGGAAGAGATGGTTGAGGCCGTCACACATTTGAGTGCTCTGAATTGTAAGAATAGGAAGAGATGGTTGCAGACGTCACACATTTGAGTACCCTGAGATTGTAAGAATAGGAAGAGATGGTTGAAGACGTCAGACATTTGAGTGCTCTGAGATTGTAAGAATGGGAAGAGATGGTTGCAGACGTCACACATTGGAGTGCTTTGAGATTGTAAGAATAAGAAGAGATGGTTGCAGACGTCTCACATTTGAGTGCTCTGAGATTGTAAGAATAAGAAGAGATGGTTGCAGACGTCACACATTTGAGTACCTGAGATTGTAAGAATAGGAAGAGATGGTTGCAGACGTCACATTGGAGGTGCTTTGAGTTTGTAAGAACAAGAGATGGTTGCAGACGTCACACATTTGAGTGCCCTGAGATTATAAGAATAGGAAGAGATGGTTGCACACGTCACACATTTGAGTGCTCTGAGATTGTAAGAATAGGAAGAGATGGTTGCAGACGTCACACATTTGAGTGCTCTGAGATTGTAAGAATAGGAAGAGATGGTTGCAGACGTCACACATTTGAGTGCTCTGAGATTATAAGAATAGGAAGGGATGGTTGCAGACGTCACACATTTGAGTGCTCTGAGATTATAAGAATAGGAAGAGATGTTTGCAGACGTCTCACATTTGGAGATGCTCGAGATTGTAAGAATAAAGAAGAGATGGTTGCAGACGTCACACATTTGAGTGCTCTGAGATTGGCAAGAATAGAAAGAGATGGTTGCAGACGTCACACATTTGAGTGCTCTGAGATTGTAAGAATAAGAAGAGATGGTTGCAGACGTCACACATTTGAGTACCCTGAGATTGTAAGAATAGGGAAGAGATGGTTGCAGACGTCACACATTGGAGTGCTTTTGAGTTTGTAAGAACAAGAAGAGATGGTTGCAGACGTCACACATTTGAGTGCCTAGTTATAAGAATAGGAAGAGATGGTTGCACACGTCACACATTTGAGTGCTCTGAGATTGTAAGAATAGCAAGAGATGGTTGCAGACGTCACATATTTGAGTGCTCTGAGATTGTAAGAATGAGAAGAGATGGTTGCAGACGTCACACATTTGACTGCTCTGAGATTGTAAGGAATAAGAAGATGGCTGCAGAAGTCACACATTTGAGTACCCTGAGATTATAAGAATAGGAAGATGGTTGCAGACGTTTCATTTGAGTGCTCTGAGATTACAAGAATAGGAAGAGATGGTTGCAGACGTCACACATTTGAGTGCTCTGAGATTGTAAGAATAGAAGAGATTGTTGCAGACGTCACACATTTGAGTACACTGAGATTGTAAGAATAGGAAGAGATGGTTGCAGACGTCACACATTTGAGTGCTCTGATTGTAAGAATAGGAAGAGATGGTTGCAGACGTCACACATTTGAGTACCCTGAGAGGACAAGAATTTAGAAGAGATGGTTGAAGACGTCAGACATTTGAGTGCTCTGAGATTGTAAGTATAGGAAGAGATGGTTGCAGACGTCACAGATTTGAGTATCCTGGAGATTGTAAGAATAGGAAGAGATGGTTGCAGACGTCACCCATTTGAGTGCTCTGAGATTGTAAGAATAAGAAGAGCATAGTAGACGTCACACATTTGGAGTACCCTGAGATTGTAAGAATAGGAAGAGATGGTTGCAGACGTCACACATTGGAGTGCTTTGAGATTGTAAGAATAAGAAGAGATGGCTGCAGACGTCACACATTTGAGCGCCTGGAGATTGGCAAGTAATAGGAAGAGATGGTTGCACACGTCACACATTTGAGTACTGAGATTGTAAGAAGACAAGAGAGGCTGCAGACGTCACATATTTGAGTGCTCTGAGATTGTAAGAATGAGAAGAGATGTATTGTAGACGTCACACATTTGAGTGCTCTGAGATTGTAAGAATGTGTTGAGATCGTTGCAGAAGTCACATTTGAGTACCCTGACTATAAGAATAGGAAGAGATGGTTGAAGACGTCATACTGAGTGCTCTGAGATTATAAGAATAGGAAGAGATGGTTGCGGTGACGCTCACACATTTGAGTGCTCTGAGATTTGTAAGAATAGGAAGGCATACAGTAGACGTCACACATTGAGTACACTGAGATTGTAAGAATAGAAGAGATGGCTGCAGACGTCAAGGACATTTGAGTGCTCTGAGATTGTAAGAATAGGAAGAGATGGCTCGCAGACGTCACACATTTGAGTACCCTGAGATTGTAAGAATAGGAAGAGATGGTTGAAGACGTCAGACATTTGGAGTGCTCTGAGATTTTCAAGAATAGGAAGAGATGGTTGCAGACGTCACACATTGGAGAGGCTTGAGATTGCAAGAACAAGAAGAGATGCTGCAGACGTCTCACATTTGAGTGCTCTGAGATTGTAAGAATAAGAAGAGATGGTTGCAGACGTCACACATTTGAGTGCTCTGAGATTGTAAGAATAAGAAGAGATGGTTGCAGACGTCACATATTTGAATGCTCTGAGATTGTAAGAATGAGAAGAGATGGTTGCAGACGTCACACATTTGAGTGCTCTGAGATTGTAAGAATAAGAACAGATGGTTGCAGACGTCACACATTTGAGTGCTCTGAGATTATAAGAATAGGAAGAGATGGTTGCACACGTCACACATTTGAGTACCCTGAGATTATAAGAATAGGAAGAGATGGTTGCAGACGTCACACATTTGAGTGCTCTGAGATTATAAGAATAGGAAGAGATGGTTGCAGACGTCACACATTTGAGTACACTGAGATTGTAAGAATAGGAAGAGATGGTTGCAGACGTCACACATTTGAGTGCTCTGAGATTGTAAGAATAGGAAGAGATGGTTGCAGACGTCACACATTTGAGTACCCTGAGATTGTAAGAATAGGAAGAGATGGTTGAAGACGTCAGACATTTGAGTGCTCTGAGATTGTAAGTATAGGAAGAGATGGTTGCAGACGTCACAGATTTGAGTATCCTGAGATTGTAAGAATAGGAAGAGATGGTTGCAGACGTCACCCATTTGAGTGCTCTGAGATTGTAAGAATAAGAAGAGCTGGTTGCAGACGTCACACATTTGAGTACCCTGAGATTGTAAGAATAGGAAGAGATGGTTGCAGACGTCACACATTGGAGTGCTTTGAGATTGTAAGAATAAGAAGAGATGGTTGCAGACGTCACACATTTGAGTGCCCTGAGATTATAAGAATAGGAAGAGATGGTTGCACACGTCACACATTTGAGTGCTCTGAGATTGTAAGAATATCAAGAGATGGTTGCAGACGTCACATATTTGAGTGCTCTGAGATTGTAAGAATGAGAAGAGATGGTTGCAGACGTCACACATTTGAGTGCTCTGAGATTGTAAGAATAAGAAGAGATCGTTGCAGAAGTCACACATTTGAGTACCCTGAGATTATAAGAATAGGAAGAGATGGTTGAAGACGTCACACATTTGAGTGCTCTGAGATTATAAGAATAGGAAGAGATGGTTGCAGACGTCACACATTTGAGTGCTCTGAGATTGTAAGAATAGGAAGGCATGGTTGCAGACGTCACACATTTGAGTACACTGAGATTGTAAGAATAGGAAGAGATGGTTGCAGACGTCACACATTTGAGTGCTCTGAGATTGTAAGAATAGGAAGAGATGGTTGCAGACGTCACACATTTGAGTACCCTGAGATTGTAAGAATAGGAAGAGATGGTTGAAGACGTCAGACATTTGAGTGCTCTGAGATTGTAAGAATAGGAAGAGATGGTTGCAGACGTCACACATTGGAGTGCTTTGAGATTGTAAGAATAAGAAGAGATGGTTGCAGACGTCTCACATTTGAGTGCTCTGAGATTGTAAGAATAAGAAGAGATGGTTGCAGACGTCACACATTTGAGTACCCTGAGATTGTAAGAATAGGAAGAGATGGTTGCAGACGTCACACATTGGAGTGCTTTGAGTTTGTAAGAACAAGAAGAGATGGTTGCAGACGTCACACATTTGAGTGCCCTGAGATTATAAGAATAGGAAGAGATGGTTGCACACGTCACACATTTGAGTGCTCTGAGATTGTAAGAATAGGAAGAGATGGTTGCAGACGTCACACATTTGAGTGCTCTGAGATTGTAAGAATAGGAAGAGATGGTTGCAGACGTCACACATTTGAGTGCTCTGAGATTATAAGAATAGGAAGGGATGGTTGCAGACGTCACACATTTGAGTGCTCTGAGATTATAAGAATAGGAAGAGATGTTTGCAGACGTCTCACATTTGAGTGCTCTGAGATTGTAAGAATAAGAAGAGATGGTTGCAGACGTCACACATTTGAGTGCTCTGAGATTGTAAGAATAAGAAGAGATGGTTGCAGACGTCACACATTTGAGTGCTCTGAGATTGTAAGAATAAGAAGAGATGGTTGCAGACGTCACACATTTGAGTACCCTGAGATTGTAAGAATAGGAAGAGATGGTTGCAGACGTCACACATTGGAGTGCTTTGAGTTTGTAAGAACAAGAAGAGATGGTTGCAGACGTCACACATTTGAGTGCCCTGAGATTATAAGAATAGGAAGAGATGGTTGCACACGTCACACATTTGAGTGCTCTGAGATTGTAAGAATAGCAAGAGATGGTTGCAGACGTCACATATTTGAGTGCTCTGAGATTGTAAGAATGAGAAGAGATGGTTGCAGACGTCACACATTTGACTGCTCTGAGATTGTAAGAATAAGAAGAGATGGTTGCAGAAGTCACACATTTGAGTACCCTGAGATTATAAGAATAGGAAGAGATGGTTGCAGACGTCACACATTTGAGTGCTCTGAGATTATAAGAATAGGAAGAGATGGTTGCAGACGTCACACATTTGAGTGCTCTGAGATTGTAAGAATAGGAAGAGATGGTTGCAGACGTCACACATTTGAGTACACTGAGATTGTAAGAATAGGAAGAGATGGTTGCAGACGTCACACATTTGAGTGCTCTGAGATTGTAAGAATAGGAAGAGATGGTTGCAGACGTCACACATTTGAGTACCCTGAGATTGTAAGAATAGGAAGAGATGGTTGAAGACGTCAGACATTTGAGTGCTCTGAGATTGTAAGTATAGGAAGAGATGGTTGCAGACGTCACAGATTTGAGTATCCTGAGATTGTAAGAATAGGAAGAGATGGTTGCAGACGTCACCCATTTGAGTGCTCTGAGATTGTAAGAATAAGAAGAGCTGGTTGCAGACGTCACACATTTGAGTACCCTGAGATTGTAAGAATAGGAAGAGATGGTTGCAGACGTCACACATTGGAGTGCTTTGAGATTGTAAGAATAAGAAGAGATGGTTGCAGACGTCACACATTTGAGTGCCCTGAGATTATAAGAATAGGAAGAGATGGTTGCACACGTCACACATTTGAGTGCTCTGAGATTGTAAGAATATCAAGAGATGGTTGCAGACGTCACATATTTGAGTGCTCTGAGATTGTAAGAATGAGAAGAGATGGTTGCAGACGTCACACATTTGAGTGCTCTGAGATTGTAAGAATAAGAAGAGATCGTTGCAGAAGTCACACATTTGAGTACCCTGAGATTATAAGAATAGGAAGAGATGGTTGAAGACGTCACACATTTGAGTGCTCTGAGATTATAAGAATAGGAAGAGATGGTTGCAGACGTCACACATTTGAGTGCTCTGAGATTGTAAGAATAGGAAGACATGGTTGCAGACGTCACACATTTGAGTACACTGAGATTGTAAGAATAGGAAGAGATGGTTGCAGACGTCACACATTTGAGTGCTCTGAGATTGTAAGAATAGGAAGAGATGGTTGCAGACGTCACACATTTGAGTACCCTGAGATTGTAAGAATAGGAAGAGATGGTTGAAGACGTCAGACATTTGAGTGCTCTGAGATTGTAAGAATAGGAAGAGATGGTTGCAGACGTCACACATTGGAGTGCTTTGAGATTGTAAGAATAAGAAGAGATGGTTGCAGACGTCTCACATTTGAGTGCTCTGAGATTGTAAGAATAAGAAGAGATGGTTGCAGACGTCACACATTTGAGTGCTCTGAGATTGTAAGAATAAGAAGAGATGGTTGCAGACGTCACATATTTGAATGCTCTGAGATTGTAAGAATGAGAAGAGATGGTTGCAGACGTCACACATTTGAGTGCTCTGAGATTGTAAGAATAAGAACAGATGGTTGCAGACGTCACACATTTGAGTGCTCTGAGATTATAAGAATAGGAAGAGATGGTTGCACACGTCACACATTTGAGTACCCTGAGATTATAAGAATAGGAAGAGATGGTTGCAGACGTCACACATTTGAGTGCTCTGAGATTATAAGAATAGGAAGAGATGGTTGCAGACGTCACACATTTGAGTGCTCTGAGATTGTAAGAATAGGAAGTGATGGTTGCAGACGTCACACATTTGAGTACACTGAGATTGTAAGAATAGGAAGAGATGGTTGCAGACGTCACACATTTGAGTGCTCTGAGATTGTAAGAATAGGAAGAGATGGTTGCAGACGTCACACATTTGAGTACCCTGAGATTGTAAGAATAGGAAGAGATGGTTGAAGACGTCAGACATTTGAGTGCTCTGAGATTGTAAGAATAGGAAGAGATGGTTGCACACGTCACAGATTTGAGTATCCTGAGATTGTAAGAGTAGGATGAGATGGTTGCAGACTTCACCCATTTGAGTGCTCTGAGATTGTAAGAATAAGAAGAGCTGGTTGCAGACGTCACATATTTGAGTGCTCTGAGATTGTAAGAATAGGAAGAGATGGTTGCAGACGTCACACATTTGAGTGCTCTGAGATTGTAAGAATAGGAAGAGATGGTTGCAGACGTCACACATTTGAGTGCTCTGAGATTATAAGAATAGGAAGAGATGGTTGCAGACGTCACACATTTGAGTGCTCTGAGATCATAAGAATAGGAAGAGATGGTTGCAGACGTCACACATTTGAGTGCTCTGAGATTGTAAGAATAAGAAGAGATGGTTGCAGACGTCACACATTTGAGTGCTCTGAGATTGTAAGAATAAGAAAAGATGGTTGCAGACGTCACACATTTGAGTACCCTGAGATTGTAAGAATAGGAAGAGATGGTTGCAGACGTCACACATTTGAGTGCTCTGAGATTGTAAGAATAGGAAGAGATGGTTGCAGACGTCACACATTTGAGTGCTCTGAGATTATAAGAATAGGAAGGGATGGTTGCAGACGTCACACATTTGAGTGCTCTGAGATTATAAGAATAGGAATAGATGGTTGCAGACGTCTCACATTTGAGTGCTCTGAGATTGTAAGAATAAGAAGAGATGGTTGCAGACGTCACACATTTGAGTGCTCTGAGATTGTAAGAATAAGAATAGATGGTTGCAGACGTCACACATTTGAGTACCCTGAGATTGTAAGAATAGGAAAAGATGGTTGCAGACGTCACACATTGGAGTGCTTTGAGATTGTAAGAATAAGAAGAGATGGTTGCAGACGTCACACATTTGAGTGCCCTGAGATTATAAGAATAGGAAGAGATGGTTGCACACGTCACACATTTGAGTGCTCTGAGATTGTAAGAATAGCAAGAGATGGTTGCAGACGTCACATATTTGAGTGCTCTGAGATTGTAAGAATAAGAAGAGATGGTTGCAGACGTCACACATTTGAGTGCTCTGAGATTGTAAGAATAAGAAGAGATGGTTGCAGAAGTCACACATTTGAGTACCCTGAGATTATAAGAATAGGAATAGATGGTTGCAGACGTCACACATTTGAGTGCTCTGAGATTGTAAGAATGTGAAGAGATGGTTGCAGACGTCACACATTTGATTGCTCTGAGATTGTAAGAATAGGAAGAGATGGTTGAAAACGTCTCACATTTGAGTGCTCTGAGATTGTAAGAATAGGAAGAGATGGTTGCAGACGTCACAGATTTGAGTACCATGAGATTGTAAGAATAGGAATAGATGGTTGCAGACGTCACACATTTTGGTGTTGTTGTGACTCAGTTAAAACCGTTGCAACCATAAAAACGCACGCAAGGTCCCTAGCTGTGGTAGGTTGGGTCATCATCGATTTTCCATGTACTCCTTTAAAAACAATCTTGCAGCTATTTTAACTTCCTGACAAGCAATGGAAGTGATTTCCCGTTGCCTTTTATAGAGTAGTCGTTGACTGAAACTCAAATTTAGAGATACTCATCAATAGTGATTTTATGTCATAACTGCTGAGGGAGTAAAGATATGCAGTCTTCTAGACTCGTTAGAGAAAAGTTAAATCGTCTATGCTGTTGTTTTATTAATAACACAGAGAAGGGAAATACATTATTGCTTTTCCCAGGAGCATTTCAATGAAAGCGACTATAGCGTGACTAGGAATTTGAAGTCCACTCGCCAATCTTATTTCCACTACACTGTATTTCAATATCTAGCTCGCAGATATTTTTTTCATAATTTCACACCAAGCAAAGCGGAAATGCCACTAATATGCATGGGTTTACAGGGGAAGAAAGTAACAAGAAAGGACTAGAAATAAACTGCACGAAAACCGAATGAATGGTCATCAGCAAAAAGAGCGCCCCAATATACCAAATACAGGTCGTGGATACCGGAATCAAGCAGGTACAAAATTTTAAATACCTGGGAAGCGTCACAGAGATCCGAAGCCGAATTGGTATGGAGAAGGAAGCATTCAAGAAGTTGAGTAAGGTATTTAGAAACAGGACAATTTCGCTAGAAATTAGGAAGAGAGTACTGGATTGATACGTGCTGTCCGTCCTTCAATATGGCAGTGAATACTGGACAAGACCATCAAAGATGAAGGAAAAACTTGAAGCAACTGAAATGTGATTCTACAGGAGGATGCTGCGAATATCATGGATCGAGCATGTGAACAATGATAAGGTCTTGGAAATGATGGAAACAAAAAGGAAATTAATACTGAGCATCAGGAAGAGACAGCTGAAGTTTCTGGGACATGCAATGAGGAAGGAGTGCTTGGAGAACCTGTTACTAACAGGCCAGATAGATAGAAAAAGAGACAGGGGAAAGCAACTGATAACATATTTGAAGGACCTAATCAGGTGGACGATGGAACGAGGGTTGCATGGTGTAACAGGAGAAGGCGGGCTCAGAGCCACCAAGGATAGGGAAACGTGGAAGGCTATGATCGCCTACGTCCTGAAGGGACAAGGCATATAGAAAACGAAAAGTGAATAGCAGCACTGATAATAAGGAGGGTTGAGGAAAGGACAAATGTTGAACGGGGCTCAAAAAGACAGAGATGACAATTCAGATTGCATTCAAATCTTTGAAGATTGTAGCTATCAGGGAAGCAAAGAAACCAAAGGGAGTTTCACAGGTGGGAAGAGCGAGAAAAGAAACTGTTGAAGTAGAAGTGAGGGTTGTATTTATCTATTTCAACAGTAAAAGGGTGGGATTTAGATGCTAATCTGCTTAAATTAATGTATTAAAGGCTACAGAAAAAAACAAAGATCGTGAGAACCTTAAGTGTAAATAATTATTGTGTTGCACCATTTAGCTTATTTTTTTTAATTGTCAGTCAGTTAGATGCCATAAGTAATACCCGCTTGGGTGGTCATGTCTTGAAAAAGACATGACTGACTGGGCAGAATTTTTTTCCGCAGGAGATTGTCAATATTTTATGCAGTAAACTAGTTGCCAACCAAGCGTAAGTCAGTCAAGTGCTATACGTGATACACGCTTAGGGCGATCATGTCTCGAAAGAGACATGACTGACTGGGCAGAAGATTATCCCGCAGTGGGATGCCATTGCTTTCTGCGGTAGACTGGTTGCCAGCCAAGGCTATAGAACCCAATCTGTCCTGCCATTTTACTCATAGCTACGGGGTGAGGGGAAGAGATGTATTATATTATTAAGTAGTAATTAGTGGGGGACGAGTTTATTACTTCATAACAATATAAAACAGATCCCCCACTTTATGCCAAGTAGAAGCCTTAATCATGTTTCCACTTATTATATTCAGTCAGTCAGTTAAGTGTCATACGTGATACCCGCTTTGGGCGATCATGTCTCGAAAGAGACATGACTGACTGGGCAGAAGATTATCCAGCAGTAGGATGCCATTGTTTTCTGTGGTAGACTGGTTGCCAGCCAAGTCTATAGAACCTAATTTGTCTTGTTATTTAACCCATAATTGGAGGGAAGAGACGGATTAATACCTTTCTCAAGAGTATTTGTGCGTAAATGAATGCGAGGAATTCAACTGGAATTCGAACTTGGCTCCTCGATTTGCCGTTCCGTATAGAAACTAATTTGTCCTGCTATTTAACCCATAACAGAAGAGAGAAGAGATAGATTAATATTTTGCTCAAGTGATTTTGTGCGTAAGTGAATGCAACGAATTCAACTGGAATTTGAACTCGGGTCTTCCATTTTCCTTCCGAGCCGTTATCCACTGCACCACAAAAAAAATACATTTACCTGTGCAAGAACGTATTGTATATTTTTCACCAATAGAAAATATTCATCACGTTCAGCTACGAAAATATCTAGCATGTAAGCATTTTCGCTAGAGAATTAATTGTCCAGGGATAATGTACGAAGTTTTTCACAGTAGACAAAGTGTGAAATTTCGTCGCTAAAAGTGCGTTTGTTAGAATTGCTGTGTGCATTCCTATCATAAAACACGAAGGAGAAAAAGAAGAGAGAAAAGAAATTGAATTGTGAAATTAAAGCCGAATCGTCTCGTTGAGCGGAAACGATTGCTTGCGGACATAAAATGAACTGAAAGTAAAAAAAAAAAAATATTAAGCTGGTGTCGTGGAAGATGTTGAGGAATGGGGTTTATTGTTGCCTGTGAGATCAAGCAACAAGCAGACGATGGGAATGACACGCGATAATTCTCATTTTCAAGTTGTTGTTTTTTTCTCTCTTTTTCTCTTCCGTTCCTTCCTTTCCTTACATTTCTTTCTTTCTTTCTTTCTTTCTTTCTTTATTTCATTTCTTTCTTTCTTTCTTTCTTTCTTATATATTCCATCTTTCTTTTGGTTGTTTATATCTTTGCTGTTTCTTTTTTGTTTTTATATATTCTTCTTAGCTTCTTAAGTTCTTTCTTTTATATTTTTGTCTTTCTTTCTTTCTTTCTTTTTCTTTCTTTCTTTTTTTCTTTTTCTTTCTTTCTTTTTCTTGCTTTTCTTTTTCTTTCTTTCTTTTTCTTTCTTTATTTCTTTTCCTTATTTATTCGTTCTTTTTTACTTTCATTCTTTCTTGTTTTTTATATAGTATTTGTTTGATTGTTTGTTTCTTTCTTCCTTCTTTTCTTTCTTTCTTTCTTTCTTTCTTTCTTTCTTTCTTACTTACTTATATATTCCATCTATCTTTTGGTTGTTTATTTCTTTGTTCTTTCTTTTTTGGTTTTATATATTCTTCTTAGTTCTTTCTTTCTTTCATATTTTTGTCTTTCTTTCTTTCTTTCTTTTTATTTCTTTATTTCTTTTCCTTATTTATTCGTTCTTTTTTACTTTCATTCTTTCTTGTTTTTGATATAGTATTTGTTTGTTTGTTTGTTTCTTTCTTCCTTCCTTTCTTCCTTCTTATCTTTCTTTCTTTCTTTTTTCTTTCTTTCTTTCTTTATTTTTTATTACAGATCATTTGCTTTGCATACTATTTTCTTATTCCAAATATATTCCTCGCTATATTTTGAATGAAATCTTTCCCTCATTATTTTTTTCTGTTTTGTTCATTTTTCAAAATCTTTCTTATTCACAATTTTACATGTTAATATTTCTCACGATTGATTTTTTTAAATTTTTATATACTTTTACGTCTTTCATGTTTTTCTTCTTCATCATCCAAATACCTTTCCCAGTATTCTTTCTTTCTTTCTTTCGTTCTTTCTTTCTTTCTTTTTTATCTATTTTAATTTTCTTTCCTTCTTTCTATACTTTTTCAATTCACTCTTTTTCACATTTCATTCTTATACTTTCTTTTCTTAAATAATTGTATTTCTTTCCTTTTCTATTTCTTCGCTTCTCTCCTCTTTCTGTTTTTATCTTTGCAATCGCTTTGACCATTTCCTTTTCCCCTGTTCCTCTTCCAACCTCTCCTCTCATATTCTCTATTTCCTTCTTTTACCAACCTCTTCAATCTTACTCTCTTTCCGTTTTCTCACATTCTCCATCCCATTCTTTCATATTCTTCTTCTTTCATTCTTTATGCCTCCATTTATTTAACTTCCTCTCTGTTTGTTTATTTCCTTCTATCTATCTATCTACTATCTATCTATCTATCTATCTATCTATCTATCTATCTCAGTATATTCATATCTATCTATCTATCTATCTATCTATCTATCTATCTATCTCAGTATATTCATATCTATCTATCTATCTATCTATCTATCTATCTATCTATTTATCGATCTAATTCTCTGTTCATTATCTATCTATCTATCTATCTATCTATCTATCTATCTATCTATCTATCTATCTATCTCAATATATTCATATCTATCTATCTATCTATCTATCTATCTATCTATCTATCTCAGTATATTCATATCTATCTATCTATCTATTTATCGATCTAATTCTCTGTTCATTATCTATCTATCTATCTATCTATCTATCTATCTATCTATCTATTACAGTCTGCTCATATCTATCTATCTATCTATCTATCTATCTATCTATCTATCTATCTCAGTATATTCATATATCTATCTATCTATCTATCTATCTATCTATCTCATATATTCATATCTATCTATCTATCTATCTATCTATCTATCTATCTATCTATCTATCTATCTATCTATCACAGTCTGTTCATATCTATCTATCTATCTATCTATCTATCTATCTATCTATCTATCTATCTATCACAGTCTGTTCATATCTATCTATCTATCTATCTATCTATCTATCTATCTATCTATCACAGTCTGTTCATATCTATCTATCTATCTATCTATCTATCTATCTATCTATCACAGTCTGTTCATATTCTATCTATCTATCTATCTATCTATCTATCTATCTATCTATCTATCTATCTATCACAGTCTGTTCATATCTATCTACCATGCCAATATCATCCCATTTGCTCGACCCTCGATTTTTTTTTCTTTCACGTGTTTGATACCAAACAGGAAGTACAGAATTGATAGAACAAAATATGACGTATTTGTTTACCGATCGCAAATAATGACATGAAATGACACAAGAAGGTTAAAACTAAGAGCAAATATGTTTGGTTGGCAGGAAAATAATTATTATTCTTTCAATTTAACTAAGCATGAAAAAAGAAGGAATAAGAAAGTCGAGAAAGAGAAAGAAAACATTAAAAAAGAAACATGTAAAAAAAATGAAGAAAGAAAGAGAAGAAACAGAAAGAAAAGAAGAAAACAAAAGGAAGAAGAAACATGTAAAAGAAAGAGAAGAAATAAAAACATGAGAAAGAGAAAGAAGAAAAAAAGGAAGAAAAAACATGAAGAAGAAAAAGAATGAAATAAAATAAGAGAAAGAGCAAAAGGATGAGGAAAAAGAAGAAATAAAAAAGATGAGAAAAAGAAGGAAGAGAAGAAAGATAAAGGAAGCAGAATCATACAGAAGAAAAAAAGAAATGCAAAATGAGAAAAAGAAAGACAAAAAACAAAAAGAAGAAACATGAAAAACAATAAGAAATAGAAAAAATGAAAGAGAAAAAGTGAAATAGAAAAAGAGAAGAAAACAGAAAGAAAAAGAAGAAATAAAAATGAGTTTTAGAGAAAATAGAATCTAAAAGGAAACTCATAGTTAACATCAGGAAGAGACAGTCAAAATATCTAGGGAACATAACGAGGAAAGCAGAACTTGAAAATGTTATACGCTGGACACATTGAAAGCAAGGAGACAAGAGGAAACAACGCAGAAGGTAATCAGCTTAAGTGAAAAATAAAAAAAAGATGGCAGAACAAGATTTAGGAGAGATAGAAGAATTTGCTAAGAGTTACAAAGGACTGGAAATTGTGGAGAGCCATGAACAGCTACACTCTGAATCGACACAGCACATAGAAGATTAAGACAATCTATGTATTTGTGTATACTCAAATGTTACGTTAACCCTCTAGGGCCATTCGCATCATATTTGATATAGTATTTCCCTATAAGGAAACATTTGGTATTTCCCTATAAGGAAACATTTGGTATTCATTGACTGAGCAGTCAGTACTGCTTTCATTTGAAATTTATAAAATATTTCTCTTAAAAAATTTTTCAGGAAAATATTTCTTTCAAGGCTTGTTTTCATACTGTATCAAATATGATACGAATGGCCCTAGAGGGTTAAACCAACATAAATCCCCAAGTAAAAATAGAGGCCAATGGGCCGTTAAGCTGTGATATCAAATCTTTTAAAACTTGCCAACAATTGTTTTATATCTCGCTAAATTTATAGATAATTGCTTAATCGTAATAGCTAATTTGTATATTCACTTTTAAAAATGAATTAAAGTAACTTTTATTCTTTTCTAGTCCTGTCTTTTTTTTACATTTATGGGTCACTGGTTATTTGTGTAGTTGTGTGAAGATGTTCCTTGTGGTGCAGTGGATATCGGCTCAGAACGAGAACTCGGAGAATTGAGTTCAAATTCCAGTTAAATTCGTTGCATTCACTTACGCGCATATATCCTTGGAAAACGTATTAATCCGCTACTTCTCTCTCCAGCTATGGGTTAAATAGCAGGACAGATTAGGTTCCTTAGCTTTGGTTGGCAACCAGTCTACCGCAGAAAGTAACAGCAATCTGCGGGAAAATCTTCAACCTAATCTCTTTCGAGACATGACCGCCCAAGCATATATCAATTTGGCACTTAACTGAGTGACTGAATATCATACTTGAAAACATGATTAAGGCTTCTACTGGTCATAAAGTGGGGGATCAGTTTTATATTATTATGAAGTAATAAACTGATCCCCCACTAATTACTGTTTAATAATATAATATATCTCTTCCCCTTCTAGCTATGAGTCAAATAACAGGACAGATTGGGTTCTATAGCCTTGGTTGGCAACCAGTCTACCGCAAAAATTAATGGCATCCTACAGTGGATAATCTTCTACCCAGTCAGTCATGTCTCTTTCGTGACATGACCGCCCAAGCCTATATCAAGTATGACACTTAACTGAGTGACTGAATATAATAGCTGAAAACATGATTAAGGTTTTTACTGGTTATAAAGTGGGGGATCAGTTTTATATTGTCAGGAAATAATAAACTGGTCCCCCACTAATTACTACTTAATCATATAATACACCTCTTCCACCTCTAGCTATGAGTCAACCAGTCTACCGCTGAAAGTAATGGCAATCTCCTGCGGGGAAAACTTTCTACCCAGTCAGTTATGTCTCTTTCGAGACATGATCGCCCAAACGTATATCACATATAGCACTTAACTGACTGACTGAAAAATCCCGCAGAGAGTCGAAAAGATTATTTCTATCAACGAGATATTTACATATACACATATACATTTACAAGAAATTTTTTCTCTTTCTCTATTAGAATTTTTTAGTATGATCGACTAAAAGTTAAAGGACTTAGACGCCCAACACAAGAAGTTTCTAATATGAACTCGTGAACTCTTTAAATAGTGTCTATTTTATTTTATGAGATATAAAATTTTATCATTACATGCAAAATATATCTTTGCAAAAATTATCTTGCATTCATTTTTAAAACTTTTTGGACATATCGGCGGAAAAACTGGAAAATCTTCTACGCAGTTAGTCATGTCTTTTTCGAAACATGATCGCCCAAGCGTGTATCATGTGTGGAACTTAACTGACTGGTTGCTATGGTGATGGCTTTTATAATAAAATTGCTTAAATATAGCAGTTTTCTTCTCTGAAATAATAAACTAACTCAGCATTTAGATCACGGCTTGAGTTATAAGGGAGTAAAATTAAATAATGAGAAGTAAGCAATATTGACATTTTCAGTCGTATAAGATAGCTTAAAAATCTACTTTTTATTCATTAAATATTTTTGTTCAAATTTTTTTTTTCTGTTTAATCAAAAATGATTTGTTTGTATTTGATGAGTTGATTTAAAAAATCAATTATAGCTGAAAATTAATGATGTGCTTTTCATGAATCAAAAGCTTGATTAGAAAAATTGATTTATTACATTCTATTCAATATTAGCGAAAAATATGCTATGTTGAACGAACCATATCTCCTTTCTTTGCTCGGCAAATTCGTGTCTTTGAGTGATTTTTTTCTCTGCCGTCATGCGTGGTCATCAGCAAAAAGAGAAACTCAAAATGCCAAATACAGGTGGTGGGTACTAGAATCAAGCAAGTACAAAAATTTAAATACCAACGAAGTGTTCTAACAGGAGATCCGAAAGCAAATTGGCATATCAAAGGACGCGTTCCAGAAGCTGAGTAAAATATTACGACACAGGAAACTTTCCCTAGAAACAAAGAAGAGACTGATAGATTGCTATGTGATCATAGTTCGTCAATACGGCAGTGAATGCTGGACAATATCATCGAAGATGAGGAAAAAACTTGAAGCAGCGGAAATGTGGTTCTACAGAAGGAGGCTGCGGATATCATGGACCGAGCATGTGAGCAATGATGAGGTTTTGGAAAGAATGGCTTTGAAAAGAAAACTAATAGTGAGTATCAGGAAAAGACGGCTAAAGCTCCTGGGTCATACAATGAAGAAGGAGGGCTTGGAGAACCTGATATTGAGAAGCTAGATAGAGGAAAAATGAGAGAGAGGAAAGCAGTGGAAAACATATTTGAAGGACCTGAGCAGGTGGATGACAGAACGGGGGTTGCGTGGTTTAATAGGAGAAAGCGTGCAAAGAGCCACCAGGGATAGGGAGACATGATCGCTTACGTCCTGAAAGGACAGGACACATAGAAAAAGAAAATGAAATTGCTGACATTATTACCCCCTGCTCTCCGTACGTGGTCTAGATATTTAAAGACCCACTGGATGGATTTGTTTGTCTCTCCGTACGTGGTCTAGATATTTAAAGACCCACTGGATGGATTTGTTTGTCTCTCCGTACGTGGTCTAGATATTTAAAGACCCACTGGATGGATTTGTTCGTCTCTCCGTACGTGGTCTAGATATTTAAAGACCCACTGAATGGATTTGTTTGTCTCTCCGTACGTGGTCTAGATATTTAAAGACCCACTGGGTGGATTTGTTTGTCTCTCCGTACGTGGTCTAGATATTTAAAGACCCACTGGATGGATTTGTTTGTCTCTCCGTACGTGGTCTAGATATTTAAAGACCCACTGGATGGATTTGTTTGTCTCTCCGTACGTGGTCTAGATATTTAAAGACCCACTGGGTGGATTTGTTTGTCTCTCCGTACGTGGTCTAGATATTTAAAGACCCACTGGATGGATTTGTTCGTCTCTCCGTACGTGGTCTAGATATTTAAAGACCCACTGGATGGATTTGTTCATCTCTCCGTACGTGGTCTAGATATTTAAAGACCCACTGGATGGATTTGTTCATCTCTCCGTACGTGGTCTAGATATTTAAAGGCCCACTGGATGGATTTGTATAAAACTTCCAGGGATTTTTTTTGTTCTTATTCTTTTTTATTTTAGAAAACTGAAAATGTCTTCCAATTTTGTATTCAACAATGTTTTCCTGGGAATAATTATTTAACAAAAATGGGTTATGGTAATAATTTTTTCTTCAAAAGTATATGGTTGGTAATATTTTTCCTTCAAAAATGTATATTTTTCTATAAAAGTTTTTTTTATGTATATATTTCTGTAAAAGTGTATTTTTATACTTTCATAGTGTTTTAACCCCAGTTTGGGGGTTAACTAATTGTCCATAGTTGGGACCTTAACAGGTGCTACCATTCCGGGTCAGGATGGACCTAGGAACAACAGCAATTAAGAGGTTGGTCCATGCTCCTCACAACCTCCCAATCAGAGGCCTTGTTGACGGATGCAGTTTATCGTCATGCCCAGGACAAGTATACCTATTTTAGCGAAAGAAGAATCTTCCTTTGGCTGTGTCGTTGCTGGAAGATAGGGTTTCTTTTCCTGTACAGACTACGTGCGATTGTGCGGATTCTGCCTCTATCGACACATGTTTGTTGAGATCTGCTCTGTCTGTATGTGGGATGTTGTGCAATGGATATCGGCTAGGAATGGAAAATTGGAGAGGTGAGCTCGAATCCCAGTTAAATTTGTTGCAATCACTTTCGCGCAAATACTTTTTGAAATGGTATGAATCCAACTTTTTTCCCTCCAGCTATGGTTTAAATAGCAGGACAGACTTGATTCTATATCCTTGGTTGGTAACCAGTATGCCGCAGAATGAAATGGGAAAATCTGCTTAGTCAGTCATGAAACGCAAGAGACATGATAGCCCAAGCGTCTATCACGTATGGCCCTTAACTGACTGATATAGATAAAATAATTGAATAAAAAGGCAGATTGGGTTCTCTAGCTTTGATTGGTAACAGTCTACCGCAGAAAATAAAGTCAACCTACTGCAGGAAAATCTTCTGCCTAGTCAGCCATGGATCACAAGAGACATGATCGCCCAAGCTTGTATCATATATGGCACTTAACAGACTAATCTAAACTTATTTATAAATGGAACCTTGTCTGTGTGTGTGTGTATCTGTGTGCGTGTGTGTGTCTGTCCGTTACTTATAGACTCCGAAACGACTGAATCGATTTTCTTGAAAATTTACACAGTTGTACTATAAGCCTCTGCGAGTGTTCTTAGCTAGATGTTGCGTCGAGGTACCCCCGATAAATATCGATAATCGAAAAAATCGGGTTATAGAAGGAGTGGTCCGATTTTAATCAAATTTGATACACTCATAGACAAAGACATAAGAAACAAGAATATAGATAAAAGGCCAGATGTTTGTGTGTGTCTGTTTATCTGCCTGTATGTCTGTATTTTTTCAGCCCTTTTATTTTAGTTTTTGCTTCTGGTTTGGCTCTAAGTAGGTATAATTGTAGTTCTTAGTCTCAGCCATGATAGCATTTACTCAGAAGACTTATTTAGACTTCAAAATTCAGTTTACGACGAAAAAAAACTTATTTGATATCGATACCAGGAAATCAAAATTTGACTTACATCCATTCATTTTTCTTTTAGTCTACGGTTTCGGTTTAACTGGAAACAACTATTGCTTTTTAGTCTTTCGTGCCAACGTCCAAAGAGTCTGAGCTCCAGGATCATGGATTAGTTTTAAATCTTTCATTACACCCAAGCAACGACAGGCTATGCTGCTAGTATAATATATATATATATATATATAAAGTATAATATTATACGATAAAGTCGATAAGGATAAAGTATTGTATCGCTGATGAAGACAATAATATTGTTGCAAAGAATCATATAGTTAATAAAGACGTTAACGACAAAATCAAAGAATTATATCGGTCATGAGTACAATCAAACAGTTATATAGATGCCGAAGACAACAATATTTTCTCAAATAATTATATAGTTGATGAAACGGATAACGACATAATCAAATATTTATATAACTGGAGAAGTCAATATTACTGCAAAGATATATATTGTTAGTAAATGTGATCTTTTCACCGGATCTATTCATCTTATACAGCGAGACTATTCTGAGAACCCTAGAAGTTATGCCAGGATTCGACATCGGAGGCCACAATTAAACAATACAAGGTACGCAGATGATACAGTGCTGATAGCAGACACAGAAAGAAAGCTACAAGACCTCCTACAGAAGGTAGCTAAAGAGAGTGACAAGAAAGGATTACAAATAAACTGCAGGAAAACCGAACGCATGGTCATCAGCAAAAAGGGCAACCAAAATGCCAATTACAGGTGAGGGACCCTAAAATCACACAGGTACAGAAATTTAAATACCTAGGAAGTGTTCTAACAGAAGACGGAAAGTGCGACACTGAGATCAGAAGGCGAATTGGCATGGTGAAAGCAGCATTCCAAAAGTTGAGTAAAGTATTAAGAAACAAGACAATTTCACTAGAAACAAAGAGGAGAGTATTGGATTGCTATGTGATGTCGGTTCTTCAATATGGCAGTGAATATTGGACAATATCTTCGAAGATGAAGGAAAAACTTGAAGCAACTGAAATGTGGTTCTAAAGAAGGATGCTGCAGATATCATGGATCGAGCATGTGAGCAATGAGGAGGTGTTAATTTTCTCAGTATTAATTTTCTTTCGTTGCCATCAACGAAAGAAAATTAATACTGAGAATCAGGAAGAGACAACTGAAGTTCCTGAGATATGCAATGAGGAAGGAGGGCTTGGAGAACCTGATACTAACAGGCCAGATAGAGGGAAAAAGAGACAGAAGAAAGCAGCGGATAACATATTTGAAGGACCTGATCAGGTGAATGACGGAATGAGGTTTGCATGATGCAACAGGAGAAAACGTGCTGAGAGCCACTAGGGACGGGGAGATGTGGAAAGCCATGATCGCCTACGTCCTGAAACAACATGGTCCATAAATGAAGAAGAAATAATGACATACATAAAAGAGTATGGGGCGTGAGAAAAGAGACATGCAATGAGGAAGGAGGGCTTGGAAAACCTGATACTAACAGGCCAGATAGAGGAAAAAAAGAGACAGGGGAAAGCAGCGGATAACATATTTGAAGGACCTGATTAGGTGGAGGACAGAACGGGGGTTGCATGGTGTAAACATATTAAGAACCACCGGGGATAGGAAGACGTGGAAAGCTATGATCGCCTACGTTCTGAAGGGACATGGCACACAGAAGATATAGCTGATGACGGCCATAATATTATTACAAAGTATTATATAGCCTATACAGACGATAAAAACAAAATCAAAGTATTATATAGCTGATCAAGAAAATAATAATATTGCAAAAATTTATATAGTCAGTACAGACGATAACGACAAAATCAAAAATTATACCGTTGAATTCTTATGCTATAAATTTAAATCTCCCTTTTTTCGAGAGGTCTGAATATCTTTGTAGGAGATGATTCTCTTAATATAAATTTTGTGTCGGTTTAAAATGTCACGGGATGGTTGATTTAAAGACAGCTTCAGTTCGACTTATTAATTAATCACGAGGGTGGTTAACAGAATATACATATAAGAACTGAATTTATCAAGCAAGAGAGAATAAAAAATATCAGATATTGGACGTAAATTTGTTGCCATAGTAACAGGTTGAAATGGCAGAGATACTAAGAGTGAATATATTTCATACACTTTATTCTGTTATTTTCTGAAATTTTATTCCATTATTTATTTCTGTTAGTTTCGTATAAATTCTCTTCTTTTTTTCTTTTTATATATTTTTTTAATGTTTCATTTTTTATGAATTTCTTTCTTAATTCCTCTATTTTCCTTTTTCTTTTTCTTTCTTTCTATTTTAATTTTTTCTTTCTTTTTTCTCTGCTTTGAATTGCTTCATTCATTATTCTTTGATTTTATTTCTGTTTGATTCTTTTCTTATTTTGATCCTTTTTTCTTTAACGTTTTAAAATTGGAGATAGACTAATCTATCGCCCGGTTCACACTCCACCCACGTCTATTGAACAGGTTAAGAGGCTCATCCCTTGTTCCCTGTTTAGGACGTGGTTTCCGGCTTTCTCTTTTCCAATCTATTCACTCTTACGTAGCCCCCTGCACACCAGTGGCCTTACCGCCTTGCTTGGGGTGATGTGATTAAAAAATTAAAAAAAAGTCGATAGGAAATTAAGAATTAGAAGTAACCTTCTTCTTCAATTTTACAGAAATTCACAATGACGTGTGAAATCCTGGTTTTGCCGAATAGAAAAGCGACTGACCATGTGCTTAAAAAAAGGTGAAATCGGTTTTCTGACCAATGGGAGCGATTTGCAAGGCCAAAAAACTTAGCAATCCAGTGCGAAAAATCTGAATGACTATACAATGCTCCGGTCAATGCCAGGCAGTCAGTCAGATGGAGGCAGCGAGACGACACGCTAAAATGTAACGGGAGAAACTTCAACCAAGACCCGATCGTAAGGTCGCGTCGCATATTGCTCTCTTTCTCCTTCTTTCTCGCGTGCTGATTTCTTTTACTTCTTCTTCTCCATTCAAAGACGTTCCTACGAAACAGATGCTCATACATACATACGTACGCATAAACTCTTTCTAACAAATTACTACTACGAACATTTCTACAATGCTTGATACCCTTAACTCATTATCTGTTTCTCATTGAACATTAACTGCTACTACTTATTCTTGTTATTCTATTCTTTTAATAAATTTCTCTTCAAACATACAAAATCTGTATTTTTATTCTTCTACTATTCCACGCTCTTCCATACAAATCCACTCCTTCCATGAAAACCTTCTGATAATTCTGATGATTAAAACGAATAAATCCTAAGCTGTAGAGAGTTCGATTATGTAGGACACATCTCCCTATAGCTTCAGATCTTACTTTCTTTAATTTAGCTTTCTTTCTTTCTTTCTTTCTTTCGTTCGTTCGTTCGTTCGTTCTTTCTTTCTTTCTTTCTTATTTACTTTTGTCTCTTTTTCTATCTTTCTTTCACCATTCTTTCTTTCTTTCTTTCTTTCTTAATCTCTTTATTTCTTTCTTTCTTTCTTAATCTCTTTCTATAACTTTTCATTTCTTTCTTTCTTTCTTTCTTTCGTTCGTTCGTTCGTTTGTTCTTTCTTTCTTTCTTTCTTTCTTAATCTCTTTCTTTCTTTCTTTCTTTCTTAATCTCTTTCTATAACTTTTCATTTCTTTCTTTCTTTCTTTCTTTCTTTCGTTCGTGCGTTTGTTCTTTCTTTCTTTCTTTCTTTCTTTCTTAATCTCTTTCTTTCTTTCTTTCTTAATCTCTTTCTATAACTTTTCATTTCTTTCTTTCTTTCGTTCGTTTGTTCTTTCTTTCTTTCTTTCTTTCTTTCTTAAACTCTTTCTTTCTTTCTTTCTTTCTTTCATTCTTAATCTCTTTCTATAACTTTTCATTTCTTTCTTTCTGTCTTTCTTTCGTTCGTTCGTTTGTTCTTTCTTTCTTTCTTTCTTAATCTCTTTCTTTCTTTCTTTCTTTCTTAATCTCTTTCTATAACTTTTCATTTCTTTCTTTCTTTCTTTCGTTCGTTCGTTCGTTTGTTCTTTCTTTCTTTCTTTCTTGTTTGTTTTTTGTTTGTTTCTTTCTTTCTTGCCTTGTATATTTCTTTGCTTCTTGCTTTATATATTTCTTTGTTCAAATATTACGTTTTTTCTTGAATTTATTTATTTATTTCGTTTTTGCTTTATATATGTCTTCATTTCCTATTTGGCTTCAGAAAGCAAAACACTGCGCCTCCACCGCTTAACTCTCACAACAGACCTCAAGTGGAATGATTATATAGAATCCCTAGCTAAATCCGCTACTAAGAAAGTCGGTTCTCTGCGTAGGGCCAGGAAGTTTTTTTTCACCTGAAACAATCCTATGCATATATAAAGCTACTATCCACCCGTGCATTAAATACTGCCGCCATATCTGGTCAAATGCTCCTGCTATTCACCTGAGCATCCTTGACACAATCCAACGGAGAATCTGCAATGTGATAGATCCCGACTTGGCAGCTCAGATACAGTCACTTTCTCACCGGTGCAATGTGGCTTCCTTGTGTCTCTTCTACCTTCTTAGCTCACTGGTTCCCCAATATATGAATTTACTTGAGCCCCAAGATTAGCAACTAGGTCCCACCCTTTACTGTGTAACCAATAAAATGTAAACGCAAATTCTACTTCTCGGCTTCTTTTCTCGCATTTCCCGCCTGTGGAATTCCCTTCCATTTATTTGCTTCCCTGACAGTTACAATCTCTAAGAATTTAAGTGTAAAGTCATCTCCTATCTCACTAACCTGCATCCGCTCTCTCTCTCTCTATCTCTCTCTCTCTCTCATGCTCCTTTCTCCGTCCACTCCACTCTAATCAGTATTCTCATCCTTCTCTTACCCACTTCCTGATACCCCCTATAACCTGTCACTCTTTCTCATAACTTTCCTCCTATGTAACCCTCTGCAAAACAGTGGCAGTAAAATGCCTTGCTTGGGGCGATATGATTATTAAAAAAAAGAAGATATAACTTTCTTTCCTTCCAGTGTTATATACGACACGTTATCCATCTTGCTTCGCATAAATCTTTCTATCCTTCGGACATTATGTACACCTTTCTTACTTTTTGTCTTCATATATTTCTTAATTAATGCTGTGGATCCGGGTGAGGAACCACACAAAAATAATGAACAACAAAACAGTTATTGAGATAGAAAAATAGGTTATATTAAACGTAAATATAGAAACTGGAACGTAGGTTAGTAATCCAGGAATACGATTAGTAAGGAATATATATATACAAGTCTTTGAAGTGAAACCGTGTTTGAAATAGTATATCCGTGTAATATTATTCTGGTTGAGTGGAGGTCAGAGCTACTATGACTACTGACGCGGTATTCTCTGTGTAACTTCGGTATCTCTCGGTATCTTACGGATCAGTCCCGAGGTCTCTCACGGATCTCTTCGGTTCTCTCTATGGCAGGAGTATATGTATACTCAAGTCGAGTTCATTATCATAGAAAAAGGGGAGGTCACACAACAGTTAACATGTAGTTTTATATATGCCTTTCTCTCCTTTTTTACATTATATATATATATATATATATATATATATATATATATATATATATATATATATATCTTTTCATGAATTATTTCATATATGTCTTTCATTCCTTTTTTATTTTAGTTTATTTTTCTTTCCTAATTTCGTAATAAATGTCTTTTTTTCCATTTGGCTTTATATTTGTTTTCCTTGTTGCTTTTTGATAATGTCTCTCTTTTATTTTTTGCTTTATATAATTCTTTCTTTCATTCTATCTATATATCTTTTTATCTCGCTTTATATGCAATACCGGCCATAATGATTAGGCAGCACCATTTTAAGAAAAAAAATGATGTATTTCAAATTATTTTTCGTATTTAGTACCAAGTGGATATTTCTAAATGAAAATAGAATGGTTCTTTTTTAACTATTACTTTGAAAAATTTTACAAGGCAAATAGCGACAATTTACCCATCGCACCCTGTAGATTATATATATATATATATATATATATATATATATATACTACCGGTTATAATTATTAGGCCACCCACGTTTGAAAAAAATGTATTTCATACTATTTTTAATATTTATTACCAAGTGGATAATTCTAAATGAAAATGGAATGGTTCTTTTGTAATTATTACTTTGCAAAATTTTACAAGGCAGCCAGGAAACCTTTGCTTCGGCCAGCCAATAAGAAGAAGAGACTAGCATGGGGAAGAGAGCACAAAAAACTGGACACCAGAACAGTTTATTTGATGCACATGTTATTGTGCAGTATTAACAAAAGAACCATTCTATTTTCATTTAGAATCAATTTTTCATTTAGAAGCAATTTGATGACAGGTGATCAGAGATTAAAAAACAATTTGATGACAGGTAATCAGAGTTTAAAAAACAATTTGATGACAGGTGATCAGAGATTAAAAAACAATTTGATGACAGGTAATCAGAGTTTAAAAAACAATTTGATGACAGGTAATCAGAGTTTAAAAAACAATTTGATGACAGGTGATCAGAGATTAAAAAACAATTTGATGACAGGTGATCAGAGATTAAAAAACAATTTGATGACAGGTGATCAGAGATTAAAAAACAATTTGATGACAGGTGATCAGAGATTAAAAAGCAATTTGATGACAGGTGATCAGAGATTAAAAAGCAATTTGGTGACAGGTGATCAGAGATTAAAAAACAATTTGATGACAGGTGATCAGAGATTAAAAAACAATTTGGTGATAGGGAATCAGTGACTAAAACGTAATTTGATGACAGGTGATCGGAGATCAAAAATCAATTTGCGGACAGGTAATCGGAGATCAAACAGCAATTTGATATCAGGAGATCAGGAATCAAAAAGCAAACAGCTGATCAGTGGTTAAAAGCAATTTAATGACAGGTCATCAAGAATCAAAAAGCTAGGATAACAGGTTATTAGCGACCAAAAAGCAATTTGATAACATGTGATCAGATATTAAAAAACAATTTGATGGCAGGTATTCGGAGACAAAAAATAAATTTGATTATCAGAGTCCAAGTTTTATATCAGTAGATTCATTTAACAGTTTCTACATTATTCGTGTCTTTGCTGTTCATAAAAAATAGAAAAGTAAGCCGAACATTAATATTTTTCAAGCTCTCCACGTCATCTCTAAATCTGTTTTTGAAATCTTATTCTGAACACTAATTTATCATTTTTTTACAACTACATTGTTTGATGGATTAACAAAACTGAAAAATATGCTTTCAATTGTGATTAGATTTTAATGATGTTTATTTAAAAGAAAATCTTTTATCTGCTTCTTTTATGTGCCCTGTTCTTTCAGGACGTAGGCGATCATGGCTTTCCACATTTCCCTATCCCCGGTGGCTCTTAGCACGCTTTCTCCTGTAACACCACACAACCCTCGTTCCGTCATCCACCTGATCAGGTCCTTTAAACATGTTATCCGCTGCTTTCCTCTGTCTCTTTTTCCCTCTATCTAGCCTTTTAGTATCAGGTCTTTCAAACCCTCCTTCATCAATGCATGTCCCAGGAACTTCAGTTGTCTCTTCCTGATGCTCAGTATTAATTCCCGTTTCGTTTCTATCCTTTCCAACACTTTTCATCATGCTCGATCCATGATATTCACAGTATCCTTCTGTCGAACCACATTTCAGCTGCTTCAAGTTTTTCCTTCATCTTCGAAGATATTGTCCAACATATTGAAGAAGCGACATAACATCCAGTACTCTCTTCTTTGTTTCTAGCAAAATTTTCCTGTTTCTTAATACTTTACTCAACTTCTTGAATACTTCCTTCACCATGCCAATTCGCCTTCAGATCTCTGTGTCGCGCTTTGAAACACTTCTCAGGTATTTACATTTTTGTACCTGCTCGATTTTAGTATCCCCCCCCCCAGCTGTGTTTGGCATTTTTTGGTTGCTCTTTTTGCTGAACGGCCATGCAAAATACTGAACCGAATTGTAGCGGAAACTTTTAATTCATTAGGTAGCATGGATGAGTGTGTGACTTGTGAGGGCGGTTTGTCTGTGTGTGAGTTACTTTGAAAGTGCGTTTGATTGAAATTGCAGACGACAATTTTGTGATTTACTGTCGTATTGAAAGAGAAAAGATGAAAAAGAAACAGGAGATGAGAAGGAGATGGCAATTTGAAAATTAAATGACGGACTATTTTCTAGCAAAATAGATCAAAAGTGTTATGGACCCGGTTAAAGACCGAAAAGAACAACACGACCACAAGGGTAGAAATAACAAATATATATTAACAAGAATGAACAACACAAAATAATGTGGAAGGTGTTAGTATGACTGTCAGTCTGGTTTGGAGTGAACTACTACCAACTCAACTCTCTCTCTCTCTCTCTCTCTCTTGAGAGGAGTAGTATATATAGTGCTAGGAAGAATTCATTCTGGAGTTACAGGTAAGGACTCATGACACACCACTCCCAAGTTTTTACCTCGCAGGGGTCTTTAATATTTTTCCTCTTCGGATTAATCATCAAAGGCTCCGTAAATTTTCTTTTTCTGCTAGATTTCCGTGGTTCTGGTGAGATTTTTATTTCCTGTGTAGAATTCAATTACTGTTATGGTAGATATGTAGAATCCTTTTCTTTATATCTTCGTCATCGCTGTTATGGCTGGTGTCCAAAATCGTATTTTTCTTTTATCTTAGCATAAAATCCGTTTCTTCAGTATCTTAGTCACCACTGTTATGGGCGACCGATTGCCAAAAGGATTTTCTTTTGTCCTCCGCGTAGAATTCGTTTCTTCAATGTCTTTGTCGCCACTGTTATGGATCAGGTTAAGGTCCAAAAAGAACAACACGACCAGAAGGGTAGAAATAACAAATATATATTAACAAGAATAAACAATACAAGATGTGGATGGTGTTAGTATGACTGTCAGTCTGGTTTGGAGTGAACTACTACCAACTCGACTCTCTCTCTCTCTCTCTCTCTCTCTCTCTCTCTCTCTCTCTCTCTCTCTTGAGAGGCGTAGTATATATAGTGTTAGGAATAGTTCATTCTGGAGTTACATGTAAGGACCTATGTCACCTCTCTCCCAAGCTTTTACCACGCAGGGGTCTTAATATTTTTTCCTCTTCAGATTAATCATCAAAGGCTCTGTAAATTTTCATTTTTTTGCTAGATTTCCGTGGTTCTGAAACTGCTTGAGGCCTTTGCATATCGAATGTGTCAAATACTGGGTCCATTACTTCCTCCTCTTCCTAATGTAGACCGTTAGAATCCTCTAACAGCCACTTTCTGATCTGATTTAAATACCTTTTATGTGAGAACTTCGGACACTGAATTATGTAAAATCATGTTCTCGATCTATTTCTCTATTGTACCTGGCTTCCAATAGGATGTGTTGTTTTTGAACATTTTAAAAAAAACTTTCTCCTCTGGGTTAATTTTTTTTTTTTTTTTTTGGTACAAAAAATGTTGGTGATTGCTTTGTCTGTTTCAGCAGTAACTTGTCAAATACTGATCTAATTTCTCGGGCGAACATTACTTCTGCCGGCGATAGTGACGATAGCATAGTACTGTTTGATGTAATTCTATATACTTGCAAGAATTGTCTTAATGTTTTTCTGTTTTCTGTTGGTATGCCATAAGCTTTCCTTAGTGCTCTTTTTAGTGTATCTACAAACTTTTGCGCTTGACCATTTGATCTTGGATGATATGGCGGAGATTTGATGTGTTTCACCTGAGAGGCGTAGTGTATATAGTATTAGGAAGAGTTTATTCTGGAGTTACCCATGACACCCCCTACCAAGCTTTTACCTCGCAGGGGTTTTTAATATTTTCCCCTCTTCAGATTAATCATCAAAGGCTCTGTAAACTTTCTTTTTCTGCTAGATTTCCGTGGTTCTGAAACTGCTTGAGGCCTTTGCATATCGAATGTGTCAAATACTGGGTCCATTACTTCCTCCTCTTCCTGAGGTAGACCGTTAGAATCCTCTGACAAGAAGAAAGGCAGACATTGATTTAAAAACAAAAAGTAGAAAAAGAAGGAAAGAAAAAGGAAGGAATTAAAGTGAGAGTGAGAGAAAAAGAGAAAGAAAGAGATGGAAAAAGAGAGAAAGGGAAAGGAAAAGAAAAGAACATAAGAAAAGGAAATGAAAAGCGAGAAAAGAGAGGTGGAAAGATAATAAAAAAGATTAAAAAAAAGTGAGTGAAAAAGAGGAAAACGGGAATAGAGAAATGAAAAAAGAAAAATGCGAAAACACAGGGAGAGAGAAAAAGAGGGAGTGGGGAGATAAAGAATGGGAAGAGAGACGAGATGCCATTTTGTGCCAAATACAAAAACCGTCTGTAACAATCCTGACGGACAAAATTTTTTAACTTTTTAAATAATCATGCGATTCAAATAAAAGTTCCGTCGGGAATTTTTTAAATATATGTTTGATATCAGTCAGTCAGTTGCCCTACGTGATACGCGCATGGACGATCATGTCTCTTTCGTGACATGACTGACTAGGCAGAAAATTTTCCCACAATAGTTCTTGCTGTATGATGGTTGACAACCAAGTCTGCAGAACCCAATCTATATTGCTATTCAACACATAACTAGAAGGAGAAGAGATGGATGAATAACTTTTCCAAGTGCGTAAGTGATTGGATGAATTAAAATGGAATTCGAACGCGGCTCCAACGATTTCTCATTCCAAGCCGATATCCACTGCACCAAAAACGTGCATCCTTTGACGTGTTATATTAGTCAGTTAAGTGCCATACGTGATACACGCTTGGGAGATCATGTCTCGAAAGAGACATGACTGACTGGACAGAAGATTATGCCGCAGTAGGTTGCCATTGCTTTCTCCGGTAGACTGGTTGCCAACCAAGGCTATAGAACCGAATCTGTCCTGTTACTTAACTCATAGTTAGAAGGGGAAGTGATGTATTATATTATTAAGTAGTAATTAGTGGGATCAGTTTATTCTTCGTAACAATATAAAACTGATCCCCCACTTTATGCCCAGTAAAAGCCTTAATCATGTTTTCAATTATTGTATTCAGTAAGTTAAGTGCCATACGTGATACACGCTTGGGCGATCATGTCTCGAAAGAGACATGACTAACAGAGAAGAACTGTAGTAAACTGGTTACCAACAAAAGCTATAGAACCCAATCTGTCCTGTTATTTAACCTATAACTGGAGGGAAGGGACGGATTAATATCTTTTCCAAGGGTATTTGTGCATAATTGAATGCGAGGAATTCAACTGGAATTTGAACTCAGTTGTATTCCTTGCACTCAGGAAAAAAGTACCTGTTCTATACATGGAACAAAATAATTGTATTTGGAAAAATAAGCGCTTCATACCAAATAAATACCGTGTCAAAATGTAAATTCAAAGGGAACAATTTAATCGCTTATTTCGTACGTAAGGATTTATTAGTTACGCAAGTCTTTATATATATTTTTTAATCATATCCCCCCGAGCAAGGCGGTAACGCCACTGATGTGCAGGAGGCTACATAAGAGTAAAAGCACTAGATAGAAGAGAGTGAAGAGAAGGACAAACCATTTAGAAAGGAGCAAGAGAAGTGAGGGAATACAGGTGTGATGACAGTTGCAGAGGTGCAGAGAAAGGAAAGGATATACAGGGTGGTGAGTAAAGAACTAAGGTCCATGCAGAGGGGCTACATAAGAGTAAAAGCACTAAATAGAAGAGAGTGAAGAGAAGGACAAACTATTTAGAAAGGAGCAAGAGAAGGGAGGAATACAGGTGTGATGACAGTTGCAGAGGTGGTGAGAAAGGAAAGAGCATAGGTGGTGAGGAAAGAACTAAGGTCAATGCAGAGGGGCTACATAAGAGTAAAAGCACCAAATAGAAGTGGAGAGTGAAGAGAAGGACAAACCATTTAGAAAGGAGCAAGAGAAGGAAGGAATACAGGATGACAGTTGCAGAGGTGGAGAGAAAGGAAGGACATACAGGGTGGTGAGGAAAGAACTAAGGTCCATGCAGAGTGGCTACATAAGAGTAAAAGCACTAAATAGAAGAGAGTGAAGAGAAGGACAAACCATTTAGAAAGGAGCAAGAGAAGGAAGGGAATACAGGTGTGATGACAGTTGCAGAGGTGGAGAGAAAGGAAAGGATATACAGGGTGGTGAGGAAAGAACTAAGGTCAATGCAGAGAGGGGCTACATAAGAGTAAAAGCACCAAATAGAAGAGAGTGAAGAGAAGGACAAACCATTTAGAAAGGAGCAAGAGAAGGAAGGGAATACAGGTGTGATGACAGTTGCAGAGGTGGAGAGAAAGGAAAGGATATACAGGGTGGTGAGGAAAGAACTAAGGTCAATGCAGGGGGGCTACATAAGAGTAAAAGCACCAAATAGAAGAGAGTGAAGAGAAGGACAAACCATTTAGAAAGGAGCAAGAGAAGGAAGGAATACAGGTGTGATGACAGTTGCAGAGGTGGAGAGAAAGGAAAGGATATACAGGGTGGTGAGGAAAGAACTAAGGTCAATGCAGAGGGCTACATAAGTAGCAAAAGCACCAAATAGAAGAGAGGAAGAGAAGGACAAACCATTTAGAAAGGAGCAAGAGAAGGAAGGGAATACAGGTGAAGGACAGTTGCAGAGGTGGAGAGAAAGGAAAGGATATACAGGGTGGTGAGGAAAGAACTAAGGTCCATGCAGAGTGGCTACATAAGAGTAAAAGCACTAAATAGAAGAGAGGAAGAGAAGGACAAACCATTTAGAAAGGAGCAAGAGAAGAAGGAATACAGGTGTGATGACAGTTGCAGAGGTGGAGAGAAAGGAAAGGATATACAGGGTGGGGAGGAAAGAACTAAGGTCAATGCAGAGGCTACATAAGAGTAAAAGCACCAAATAGAAGAGAGTGAAGAGAAGGACAAACCATTTAGAAAGGAGCAAGAGAAGGAAGGGAATACAGGTGTGATGACAGTTGCAGAGGTGGAGAGAAAGGAAAGGATATACAGGGTGGTGAGGAAAGAACTATGTCAACACAGGGGGGCTACATAAGAGTAAAAGCACCAAATAGAAGAGAGTGAAGAGAAGGACAAACCATTTAGAAAGGAGCAAGAGAAGGAAGGGAATACAGGTGTGATGACAGTTGCAGAGGTGGAGAGAAAGGAAAGGATATACAGGGTGGTGAGGAAAGAACTAAGGTCAATGCAGAGGGGCTACATAAGAGTAAAAGCACCAAATAGAAGAGAGGAAGAGAAGGACAAACCATTTAGAAAGGAGCAAGAGAAGGAAGGGAATACAGGTGTGATGACAGTTGCAGAGGTGGAGAGACAGGGAAAGGATATACAGGGTGGTGAGGAAAGAACTAAGGTCAATGCAGGGGCTACATAAGAGTAAAAGCACCAAATAGAAGAGAGTGAAGAGAAGGACAAACCATTTAGAAAGGAGCAAGAGAAGGAAGGGAATACAGGTGTGATGACAGTTGCAGAGGTGGAGAGAAAGGAAAGGATATACAGGGTGGTGAGGAAAGAACTAAGGTCAATGGAGAGGGGCTACATAAGATAAAAGCACCAAATAGAAGAGAGTGAAGAGAAGGACAAACCATTTAGAAAGGAGCAAGAGAAGGAAGGGAATACAGGTGTGATGACAGTTGCAGAGGTGGAGAGAAAGGAAAGGATATACAGGGTGGTGAGGAAAGAACTAAGGTCCATGCAGAGTGGCTACATAAGAGTAAAAGCACTAAATAGAAGAGAGGAAGAGAAGGACAAACCATTTAGAAAGGAGCAAGAGAAGGGAAGGGAATACAGGTGTGATGACAGTTGCAGAGGGAGAGAAAGCAGCATATACAGGGTAGATAGAAAGAACTAAGATCAATGCAGAGGGCTACATAAGAGTAAAAGCACCAAATAGAAGAGAGTGAAGAGAAGGACAAACCATTTAGAAAGGAGCAAGAGAAGGAAGGAATACAGGCGTGATGACAGTTGCAGAGGTGGAGAGAAAGGAAAGGATATACAGGGTGGTGAGGAAAGAACTAAGGTCAATGCAGAGGGGCTACATAAGAGTAAAAGCACCAAATAGAAGAGAGTGAAGAGAAGGACAAACCATTTAGAAAGGAGCAAGAGAAGGAAGGGAATACAGGTGTGATGACAGTTGCAGAGGTGGAGAGAAAGGAAAGGATATACAGGGTGGTGAGGAAAGAACTAAGGTCAATGCAGAGGGGCTACATAAGAGTAAAAGCACCAAATAGAAGAGAGTGAAGAGAAGGACAAACCATTTAGAAAGGAGCAAGAGAAGGAAGGGAATACAGGTGTGATGACAGTTGCAGAGGTGGAGAGAAAGGAAAGGATATACAGGGTGGTGAGGAAAGAACTAAGGTCAATGCAGAGGGACTACATAAGAGTAAAAGCACTAAATAGAAGAGAGTGAAGAGAAGGACAAACCATTTAGAAAGGAGCAAGAGAAGGAAGGGAATACAGGTGTGATGACAGTTGCAGAGGTGGAGAGAAAGGAAAGGATATACAGGGTGGTGAGGAAAGAACTAAGGTCCATGCAGAGTGGCTACATAAGAGTAAAAGCACTAAATAGAAGAGAGTGAAGAGAAGGACAAACCATTTAGAAAGGAGCAAGAGAAGGAAGGGAATACAGGTGTGATGACAGTTGCAGAGGTGGAGAGAAAGGAAAGGATATACAGGGTGGTGAGGAAAGAACTAAGGTCAATGCAGAGGGACTACATAAGAGTAAAAGCACAAAATAGGAGAGAGTGAAGAGAAGGACAAACCATTTAGAAAGGAGCAAGAGAAGGAAGGGAATACAGGTGTGATGACAGTTGCAGAGGTGGAGAGAAAGGAAAGGATATACATGGTGGTGAGGAAAGAACTAAGGTCAATGCAGAGGGACTACATAAGAGTAAAAGCACTAAATAGAAAAGAGTGAAGAGAAGGACAAACCATTTAGAAAGGAGCAAGAGAAGGAAGGGAATACAGGTGTGATGACAGTTGCAGAGGTGGAAAGAAAGGAAAGGATATACAGGGTGGTGAGGAAAGAACTAAGGTCAATGCAGAGGGACTACATAAGAGTAAAAGCACTAAATAGAAGAGAGTGAAGAGAAGGACAAACCATTTAGAAAGGAGCAAGAGAAGGGAGGGAATACAGGTGTGATGACAGTTGCAGAGGTGGAGAGAAAGGAAAGGATATACAGGGTGGCGAGGAAAGAACTAAGGTCAATGCAGAGGGACTACATAAGAGTAAAAGCACTAAATAGAAGAGAGTGAAGAGAAGGACAAACCATTTAGAAAGGAGCAAGAGAAGGGAGGGAATACAGGTGTGATGACAGTTGCAGAGGTGGAGAGAAAGGAAAGGATATACAGGGTGGCGAGGAAAGAACTAGGGTCAATGCAGTGGGGGCTACATAAGAGTAAAAGCACTAAATAGAAGAGAGTGAAGAGAAGGACAAACCATTTAGAAAGGAGCAAGAGAAGGAAGGGAATACAGGTGTGATGACAGTTGCAGAGGTGGAGAGAAAGGAAAGCATATACAGGGTGGTGAGGAAAGAACTAAGGTCAATGCAGAGGGACTACATAAGAGTAAAAGCACTAAATAGAAGAGAGTGAAGAGAAGGACAAACCATTTAGAAAGGAGCAAGAGAAGGGAGGGAATACAGGTGTGATGACAGTTGCAGAGGTGGAGAGAAAGGAAAGGATATACAGGGTGGCGACGAAAAAACTAGGGTCAATGCTGGGGGGGCTACATAAGAGTAAAAGGACTAAATAGAAGAGAGTGAAGAGAAGGACAAACCATTTAGAAATGAGCAAGAGAAGGAAGGGAATACAGGTGTGATGACAGTTGCAGAGGTGGAGAGAAAGGAAAGGATATACAGGGTGGTGAGGAAAGAACTAAGGTCAATGCAGAGGGACTACATAAGAGTAAAAGCACTAAATAGAAGAGAGTGAAGAGAAGGACAAACCATTTAGAAAGGAGAAATAGAAGGAAGGGAATACAGGTGTGATGACAGTTGCAGAGGTGGAGAGAAAGGAAAGGATATACAGGGTGGCGAGGAAAGAACTAGGGTCAATGCAGGGGGGCTACATAAGAGTAAAAGCACTAAATAGAAGAGAGTGAAGAGAAGGACAAACCATTTAGAAAGGAGCAAGAGAAGGGAGGGAATACAGGTGTGATGACAGTTGCAGAGGTGGAGAGAAAGGAAAGGATATACAGGGTGGCGAGGAAAGAACTAAGGTCAATGCAGAGGGACTACATAAGAGTAAAAGCACTAAATAGAAGAGAATGAAGAGAAGGACAAACCATTTAGAAAGGAGCAAGAGAAGGGAGGGAATACAGGTGTGATGACAGTTGCAGAGGTGGAGAGAAAAGAAAGGATACACAGGGTGGTGAGGAAAGAACTAGGGTAAGAATGCAAGAGAGAAAATAGTAAATATTTCAAGTTTCAAAGGAAGCAAAACAGAAAAAATGAATAAAATAAATGAATAAAAAAGAAAAAAAAGGAGATTTATAAAAGGAAAAGAAAGATAGAGACATGTGTAAAAAGATAGAGGAAAATAAATTGTAAAGAAATATAGAAAAAAGAAGAAAGAAAGACAAAAGAAAGATGGAGATTTTTCTTCTTCTTTGGGCCTTTTTTTTTAAGAACGTAAGCGATCATGGCATTCCAAATTTTCTTAATCCTCTTACTAGTAATCCAGTACTCTCTTCTTTTTTTTTTTTTTATCATTTCACCCCGAGCAAGGCGGAAACGCCACTGATGTGCAGGGGGCTACATAACTGTAAAAAGATTAATTAGAAAAGAGTGAGGAGTACAAACTAGTTAGAAAGGAGCAATAGAAAGCTGATAATGCAGGTGCGATGACAGATACATAGGTGGAGAGAAAGGGAAGGATATACGGGGATGGGGAAAGAGCTAGAGTCCAGTGGTTAATAGATGAGTATTGGCATTGCATTTAAATTTCTGGAGGTTGTAGCCGTCAGGAAATCAAGAATATGGGAGCGAGTTCCACAGGCGGGAAGTGCGAGAGAAGAAGCTGCAGGAGTAGAATTGTCGTCTGCATTTGGCTAACCTTTTACTGACGATTAAAATAAAAGACAGCTTTCTAAATCTTTGCGTAACTGCGTAATCACCCAATTTTCTAAAGACATCGAAACTTTATTCTACGATTGGCTTAAGACTTTTTTAGCTTCGTCCTACACTCGACTTAATATTTATCAAACTTTGTTCAGATATTTACATTGGAAATATTGTAAAAAATCATAGAATATTTTCTTTAGCAGATGTACGGAAAGGAATTGTGAAGAAATAATTTTATAACAAAATAGGGCGTTGCGGAATATTTGTCGGCTTAACCAAGAAGCATCCCCCATTTAAAAAAATATGTGATGTCTGGATATGTTTTTGGAAGTTGATGGTGCTGATAAATTTTCTGCACATCTTTGTCCATCCCCAAACATGAGATTGATCGTATCTCTCTAATTGTTTAAACGTTTATACCGTCTAATTTAATTAGACTGTCAATTGGTATAAGGAATGCAAAATCTTTAAGTTTAATTAGATTTCATGATGAATCTAATATTAAAAAGTTGAATATAATTGTCTCTGGAATAATTAATCGTTGCATACCGTTTGCTATTTTCTAGTCACGGACGAAAGAAACTGAATAAAGCAGCCGATAACAATTATCGAGTGGGTAAGATTAAAGATAAGAATAAGTTAGTTGATCACGTGGGTGTAGAGAGAGAGAGAGAGAAATGAGGGGAAAAGGAAAGGGTAGTCAAAAGATGGAGGTGAAAAAAAAAACAGGATTCGGATTAGATAAAAAGACAGACTAGAAAAATTTGAAGTGTTGGAGGAGAGAATTGAAAGAAAGAAGCCGGGAAATATGATAGTAATTAATAAAACAAAGGAAGGAAAATTGTACATTAGGAATCAGACATTTTCACGGGGAAAATACGAAGTTGTAAAACAAAACGAAGTGAGAGAAATTAAGGTGAATAAAAAAAGAAATATGGAAACGAAGAAGAAGAAAAATGGAGTGAAAGAAAAGAAGGAGGATAAAAAGAAAGAATAGAAACGAAGAAGATGAAGAAGAAAGAAAAGGGAAGTGAAAGAAATGAAAGAAGAAGAAAAGGAAAATAGAAAAGAAGAAAAAGAAAGAAAATGAAGGAAAAAGAAATGAAGGATGTTAAAAAGAAAATGGAAAAGAAGAAGGAAAAGAAAATGAAGGGAAAGAAATGAAGGAAGATGCAGAGGAAAAATGTAAACGAAGAACAAAATGAAATGAAAGAAATGAACGAGGATAAAAAGAAAAATGAAGAAGAAGAAAAATGAGGAAGATGAAGAAGTAGAAGAAGAAAAAATGAAGAAGAAAAAGAAAAACGGAGAAGAAGAAAAATGAAGAAGAAAAAGAAGAATGAAGAAGAATGAAGAAGTAGAAGAAGAAAAATAAAGAAGCAGAAGAAAAAAACGAAGAAGCAGAAGAAGAAAAATGAAGAAGGAGAAGAAAATGAAGAAAAATGAAGAAGAAGAAAAAAGAAGAATGAAGAAGAAGGCAAATGAAGAAAAAGAAGAAAAAATGAAGGATAATGAAGAAGAAGAAAATAAAGAAGAAGAAAAATGAAGATAAAAAGAAAAATGAAGGAAAAGAAGAAAAAGAAGAAAAATGACAAAGAATAAGATAAATGAAGAAGAAGTAGGATAATGAAGAAGAAGAAAATGAAGAAGAATGAAGAAGAAGAAGAAAAATGAAGAAGAAGAAAAATGAAGAAGAAAAAAGAAAAAGAAGAAGAAGAAGAAAATTGAGGAAGAAGAAGAAAAGAAGAAGAAATTGAAGCTGTTGTGTACGGTGTGTGATAAGGGTAATTAGATAAAAAAAAAGACGAGATAAAGGAGAAAAAACAGAAATTAAAAAAAAAAACAAAAAAAAACAAAAAAAAACAACCGAAATTTTAAAGTTGGGGAAATTGTTAAAAATCACTATAATTAGCAGATTAATTAATGCCTTTTAACAAGACGAACATCAGAAGAATTCTCTTAATAATAATAATAATAATAATAATATTAATAATAAAAATAATAATAATAATAATAATAATAATAATTAATAAGCCAACAAGTTCAAAATGAAATTTGAAGTGGGTGAATAAAAGCAAATAAATACGTAAGACTCTTACTGCAGCTGCAAAATAACTGAAAAAAAAGCAAAGGTAAAGGCAATCGATTATAGACAGAAACGATGGCCAGATAAACCTCTTCCCGCTTAATATTCCTCCCGTAACACACAGTCGGATGTACTGCTTCTGCTCCTATGAACTTAGCTTACTGGTGCCCTCTTTACATAAATTTACTCGAGCTACTAGACTAGCAACTAGGTCCCAACCGCGAAACCAATAAAATGTAACCACAATTTCCACTCACCTTCTTTTCTCGTCCTTCCCACCTGTGGAATTCCCTTCCGTATACTTACTTTCTCAAACGACTACAATCTCAAAAAATTCAAATGTAATGTCAATAGTCATCTCCTATCTCTCTGACTCGCATCCCTTCTCTCATGCTCCTTTCTCCGTCCACTCCACTCTCATCAGTATTCTCATCCTTCTCTTACCCACTTCCTGACACCCCCATAACCTGTCCCTCTTTCTCATCACTTTCCTCCCATCTAACCCACCAGTAGCAGTAAAACTGCCTTGTTTGGGGTGAAATGATAAAAAAGACCAACCCCGTACCGATATGTGGCTACGTAGTGCAGGGTTAAAAGGTGAAACCTAAGGTTTTATTTTTTGCTGCACATAACAAATGCTTGCTAACTTAAAATTATGAAGAACACACGCTGAAAATTATGTCTGCCAAAAATGCAAATTCTGTAACAGACATTCTGAAAGAATTAACCATCTTGTATCAAGCCGCGCGATACTGGCACCTGTCTATCTAAATCTAATCTAAACTTATTTATAAATGGAACTTTGTGTGTATGTTTGTGTCTGTGTCTGTGTGTGTGTCCGTGACCTATAGACTCCGAAACGGCTGAACCGATTTTCTTGAAAATTTACACAGTTGTACGATAAGCGTCTGCGAGTGTTCTTAGCTAGGTTTTGTGTCGAGGTATCCCCGATAAATATCGAAAAACGATAATCGAAAAAATCGGGTTATAGAAGGAGTGGTCCGATTTTAATCAAATTAGATACACTCATGGACAAAGACACAAGAAACGATATTCAGAATTTTCAAGGTTGCAGTTCTTACAATAGTGCAGAAAATCTATAATATATATGTATATAAAAGGCAAGATGTTTGTGTGTATGTCTGTTTATCTGCCTGTATGTCTGTATTTTTTTAGTTTTTGCTTCGGGTTTGGCTCTAAGTAGGTATAATTGTAGTTCTTAGTCTCAGCCATGATACCATTTACTCAGAGGACTTATTTAGCCTTCAAAATTCAGTTTACGACGGATAAAACTTATTTGATATCGATACCAGGAAATCAAAATTTGACTTACATCCATTCATTTTTCTTTTAGTCTACGGTTTCGGTTTAACTGGAAACAACTATTGCTTTTTAGTCTTTCGTGCCAACGTCCAAAGAGTCTGAGCTCCAGGACTATGGATTAGTTTTAAAGCTTTCATTACACCCGAGCAACGCCGAGCTATACTGCTAGTCTCTCTATATAAAAAGCAAGTTGCTTGTGTGTACATCTGGATCTCTGTCTGTCTGACTGTCTGACCCTTATACAAATCCACAGTTTTTATCCAATTTTCACCAAACTTCACACAAATATTTTTTAGGCTTCCGATCAGGTCATGGGTTACTTATTTTTTCCGATTTTCCTTCAATATCGGAAATCGATGCCTCGATATCCGATCATGTCTGATCAAGATCAGGATTTTAGCCCTTTTATCGTGGTTCTTGCTGCAGAATTTGCTCTAACTTGGTGAAATTATAGTTTTTGATCTGGACCCAAAGTGGTGTCCACGAAAGGAAAACACGGAACACGGGTTAGAGGTAAAGAAAGATATATTAAACAGAAAGGGTTACAAAGAATAGTGTAAGAGTAAACAGAAGTTACTATCCAGTGGTGTCCGATATTGGTAGTCGTACGCGGCTGAGGACTACTGGTGCTTCAATATTTAGTCGGCCTTCCCACTTAAGGCGAAATGTGACACAAGGTCATTTTTATGTGGGTCTTCCGGGCCATATAGCCAGGCCAAAAATATCTGTCTATCTTTCCCCAGTCGTAACTGTACCCTTCAGCGGAGTTAGTGACAAAGGTAGCACTTCTGGTGCTACATTATTTAGTTGTCCCTCCCAGTAAGGGCAACATGTAACACATGGTCAATTATGACTGGGATTTCCGGGCTATATGGCCCGGCCAAAAAATGGCTGTCTATTTTTGCCCAGTCGTGCTTCTACCCTTCGGCGGAACCACGACTAGGTTATTGCTCTCTGCTCGGAAGCAGTGAGCGCCCTCTACCCGAAGGCAGTGAGCTGACAGTGTCAATAGCAGCACGAGTGGCGCTACTCCCATAATACTACCATTCACACAGTAATATAGTACTGGAAGTGTTCATGATGTAGGTAAGTATCGGTCTCACAACAGTTTTTAGTCTCAAACATTAGTAGATCTTCACAGACGATTCATTTTTCCCGATATTGTAAATCGATACCCCAGATATTCTATCGAATCTGATCAAAAACCGATATTCAGCCATCAATATGGCACATTTACTCCAATTTTACTCCCGATGGATACGATAAGTTTTCATGGACTTAATTAGGTAGGTTTATCCTTGGATGACTTATTTTGCTTTTTGAAATCGATACCCCGATATCCTATCGGGTCTGATCAAATCAGGTTTTCAGCCCTTTTTATTTTGGTTTTTGCTTCAGGTTTTGCTCTAAGTAGATATAATTGTAGTTGTTAGTCTCAGCCATGATATCATTTACTCAGAGGGCTTATTTAGCCTTCAAAATTCAGTTTGTGACAGAAAACTTATTTGACATCAATACTGGAAGTCAAAATTACTAAATTGAATGGATGTAAGTCAAAATTTGAGTTACATCCATTCAATTTAGTAAGTTCTACGGCTTCAAGATCAATCTTTCAACAAGCTACGTTTTACGTGCCAATGTCTAAAGAGTCTGAGCTCCAGGACTATGGATTAGTTTTAAAGCTTTCATTACACCCTAGCAACGCCGGGCTATCCTGCTAGTTGAATATAATACTCGACATGGCAGAGCAGGTTAATATATACACTAGAAAATGTGCAACTTTTGCGAAATGGAAACTGCAAGAAATTGGGATGAACATCACCCAGACCCGGTAACGGAGGTAACGGAGGTAAGAATGTTTTTTAATCGTTTCACCCCAAGCAAGGCGATAACACCACTGATGCGCAGGGGGAAGAGAAGAGTGAAGCGAAAGAAGAACCAGTTACAGTAGGTGTCAGAGAAAGGACAAGAGAAGGATGGAAACATAGGTGTGAAGACATTTGCGAAGGTAGAGAGAAAGGAAAAGATATACAGGTTGATGTAGAAATAACTGGAGTCAAGTGGATAAGAGATGGGTATTGACATTGCATTTAAATTCCTGGAGGTTGTAGCCGTCAGGAAAGCAAGTATATGGAAGGGAGTTTCACAGGCGGAAAATGTGAGAAAAGAAACTGGGAGAGTATAAATTTTCGAGTTTGCACGAGATACTAGATTAGCAACTAGATCCCACTCTTTTACAGTGAAACCAATAAAATGCAGCCGTAACTTCTACTCCAACAGTTTCTTTCATCGCACTTCCCGACTGTGGAATTCTCTTCCAAACGATTGTTTCCCCGACGGCTACAATCTCCAGGAGTTTAAATATAATGTCAATAGACACCTCCTAACACACTAACCTGCTCCCATTCTATCAAGCACTCTTCCCATCTGCCCAACCCTCATCCTCGCAATCCTTACTCATCTGTCACCTTCCTCCTGTCATTCCCTATGTCTAACCACTCCTTCTCTTTACCTTCCCCTATGTAGCCCCATGCGCAATAGTGGCAGTGGAATGCCTTGCTTGGGGTGAGATGATTAAAAAAAAATAGGAAAAAATGTGGAAATTGAAAACAAGACTTGTGCCAGTGATAGTAGGTGCACTTTTTTTTTCTTTTTTTTTTTTTAATCATTTCACCCCGAGCAAGGCGAAAATGCCACTGATGTGCAGGGGGCTACATAACTGTAAAAAGATTAATTGGAAAAGAGTGAGGAGTACAAACGAGTTAGAAAGGAGCAATAGAAAGCTGAGAAAGCAGGTGCGATGACAGATACATAGGTGGAGAGAAAGGGAAGGTTATACGGGGGTTGGGAGAGAGCTAGAGTCCAATGTTTAGTAGATGAGTATTGACTTTGCATTTAAATTTCTGGAGGTTGTAGCTGTCAGGAAAGCAAGAATACGGGAGCGAGTTCCACAGGCGGGAAGTGCGAGAGAAGAAGCTGCAGGAGTAGAATTGTCGTCTGCATTTAGCTAACCTAACTGTGAATGGGTGGGACCTAGTTGCCAGTCTGGTTGCACGAGTAAACGAATGATAAAAAATGGAATAAAACAACACATTGAAAGAATCCCTGGAAACACCAGCTTAAGAGATATACAAACAAATTGTCTTCGTGCAAACTCGAAAATTTATACTCTCCCACACAATAAGGAAAACTTTGTCTATGTAACGCTAGGGATGTTAGGAGAGATAAAAAAACAAACAAACATGAAATTGAGTTATAACAACACGCCACGACCTGCCTTACGTCTCCCTGCAGACTTGGTAGGTAGTGCGACCATAGCAGAAATCGATTTATAATGAAAATGAAATAATAATAATAATAATAATAATAATAATAATAATAATAAAAGCAGGAACAACATGGTAGATATTACAATGAGAACGACGTGTTTCTACGATATTAGTTGCAGATAACGTCCGTTAAATATTTTCGACGAGTTCAGTGAATAAAAAAACTGAATATACCGATAGACGCACAAGTGAATGAACAAAAGTTTGTATATACATATATTTTTATGCCAATATGTTATCAATAATCTTGTATTTTTTCTAAATATAACCCGATAAATAATACCAATGCTTTCTTTGAATTAATCGATAAATAAAATGTTATTTATACTTTCAATTTTCAGTGAGGTTTCACTTAAAATTATTTTAAAAATAGTAAACATTATTATTATTATTTTGATTTCAGTGCAATAATACGTTATTTTTCGTTTTTTTCCATTAAACTTTTTTGCCAATTAATTTCGTTGCAAGGACCCACTGATGGTAACAACAACAATATATTTTAATTAACAATATATTTTAATTATCAACTAATCTGATTAGCAGGCGAAGTAGCAACACCAGTAAAAAATAAATAAATAAAAATAACCATCTCTTTTTTCGCAATTACAGATATATAGATACATATATTATTTCATATCATAATTATAAACATATTATGTATTATTTAATCCCTAGTATAATAATGTTTTCTTCGTTCAATTGTTTCTTTTTCCAATGTCTTTTTTCGACGTTTTTCTTTTAGAATTCCAATCACATATCTATTTCTTGGAAACCCATGTAGAAGAAGGAAAACTCCGAACAACAACCCGCAATTCAAGATGTTAAGCTTGAATAACCGATGGAATATTAGGTTGCGAACGATCCTCTACAGGCTTCAGAACACTGTCTGTAAAAGACCGTTATCAAATGTGCCGAGTAATTTTGGGTTCACATTTGAACTAGTGTATCACTCGTGGGAACAATAGGAAAACTGAAAGCCAAAATGTATAGCTCTTCCAGTAGATAAATAAGGAGTCTGTCCCTCAAGAAGGAACCTACCTGAGGTCGAAAAATCTGCTATAGGAACATACTCCTGCACAAAAAGGAATCTTCGGGTCCTCACAACCAGAAGAATCTAACTGATGACTCTGCAAATCCTCCAACTAAATCAATCATTCATTTAAAGAAAAAAAAAGGTAAAATAGTCGCGTGAAGAGTATAAATTACTTATAACTGCATTATATGAAGCGTTGCATAGACCTCAGAAAAACATCACTATCCAAACGTATGACATTGGGCGAGTAAGTGTTAGACAAGCAATTAGAAAGTATATCAACGAAAGTAAACTATCTATTGGGAATTTCCCAATTTTAATTGGTAACAATATTGTGACGCCGACGAGAAGAAAGGAACAGAAACACAGATGAAGATGTTATAAAAACTTGTATTCACAGGAAAGAGCGAAAAGAAGAAAGAATGGTCTTCTGCAAACAGTAGAGTTTGCGGAACTTATCTTAAAGATGCGTCCTTTTAACAGTCTATATTTCCTGTGTCGTCATGGCTGGGTTGAAGAAACAGAGCCTTGACTTCTGTGCTGCAGTTGCTGTCAAAGCCCCTCACGTATCCTGGGTCTAGATGACGGAGAAGAAGACGGGGACGTCTTGTGTCTAAGGTCCCAACAAGCAAAAGAGCAAGAGAGTTTGTAGAACCCGCTCATGTGCGGAGTTGAGAATCTAAAAAGGTCGCCCGTGATTGGTTGTTTTTCATCCAATCACGGGGCATCCAGTTGGCGACTCCGTAATAATATCCAATGTAATATCCAATATATCCAATGTAAGAAGGTACCTCAAGAGAAATAACAGCCTGTCCGATGCTGAAATTAAAGAAATGAAAAGAACTGCAACCAGAATAGGTGAATCAACAGAACATGAAAGGGAACCAGAAATTAACATAACATATAATAACGTCACACAATCCACAGCTCATAATGAAAAAAATTGAGATACTTGCCAGTCATTGTGTAGATAAGTTGGAAAAGCGTGATCTTAGTCACTCACAAGCCGGCAATAAAACGAGTCCAAAACACATTGAACAGAATCCTTTTATGTAAAACAAGAATAATATTCAAGAAGCCAAGGAAGAAATCATGCAACATATAAGTCAGACACAAAATATTAAAATGGAAAGACAAGAACAAATACCTAAATTACAACCAACAAAGCATCAAACCTCAAAACTATTAAAATTTATAATCAGTTAGTTAATTGTCATACCTGATACACGCTTAGACGATCATGACTCTTTCGGGACTTGTCTGATTAGGAAAAAGATGTTTTTCGCAGTAAGTTGCCATTACTTTTTGCGGTAGACCGGTTGCCAACTGTTATGGTGAAACACACCTATTCCTCAGATAATGGACTCTCCCTCCTATATTAATAAGAGTTAACAGGAAGCTAACGGGAGAAGTTCTTAGAAGTTCTAGAGAGTTTTTAGAGTTCTATTGGAGTTCAGTAGAACTATTAGTTCCAGTTTGGACATAGTTGGACTAAGGTAGTTGATATTAGTCGGCAGTTAGCCGAATACTAAGGATTCAGCTTACAGTGGAAGATTACAAAGTTCCTAACATTTTTCTCCTCCTAATCTCTCACTCTTTACTACCCTTCTGTTTGGCAAAGGTGAGAGAAAGGCTGAGGAGAGTAGCGTTTATAGATTATAAAAAGATGGAGAGGATGGAAAAGCTGTGTAGAGAGTAAGTAGCGTAACGGACGGAGGAACTAAGCAATTAACTTAGGAAGGAACAAGCAGAATTATTATATGATAATTAATAATAGCCAGGAAACATACCGTCAAATAAGAGCTATAACCACTCTGTAGAATATGTGGGGAATTTGATAAAACTATAGAACACATTGCGAGTGAGTGACGAAGTTTAGTTGAGAACGAGAATAAAAAGTGGAGATATGACCAAGTTGCCAAAATCATTTATTGTAAGTTGCAGGAATCGTGAAGTTTTCAATGAAAGAAGAAATAGTACAACCAGTAAAATGTGAAATCATGCAAGATCTTTTTCAATACAAAGTGGTAAGAAACTGGTTCGTGACAAAGCAGACATATTTGTGGAAGATAAAATTGAAAAAGAAGAAATCTATTTTTCAACATATTCTTTTTGTGCAAGTATAGAGTTAAAGGTAAGTAAAAAAATATATTTTAAAATTGAGTCCTTGAAATTTGAGTTGGCAAAGCTTTAGAGAATAAATGTCCCAATCATACCAGTTGTCACTGGGGTACCTCGACGCCATGTTTAGCAAGTTTTTATCGGTAGAACCATTACGAATGGGTGTTCTATACGTTTTTTTAAACATTTCACCCCAAGCAAAGCGGTACCGCCACTGATGTGCAGGGGGCTACATAAGAGAGTTAAAGTTTTAGAAAGGAAAAGAGTGAAGACAAAGACGAACCAGTAACAGAGGGTGTCAGAGAAAGGGCAAAAGAAGGATATGAACACAGGAGTGAAGACAGTTGCGAAGGTAGAGAGAAAGGAAAAGAACAAGATAGATGGAGTGATGTAGAAAGGGCTGGAGTTACATAAGAGAGTTGAAGTATTAGGCAGGAGGAGAGTGAAGAGAAAGATGAACCAGCTGCAGGGAGTGAAAGAGAAAAAGAGAAGGATGTGAACACAGGAGTGAAGACAGTTACGAAGGTAGAAGAAAGGAAAAGAACAAGATACACGGGGTGATGTAGAAGGGGCTGGAGTTACATAAGAGAGTTGATGTATTAGGTAGGAGGAGATTAAAGACAAAGACAAACCAGCTACAGTGGGTGAAAGAGAAAGGGCAAGAGAAGGATGTGAACACAGGAGTGAAGACAGTTGCGAAGGTAGAGAGAAAGAAAAAGAACAAGATACACGGGGTGATGTAGAAAGGGTTGGAGTTACAAAAGAGAGTTGAAGTATTAGGCAGGAGGAGATTAAAGACAAAGACGAACCAGCTACAGAGGGTGAAAGAGAAGGGCAAGAGAACGTTGTGAATACAGGAGTGAAGACAGTTGCGAAAGTTGAAAGAAAAAGAACAAGATACACGGAGTGATGTGGAAAGGGTTGGAGATACATAAGAGAGTTAAAGTATTAGGCAAGAGGAGAGTGAACACAAAGTCGAACCAGCTACAAGGGGTAAAAAAGAAAGGGCAAGAGAAGGATGTGAACACAGTTGCGAATGTAGAGAGAAAGGAAAATAACAAGATATACGGTGTGATGTGGAACGGGCTGGAGTTAAGTGGTTAAGAGATGGGAATTGACTTTGCATTTAAATTCTTGGGGGTTACAGCCATCAGAAAAGCAAGTATATGGAAGGGAGTTCCACAAGCGGGAAGCGCGAGAAAAGAAGCTGATGAAGTAGAATTGTCGCCTGCATTTGGTTGATTTAACTGTAAAAGGGTGGAACTTTGATGCCAGTGGAAAGGGCACCAATGATCTAAGTTCTTCGCAGCTGAAGCCACGAAAATATATATAGAAGAGACAGAGGGAAGCCACATCCCGCCGATGGAGTCGAGCTGGTAAGTCGGAACCAATCACATTACAGATTCTTCTTTTGGAGCCTGTCGAGAACACTGAGACGAACAGCAGATATGACAACAATATTCCATGCACGGTCGAATGTTTAATTTGTATATGTACAAGATGGACTCATACGCAAAAAAACTTTCTGGTACGACACATTCGACTTTCTAATCTAAGCTTAGGAAACCACCATGCATTTTGACCTGTACAGTACTAAATTGGCAACACTATTTTATCAATTTACAGTCGAATTGACTAGAGATAGCCTTTGAGATTTCACTCGCCCGATCGACTCAGTCATTTAAAAACTTAATTGGGCGATTAAAGTTTATTAATTTACTCGCCCGCGGTCGATTAAAAATCTTGCGATGAAACGTGTCTCTTCAAAACAATAAAAAGTAAATCTGATTCCATTTATAATCCAAAGTATGCCATTGAAGATTCACAAGTTACTTAGAATGGCCTACATAAACATTATTGAACTCTTTGGTCTCGCTTTTATCTTCCGCTTCAATGTAAACATTCGTTTAATTAACGCTTCCAGAGTGGAGCCAAAATGTCTCTGTCGCACATATTTTTAGAAACTCATTTGGGAAAAATATTATCCTTGACTCAACATCTATAATTCTACGAAAAGTAAAAACGAACATTTGAAAGAAAGAAAAAGAAATTATGTGTACTTCTTTCAACCACGCACCGAAAAACAAATTATACAAGTAATTATTTTATAGAAAATCATTGAGAAAATCAGATTTGTTATTTTTATCATCTATGAGATGGAGGTTGTAGTCAAACAGAAGAAAGAAACTACAATTTTAAGTACCTCCACTCAATTACCAAAAACACAGCATATCATGATGTTAAAAAGGCTCAACTTAATAAAAACATAGTTTTATCATCAAAATGTTTATGCTATTAAGAGAAAAGACCAAATTTTGTTGTTCTTATTTTTAAAATTTTTTAAATCCTTTGTAACACGTTCGAGATTTTAATTCAAATTTCATTTGTTGTTTTCCGTCAGCGATTCACGCTATGTTTACGTAAGGCGACTATTGAGAAAATGGAGTCGGTTGAATAAAATGATTTTGGGGCGAGTAAATTTTCCCTCGCTTTCGACCGCCGGTCGAGTTATATCTTTTTCAAATCTAAAAGGTTTGCTAAAGGTATCAGTAAGTTATATTCTAATAGTTTCTTTTCTCGCTCGTCTAACTTTCTTCCAGTCAAATTTGAACTTCAAGAATTTAAACTCAACGTCAATCGTTATCTTCTGTCCTTTTAATTCCTCTTTTTTTTCTCTTACTCCAAATTCTTTTAGGAGGTGCGTGATGGACACGAGGTGTCCATGCAAATCAAATCTTTAACTAATGAGATTACTCCCAGCTCGTATCATGAGGCGGAGTGATTTAACCAATGAAATAGTAATATTTCTATTAACGTGATTTCTTTTCTTCTTTTTCCCGATTACAACATTTTTTTCAAGTTTTTAAATTTTCAAATCTTTCCCCAGCGAAATTCGGAAATCATGGCTTTGACCTTTTGCTTTCTTATTCTTTAACACCCACTAAAATATTGTGTCAGTGTATTTATTGTCTGTTTTTGGGTAAATCAGATGTGAAAATGTACTTGGCATAGTGAGTGACAGGAGAGAAATTTGAATAAAGAAAATTGGCATCAAATGTTCAGTGGAACTTTTGCAGAATGATAGTCACTTAAGAGTGGGAAGACAAACAATGACTACTGAGACCCGTGATGATTTGCATTATATCTAAGGTTATTCGTTGTAACACGCAATCTAAAATAGGTCCTTCTAATATTTCGGAATAAATTTTCGATACCTAAGTTTAAAATGAAATTTTTAAAATGGAAAAAACATTCTTGGAGATTTTATTTTAGATTTAATTAAAAGCTCAATGATTGAATTTATTATTTCCATAATAAATTTCTATAATAAATGGTTTGTAAGTGGGTGTTGTAGATTGTATAACAGTTGCTAAAGTTAAAAACATTTTAATTTTCCAAATTCGGGCAGTAAATTTAGCCGTTTCCCTTATTACACATTTTACATTCAGTAAATCAAGAAAGTTCATTTTATTTGCTCCGTGAAATCCACGTTTCCAAGAAAAACTAGACGAAAATACCTTATCAGTTTTTTTAAGGCAACACACACACACACACACACACACACATATATATATATATATATATATATATATATATATATATATATAGGTACTTCCAATATTTTGGTATAAATTTTCGATACCTAAGTTTAAAATGAAATTTTTAAAATGAAAAAAACATTCTTGAAGATCTCATTTTAGATTTAATTAAATGCTTAATGATTAAATTTATTATTTCCATTAAGTAAAAAATTCTGGTGTATTTCAGATATAAATTATATAGATTAGAATGTCACATTTAATTTTGATTTCTTAAAAAGTTAGGAAATTGAAAATTAAATTAATCTGATTTTAAAGAAATATTACTTACTTAGAGCATACAAAAGTAGTATACAACCAATTATTAAGGATTGGTCGTGTTCATCTTATCGAACGTTTGACGGAGTGTTGAATGATGAAACGATGGCAGTTGCTACGCATGACCATAAATTCAATTTTCATAAATCTAAGGGAAAGGACAAAAATCTTAAATTACGTACCCTTTTCATAATAATGGCAATTGTAGTCAACCATACAAGAAAATAAGGAACGTATTAAGTACATAAAAATTATTTTAAAAATAGAATAGCGTAACTACGTTTAATAATCTTTGCAATTTTGGGCTCGTAAATTTTGTTTCCACTTAATTATTATATAAACTCCAGGTAAAACCACAATACAAAATTTTACACGATTTTAAACTATTATAAATTATAAATTATTATAATTAAAATGTAAAATTTTTTTAAAAATTCTTGTAAAAATTCATTATTCATCAAAACATTTTTATTTCATCAGATAGACAATCGCATCTACCTCCCATTAGCATGGGACAGGCTAGCCTCCCAGAGAGTAAAATACTACGCCTCCTTGGCCTTACACTTTCGGCGGACCTCAAATGGAATGACTATATCGAATCCATTGCCAAATCTACTGCTATGAAAGTCGGCTCCCCGTGCAGGGCCCGGAAGTTTTTCCCACCTGAATCTATTCTGCACATATACAAATCTACCATCCGCCCGTGTATTGAATATTGCTGCCATATCTGGTCGGGTGCCCCTGCTGCTCTCCTTGGGCTTCTTGACAAAATACAAAGGAGGATCTTTAACGTGGTTGATACTGACTTGGCAGACCGGCTGCAACCACTCTCTCACCGGCGTGATGTGGCTTCCCTGTGCCTCTTCTACAAGTACTTTCATGGCTACTGCTCCGATGAGCTTAGATCACTGGTGCCGCCTAAGCACGAATTTACACGAGATACTAGATTAGCAACTAGGTCCCACCCTTTTACAGTTAAACAAATAAGATGTAACCGTAAATTCTACTCCAACAGCTTCTTTTCTCGAGCTTCCCGCCTGTGGAACTCCCTTCCACAAGTCTGCTTTCCCGACAGCTACAATCTCCAGGTGTTTAAATGTAGGGTCAATAGACACTTCCCATCACACTGACTCCCAATTATTCTCAGAACACTCTCATCTACCCAACCCTCATTCTCGGTATCCTTACCCGCCTATCACCCACCCTCTGACATTTCCTATATTTAATCATCCTTTCTCCACTCTATGTAGCCCCCTGCGCAGTAGTGGCAGTGACATGCCTTGCTCGGGGTGAAACGCTTATAAAAAAAAAAAGAAAAAAAGACAATAATGTCCTTAATATTATGTGACGACGCTCTCGGGTCGTTAGTCGTGATGGCTTTGACACAGTAGCTGGTCTTCAAGTCGTCTATTACAACAGTGTTCCTCCTTACCTACGCTGTGAATTTTGGGGGTAACACATTTAAAAATTAAATTTACCAATATTTTCTAAAAAAAACATTTAAATAATTTCATTTATTTGTGAATTAGTCCTGAAAAATTCATTAAAATCAGACAATTATTTGATTTTTACAAGAATTTCTAAATAAATGTTTTTTCTACGGAAAAAAAAACACCCAAAAAGATCAAGGTTAAAAGTTAGAGAAGGCGATGACGTAAACTAAACAATATTTTAACCAAAATTCTGAACGCGTTAGAAAGGATCATAAAATTTAAAAAAATAATTAAAAAATACTTTGATCTTTCATCTTAATAATAACATCAACATTTTGACAATAAAACTATTTTCGTTAAGTTTGTGGCCTTTTTCATTACGCTATGCTGTTTTTTCCCGCGAAATAGAGGAAGGTACCTAAACAAAACATTATTTTATCAAGTATGAAGAAGAAGAAGAAGAAGAAGAAGAAGAAGAAGAAGATAATAATAATAAGACGACTACTACTACTACAGGTATTACAGAAAATACAGAACGTGCAAGAAATACCTATGTTTTGTACTGAAAATACATTAAGGTCTTATAGGAACGATGTTTGTTTATTTCTAGACTGTAATGATAAGAAAAGATAAAAAGTTACCAAAATCATGTATTGGAAGTTGCAGGAACCGTGTCGTTTTCAACCAGAAAAGGAATGGTACAATCATTAACCTGTCAAATCATTGTGTCACAACATTGAAAAAGAAGTTTTTTTTTTGTTTTTTTTTATGGGAATGATAGATTGATCAATCTTTAAAGCCACATCGACCATTTGGTATTTTTCTTTCTTACAATAAATAAATATGATCTGCTTTTGTTTCAAAACAAAAACAAAAAATATCTATTTCGGAATGACAGATTCTGGTTTATGAAAATTGGTTGATTAATGAACCTTTCT